>JAUYWH010000007.1:14314430-14415974 GCA_034779795.1 Ctenopoma multispine
AGTTTTGTTACTATGTTTTTCAGGATTCAGCAGCAGTGCAGTAACTTTCAGTTTCAAAGTTTTGCTTTTCATTTACAGTTTTGTTTTTCAAATTGACAAACCTAATGGCCCCGTAATAGCACCATACTTCCTGTGCATTTATATCTTCTTAAACAATACATTATTTAAATAATACACTAATTGTTTAACCTGTTTTCATCTGGAATCTGTAGGGTCATGACTTGCAGAGGTCCAGAGCACTGGACTCTCCAGCCATGATGGTCATTTGGCCGATCTACCAGCACTTTTAATGCATGGTCTGGTACTCTAGTCCAGGACTTTGTGCTGAGATGCTGGACCTGAATCCTTGGTGAGCACTGAGGAGTGGCATTTCTTCTGTGGCTGCGAAGTAATCCTGCTGACAGTGGCATTGCATTCTAGAATGAAAGGAATTTAAATGCAAGCAATAAAATACCATATTATAAAACCTTCACAATGAAACAAGTTGGAAAACAGACTGAAAAACGTACTTCACAGACCAAAAACGTCAACAAAATGTTCACTAACTTGCCAGGCTGTAAACAAATTAATTATTGATCCACTATGTTCACCATGATTCATCAGCATTAAATAAACAGATTACTTTTTACACAGTATTATCGTGCTGACAAACAAAGATGAATTTGATTATTTATTATTATTGTTCCTTTACCTTAACGCGTCCCAGTTCAAACTGAAACATGTTGCTGGTGGTTGGCTTAACAAAAACAGCAGGAAAAAGCTTTGTGCTGGGCTCCACCTGATTAGAAGTGAAATACTATTAAATCAGTTTAAAAATGCATTGTTTCAGTAAGTTTTTAAGTGTGACATACAGTGGCTTCCAATTGTATTCAGAAAATGTATTGAAATTCTTGGTTTGTTGTTTTTCCAAAATTCAAGAACTTGAAACACAGGTTTGTGCCATTGTCCTAAAGGCTAACTATGTCCAATCAAACTGACGCAGAAGTACTCCACAATTATTATAAAATTAGTTATACATACGGTACTAGGACAAATCACATAACTGCTGTGTGACCTACTTGGTAGTAGGTGGCCATCTCTACTCCACTGGAGGTAAAGGTAAGCAGCCCAGTAGCTGTGTCTATCAAACAGCCAATCTCCAACCCTGAGCTTCTCCGACTCTGGGACAAGCCTGTCGCCTCTCCAGCACACACCATGTAACAGTTACACCGCTTCACACTGCGCAAAAGGATAGTTGATAATTAGACAGTTGAATACAACAAAGAAGTTGAGCAATACAATTAATACTGCAAGATGGATCACGGCAACAATCCACATCATCTCTTACTGCAATTAGAGTTTAAATTCTTGGTAAATTCATCCATACCAATAATAAATGAATGACCAATGAAATCCCAGTGCACACTAACCTTTCCTGCACTTTGCCACTGTCATCTCCGAGGGTGACAGTCACAGTGTGGACATTATCGCTGTCAAATGCCATGTCACAGAGATGAAAGTCAGAAGTCACCCATCCCACCCACACATTGAAGGGCTCCTGGCCTGGAAGAACCCTCACTGAGTAATAATACTGAAACAGAGGGGTCAGCTGGTGTCATTATTTGGCATTTGAATTTTGCATGTTTTAACTGTGGCTGGTAATTACTGTACATCTAGCAGGACAAAGTTCAAGCATAACGCAAGCACATAAGCTTTGCTTTACAAGTGGTTTCATTTTAGTCCAACTGAGACTAAATTGCCCAATTACATCTGGTCATTTCTGCCATTATTAGTAGATATGTTTAGGGTAATTGTTTAAATAATTATAATAATTTATATATTTGCATTTTATTTTATTTAGTTTTTCCTTTTAATTTCTATTTATTAATACTGTAAATTGTCCTTTACTCTTTTGTAAACCGCTGCTGGGTGTATCACCCACAATTGCGTTGTACTCCCTGTACAATGACAATAAAGTCTATTCTATTCTATTCTATGTTCAGTTCGGTTTATAGTTAGATGAGAAAAAAAAGCCTTACTCTGGAGCTCTGGATAAGGTGATCATAGTTATCTTTGTCAACTACAACATCTTCTAAAAGACGTGCAGATGAGTTGCTGCTGACAAGGTCTGGTTTAGTCCTCTTCAGCATGAACCTTACAGAAAAGAAACATGAATGTGCAAACAGCACAATTAACTTTGCAAATCATGATGATTTTGGAGGATAGTCAATTAACAACCATGCATTAATACATTTTCTAAGAAGTGGTAGCTCATTACACTTAATATGTATGATAATAGTAAGAGTACTGGCACTAATGAAGAAAATAATATTTATTCCCAACTTTAGCTTGCTCTACCGTTGTTTCAGTCTTGACGTTTTGTCTTGGCTATGATCCTTATAGTTGAGTTCATCCCTTGAGCCAGCAAAATTGTGAGCCGATTTCATCAGCACTTCAAAGTCAGAGTCCATCTTCTCCTGTTCTTTCCTTCCTGAAAGGACAATGGGAATAATTACAGCAGGGCCCTGGGGAGCTTAAGCACAAAAACTCATCAATGTCATAATGGCAGAACATCAGTAATCTGCATAGTTCCATACTTTAAAAATGCATTTTCATTTTTATATGATTTTAATGGCTAATATAAACAAACTGTATATAATAATAGCTTAACCTGGAGAGAGAACATTGGAGGCCACTGGTAGCACACCGCCTGCAGGACTAGTGAGAATGGCAGCACATTCAACAGACATGCTGAGTCGGTAAAAACCCAAGTCACTGCCTCCACTATAGTGTCCAAACAACCGCTGAGAGACCCTCAGGTTTGATGGGAAATCCATTGAGCCACTGACTTTAGTGACCTTGAATAGGATATGAACAAAATCTGTATCACTGTCAATTCCCCAGTGCTAGAAACAACCGCTGGCCCCAGTAGAAGACTGTATAAAAATAATTCACAAAATCCTTACATACTACTAACCCAACTACTGTGTATATGAATGTCTATAAAAATACATACAACTAACCTGTAAGTTTTGATCACCAGGCAGTATGTAGGTAAACTGAGGCTGATTCCAGCTCATCCACAGGGTTGGATCTCTGGCCATGTTGACAGCAAATGGCTCATAGCCCTCCTGCAGACCACACACAGTAAAGTACTGTAAGGAGTCCACTTGACAGCCCAGGTTCAGCCTCCCTACCTGGTTCACCCCAACACTGACCACAGGTAACAGGCCTGGGAAATGGGAAGAGACAAGAAAAATAACTGACAAAAGAATTTAAGTCTTGAGTTGAATAACTTTTTACGAAAAGGACAGTACTGCTGCCAATTTAAAACATTTGGTCTTGATTTATTATCTTTCAATTTAACAGACAGTACAGTGTCTGTGCAATTTGCTGTATAAAGTCAGAGACACTTCCAGACCGTCTTTGATATCGAAGTCCTTGGCAGCCAGTTCGGATCCTCTGTCATTAAACAGAACCTCTCCATTGAGCGTGACCATCATGGTGCCTTCAACCATGTCCACCAAGCAACCCACCACATCACCTTGCTGCCACAGACGTCCCAGGGGCTCACTACCCTGATGGCACCACTGAGCCTGAAAGTAACAGACAATTTAGACAAAAAAAGAGACAAGTGAAAACATCTCTGATAAGAACATGAAAACAGCACAACATAGCTCAGGACGAATTTAAATTTGTGTAGTAGTGTCGTCAGGCTTTGTCAGATTCAACTTATGTCATGTTATGTAGTAGAAAGTATAACGACGCTTTATCCTTTTGTGTCCTGATTGTTTTTAATGGTCAATGAAGAAATTTAATCCAGATTATACTGTGGATATGCAACTTTTGCACTCAATGTTTCACTTTTTATATGTTTAAATCTCCAAAATATCCAAAGATTTTGTCTTTTTATAAGATCAGGTTATAATTTTGAAGATCGAGTGAGTAAAGCAAGACATGTTTAAAAACTGTAGGAATCGAAAGGCATATTTTTTAAACAAACTTGAGTTATATTAGTCTGTTTTGATTTAATGTCGTTTTAACAACAACACTAACCATGCAGCTGTATTAAGAGTTGCCAAATTTGAATATCTCACCTCAGATCCATCAAAGACATATGCCTGGTCATCGGAGCCAAGCTCTTTATCTGCGGTGCAGCCTGGTCGAGCCCAGCCAACTCTTATATTCCCTGCTGTCAGTATTTCAAATTCAAAATACCACTTCCCTTGGGTCACAGCGTATGATTTATCTGGTCTGAACATTCTGCACTTCTCAGCAGAGGAGAGACATGCTTTTGATAATGTGGCTAAAAACCCAAGAAAAAAATGAACAAAAAAATTATCTACTAAAATAATTACTTGCTTTTACTTATTTGCATTTAAGTCTTATCACGTCTTGCAACTAATACTCTAATTTTCAGTAAATTAGCTTTACTTGACAACAAAAAGGGGTGCATTATAATTTAATTCAGATTTTCATTACTTTCATTATCTTAGTTCATAAATAAACCAATAAATAGAACTGAAATTAAATGAAAAGCTACAAATGTGATGATTGATAACAGGACTAAGACATACTCTGTTCCTGGCTGAGGGGTTCCAAGCTGTAACCATAGGCCAGCAGGATACAAACAGCCTCTCTGACACTCTCCCTGCCCACTCTCTTACTCCTTTCATCAAGAAGGCTGTAGGGCACAAGGTACGGGCTCCGTTTCCCTTTTACATCCTAGGGGTACAGATGCAAAAGCAAAAATGGTCACTGACATTATTATTATTATTATGTACACTATACTATATTTTTTATACTACATGAAAAAGACAAAAAAAAAAAACAACATTCAATACAATTCCTCCTCTGACATGCATGATCAATGCATTAAAACAGCAGAGAACATAAACCTGTTGGATTCCATATGTCCATCCCTGTTTAATACGCTCTCTGGCCCACACATTGTGATCATTCTCTGCCAGCAAGTTAACCACTTCCGCATTGGCTGGGCTCAGAACAAAGTGACTCAAGTCTATTGGGGCAGGTCTAAAACCACTAGGCTGCTCATACCTAAAAAAAAAAAAAAGAAGAAAAAAATGGGCATGAGTAGGTCAAGACTGGAAATGATATTCAAAAAATATTGTAAAATGAGTAGTTATTATATAGGTATGCTTTTACAGTATTCATGATTTAGATACTCTCATGTAGTGCAGTGCCCCATTCTAACACATTGAACAACCCACACATTTTCCTATGTGAAACAAAATGCAAAAAAATATGAATATACATTATACAAAAATACATACTTGGAGGCTAGTCTCACATATTTGACTCTCTCCTCAGCGTGGTCATCCGTCAAACCAATATGGAAACCAAGGGCAAGTAAAGTCCTCCAGATTAAAAACAAACATTCATTAATCATGTCAAACACTGATTAGTAATTACACTTAATATGCAAGGCTTGTTGATACGTTAAAAATAATAAGATAATTGAGCAAACCTAAGGGTGTCCTGAGCCAGCTGAATATTCTGGGTTCTCTCCTGCTCTGGAAGCTTGGAGAACTCCACCAGACAAGGATCATGCTTCTTACTCTCATCTCTCACCTGTTCGACAAAAGTTACTAGTTTTCAAACTGCAAGCAATACTAAAGTGAACTGAATTAATACAAGTATTATTACATAGTAAAATATGTAATAATTATTCATTGTTCAATATATGCAGTTATTGCTGGGGTTTCTCTTTTCTTACAGGTCCATATGCCCATCCAAGGTCAATCTTGTCCATTGCCCACAGTTCATGGATATTTTCTGCCATTTTCTCTCTGATGTTCTCAAGTTGCGGAGGCAATGCCACCTATGAGAGTAGTAGAGCACAGAGACAAATTTAAATTGATTAAATACAATATACAAAGGATAAAATCTCTTCAGTTACAAAATTAGGAGGGAAAAAAATTATGTTTACCTTGCTGATGTCTACAGGAGTGGGAGTAAAGGTAACTGGAGTGAGAGGTACTAAGGGGCCAATTAGATCTTGTTTTCCTTCTCCATGATCCAACGTGTATTTCTGACAAGGCTCTATAATCAGTTTGACTTTTGGGAGCAAAGACTCAGAACACGGAGCAAAACCTGGTGGAGGTAGAAAGCGAAACTCTCCATGCCGTCCTCCAAACAAAAAACGAACTCTGGTGTCCAGAAGTAAGACAAGGAAGGTATTAAGTGTATCAATAGAGAAAAAAATGAACTCATAAAGCATTTATTATAGATAAAAGAAAGAGTCCTGAAAACAAATTACAAGAACTTTGGAATATAATAGCCATGTAGAAGAGTTAAACACAAACAAATCTCCATTACTGACTTGATTCCAGCTGAGAAGCTGACCACAGGATGAAGAAATCCATCAGCACTGAAGTTCTCCAACATGCCCTGCACAGGTAGACCGTTGACCCGAAAAGAGATGCAGGGAGCAGTGAGGTCGAGACAGCAGCTGACCACGTCATCATTTTTCAACAGGTGGGGAAAGGGAGAACTCACTCTCCGGCCCACACAGCCTGAGATTCAGGAGACACATCCTTCAATGTCATTCATGCTGAATTTCTTGTTTAATTGTTTTTAGTTTCTTTCAGTGCAGTCTACTTCTAAATTAAGAGTAGCAACATTTTACTAAAATTTAAATCATTTGATCTCATCCTCACCTGACCAGAGACAAAGCCCATCAAATCCATAGGAGTGGAGGCAGTCTCCTACACCATTGCCACCCCAGCCATCCCCTCCCGTTGGCCGGGGGTGGTAGCCCTCGGTGCAAGCCCAGCCAACACGCAGGTGGGTGGGCTCAGAAGTGAGAAAAGGGTCAACATGATCCACAACCAGCTCATAGTACCATCTCCGATGCTGAGCTGAATCTTCCCCCATAGCCAGGAAGATGTTTGGTCTCATGCTGTCATAGTGATGTTTACACAGGAGACATTTTACAAATATTGTACAGCAACACTTGAGTACAACAATAAAATAATCATCCCTAAACCTAAAAGGGACAATAAATCCTGAGAAAATTCAATCAAGCCTATGGAAACTAGTAGGTAGTAAGTAGGATAACAAATTAAAACTCTTTGGAGATATCGATCATCATGAAAAAATCAAGTCCAAAGAGGAAACTTAGGATCAAGGGTATGTAAGACTAGAATGAGTTAAACAATACTACTGTTTTTGTTCTGAAGAGAATCATTGGTGAAACTGCATATTCAGTTTAAAGACCATTTCTAGCAGATGCTGCTTTGATTTTTACCACATTTCTCTGTAGAGGACACTTCATTTGCAGGGTATTTGGTCCTTTATGGAGCCCTTTCAAAGCACAATTCTACTTCAATGGGCAAAGGACATTACACTCTAACTAATATATAAATTAATAAACTGACAAACTCTAGTAAGGGTTTTTCTTTTGACCTCCCGATATCAGTACTGAAACTAAATTACCTAAGCTAATTTGGAATCAGTTTGGGAAACACCAACATGGAGAGGAATGTGGATGAATACAACTACCAATATGCTGGAATTAAGTTTGAGTACAGTGTCTGAATACGCTGGAGAATAGAAACCAGTTGAGAACATAAGGAGGACATTAAGGGAACTTAAAAAAGACACAAAGTGCAACAAGTATAGCTAAGTTGATAGAAGAGATTGGATAAAAATGGATAAGAAAATTTGATTAAGAAAAAAACTTATGAAAAGCACCTGAAAGAATAGCTAAAAATGTGGTAGATGAGAAAAAGGCAATGGAAATAAAGGTAATCAATGAGATAAAAGTAATTGTAGATATTAGTAATTAGATGTTCTAATGAGGTATTTAGTTGGACAAGGAAAAAAAAGTGATACAACGTGAAATGGCTTAAGGAGGAAGAGAGTGCTGGGGAATGGACTGAGCAGGTGTGAAAAATATGAAACAAAATAAGCTATAAGGCCTGAGGAACCAAATGGGCTGCTGATAGAGACGAGGATGATAAAAGAAGGCAGCTGCTGTGGAAGAAAGGGCAGATGGAATAAAAAGAAAAAAAAAACAAGCTCAAAGGAAAAGAAAAATGGAAACTGCCTACAAGATCAAACTGGTGCAGTGAGCCAAAATATTGAGAGAAGGAAGAATATGAAAATATGATAAAAATGGCTATAAAATATCTAAAGATTGACTGCATTAAGCCATACCACCTCAGGCAGTTGATAACTTTTCCAAACTCTCAGACTGGAAGAGGATGAGGTAAAGACATTAGTGTTCTGACATCAGCATTATTGGTCTGATCTACTGAGACAAAAATAATTGGAGCAGCACACGAAGAGATGACACTGAAGGAGACAAGTTCTTTGACTATTTCAGTCCAACAGCAAAGATGAGTCATGTACTGTGAAATGTAAAGTATAGCTTGTGTCAAGGAGGAGGACATTAGTGCAGATGAAAATTTTCAATAATGCCAAATGCTGCACCGTTGAGTTGGCAAACAGTGTTCAGCTAAACGAATGCATGAGCAGCCATGAGCTGGAGGTGGAAAAAACTAATTCAGCAATTCTCCAAGAGTAAATTAAGGTAAAGATGGAATATTGGACATTTTAAATAGGTGTTCTTTGGTATAACAAAATATATTTTTTGTTATTACAACTACTACTACATATGCACAAACAGACTATCTAGATGCAGAAGAACTCAGAAAGACACATAATTAAAATGAATTAGAGCAAAGGGAAGGGAGAAGCATGACTGACAAAACAAGGTGATCCTATAAACACTCCAAATCGTACCTGGTGACCTGATTAACCAGACGTGTTTGGAGCAGCAAGTCTCTTTCTGGCAGCAGATTGTCACAGATGAGGTTCTGATTGGACCGCACTGCCACACCATGGCTCACACACAGGGAGCATAGCACCTCCAGCACCTGGAACACAACCTGTCAGCACTTCATCCAGCTATTGCTTGATAAACACATGGAAATGATCCCACGTTAGGGAATAATAGATCAAAATCTGCCACCATAGCTGCAACTGCTTCTGTGCCTTGGATGAAATGATACATTCTGTGATGACATTTACACTGATAAAAAACTAAAATGAGATGAAAGACTGCATGTCAGCCATTAAATTCAGTAACAACAGGAACATAATCACAATTGTTGCTTATTTTGCTTCCATTTGTGTTAAAACTTGCACAACATTTAGTTCAAACACATAAAAATGCAGCACACACTACCTTGTGGTTGTATCCATGTTTGTCCAGGAAAGAGATAATAGACTGAATGTGCCCTTCTTTGATGACATTAAGTGCTTCAGGACTTTCCACTAAGACACAATGCAGAACCTCCAAGACTCCTGTAAATAACAGGAGTGAAATGGTCATTAGTATACGGAACAAACTCATTAGTGTATTTCCTGTATTTCCACCTTTTGCTATGATGCTGAGAAATGATAATGCCACAAGTAATGACATGGAATACATGTATTTAACTACATAATCACTGATGCAAAACAACTCAAAAGCTATGCCCCAAAAATACATTTCTGAATGTTCAGCTAATTAAAAATAAGATTATTTGAAATGTCTGGAAATTCAACCAACCAGAAGAAGCCTCCAGCTGCTCTAGCCTACTAATCAGCCAGTCAAGAGATCCTGAGAAATGTGCACAGTTTCCACGGTTTCCACGGATCATAGCAGCTGAAGGGGAAAAAGAAGGAACCCACAATACTCAGGCACTGAGGCAAACATAAAGAATGTGTTTCATGTAAAATAGCAGAATTCAAGTAGCGTTTCTGGCATTTTACGGTTCATTTAAGAGTGGCATTTTAAGCTAAATGCATATGAATGAGTTTTCAACAGCTCAGAAGATATTACAGAGGAAAAATGTGTGTCTGTTTAGTATGTCAATGTGTCAATAGATAATCCATGTGGCCATCTGTACTGTGTGTTAATTCTGACCTAGTAGATCATACAGATGGTTCAAAATGGTTTCCCATTCTTCTCTCTTCTCACTCTGGGTATCTTCGGCAAAATGTGAAGCACTAGTATATTGGTGAAGACGATCAATACAATCTAGGACCAAATCTATTACACCCTAAGAAGAAAAAGAGGAATACATAAGAAAGAGTCCTTTGTAAGACCAACCTATTAATTGGCATATAGAGACTTACCTCTTCTTGAAACATGTTCTGCCGATTCTTTAGGCCTGTCATGATATTCTGTTTTGCTTGATGGCCTAACTTTCCCAGTGGTGGTTGGAAATACTTTATTAGATCCTGCAGACTGCACATCACTATCTCCATTGGCAGACTAACAGAAGGCAGGTTTTCTTGTTGACTAAAACCAGTGACTCTGCTGAAGAAAAATTAGATAAGGAATGCAACAATATATATATATATATAAAGAAAGGGCAAAGAATTGTACTGTTGGTGTAAACATGCGAATCAGGTAGCCACAAGTAGCTGAGGGTTTAGATATAGCATTCAGTACCTGATAAAGCGATTTAAGAGGAGAAAGGCACTCCGGATGAGTCTGGCAGTGTGAGATTCTTCCCTGTGACAACGCGACAGTGTCAGCCCATCATCCATGTGTCCTTCACTGTGCAAAATGGCCTGGGAACACATTTTCAATCAACTCACTATGTTAAAAGCAAAGTTCAGACCAATTTAACATTCAATATTTATAAGCTAATGCTTTACAATTTCGGTTGATCAATAATGATCATCTTATAATAATAACAACTTTGTATCTAAAGGTTTACCTTCCGCTGAGCTGCCCCCACACGAGGAGACTTGGAATCAGTAGCTTGGTAGGTGAGCCAAAGCCCCGAGTCTACATGCTGAACATAGCAAATGGAATCGCCATACTTGATATCTGGGATCCCCATGCCATCAACATTAGTCTTTGTGCCAGTGTCAAGCTTTTCCTATGGGCAAAATTGTATAATTAGATGCACCACAAACAGATGCGTTCTCTAAACTTGTCAAACTTGAAAACTGTACTAAACTCCTGGCTGCCAGTTCTCCAGTGCCTAAACTTTAACAGTCTAAATTGACAACAACAGTCATAAAAGAAAGTTCAGTATTTCACACAGGAGTCCTGACCTTTGAGGATTGAAAGCAGAAAGAGGTTGTGTTAATGTCCGCTTTGTCTCGATCCACCAGATGCAGGCCTTTCTCCTCTGTAAGACCTAGGTACTTTCCAGTAGTCACATGACACAGTCTGAATGGCTGTCCCCAGCATGTATGTCTACCACTCCATCTGAGGAACATCAGGAGCATTGTGTTATGTTGGTTTTGTGTTCCCTTAAAAGGAACAGTTTGCTACATTTAGTTTTTCCTCTTTGTTCCTGAAATGCCAAGGGAGCCATCAGGGAACACACAACCCTAATTTCATTCTGGACCAGTGACTTTAAACACTCCCCCCCGCCCCAACAACTCCATACAGCCTTGAGGGCAGAAACGGCAGAAACACACAGGCTGGACCAGTAGCACTCTTGTATGTGCAAACTGATATAGACTCCCTTTATGGTCTTGACAACAGTAGACTGTCTGAATTATTTTATTTTCCACAAATATTTCTGCAAAATTTTTATTTGTATGGCTATGTTTTCCTTTCAAGTTTCAACTTTAAAGCTTTTATATGGGGGTAAAAGTTACTTTAAACTGCAAGATCATCATGTCCTGTGTATACTTACACAACACGCAGAATCTCCAGCCTCCAGAGAGAGCGGGCATAGCCAGAGGCTGATCCAATCTCATAATGCATTATCCTATATAGGGAAAACAAATATGACCCTGGAACAAAAGGACATTTTGTGTAGCTGACATGAAAAGTGATTAGTCTTTTCAGCTGACTGACCTTTGCAGCTCCTCTCCTTGCTCTGTGGAGGGAATTGTCAGACATGCATCACTATGGGTGTGGAGTAGGCGCAATGTGTCACCCCCCTTCAGGTATCCTAGAATTAGCACAACAGACACCAGACATGTTCTCTACTGAAAGTAACATTTTACATCATCTATAAAAAAGTCAATTTGTGGCTACAACTGGTGTGTAAACAGAAATAACTACTCTGTTCAAAATAGCACTGAATATATTCTTTCTAGTAACTGAGGCACAGCTTTTAGTAAGTACTAAGCAGTGCTAAGATTTAAGTATTTGCAACCTGTTTTTGACAAAAAGGGTTATCATATGAAGCTGGAATACCTCTTTGAATGATCACTTTGTGGGACACAATCATTTGGATTATGTTATTCTATAGATTGATAGTTTATTTTTCATTATGAAAGGAACCTGCCTTGAGCAACTCCACCTCCACAGCAGATGGGAGCAACACTCCAGAGAGTCTGCTGGAAGGCTGCATTAACAATCACACTGTCACTCAAGCTTCTGTTGTCTGTTACAGTGCCAAAGGACAGGTGCTGGGGAAAAACAAAATGGAAACAATAAATATAATATTCAATTATTTCACTATAGTCGTTACCATAAACTCAGCAAAAGCAGAGAGAACGCAAATTATCTAATTAACGACATCAAAGGAAAAGTCATTTCTGAGGTTGGAAAGCTGAGAAAAGGCCACAAAGACAATGTATTTAAATTGTTTAATAATTAATAATTTGTTACAGGTTGAGGTGTTTGAGGTTTTCATACTAAGAAATTATTCGTTATTTAAAATAAAACAAAAAAAAACGTTTCTACTGACTCACCAGATATCTCTCAGAGGACACATTTAACAGTATGAGGTCATCTCCAACACGCACTTTCTCACCATCTGATCTCTGTTTGGATGCTGGGTGGATGGTCCACCAACATGTCTCCCCTGAGCCATACACAGAAAATATACATAATCTGACATGTTTGAATGCTTGAAAGCAGTCCATTAACAGTTAGGAGAGCATAAACAAAACTGTATTATAATTATATTATTAATTATATATAATATACTCGTAATATATTGAATAAAATAGAAAGACTATTACATTTGTTTGAGAAGGTCCAAAACCAAATACCTGATTTATCCTGCTGCAGACCAACATCAAAAGCCAGTGTGTCAGTTGAAGATGGAGATGAAGACAAGCAGCTGAGATACTGGGAGTGAAATAAACGAGATACAACGGTACATTATGTTTCAGGGAATGAATATTTTTTAAAACTCAAACTATGTGAAAAAGTAAGACTGGAACCTATCTGCATTATGTCAAAATGACTCACCATGCCACTGAATGAGTGTAGGAACAATACTGCCTGGCCATACAGAAGTGTGCGATGGCTTCCTTGAGCTCCCACCTGTAAAGTACAATCATGTGGCACACTATGACTCACGGTACAACTAAATACATTAACTCTAGTGTGAAAAGCAAGCACACTCATAAACAAACATAAAATGAGAGTTATCAACTGAAACAAAGGAAAAACAAACAGAAAAGAAAAGATTGAAGAAACAAAATAATTTTAAAATTTTTGCATCATTTTGTTCACTTGTTACTTTATATAAACATCATTAATTATAGGTAAGGCTGCTATGTGTTCTGTTTCATCTGGCTACATTAAAATGCCAATACACTGTTCTTCAACAGTGAGGAAGTGAATGGCACAATAACAAATATCATTTAGCAACTAAATAATTAGCTGCTATCATATGAATGAGGAATATTGTAATATGTTTAAGGAATATTAATTGGGAGTACTAGGAGAAAAAAAAAAAAATGAAGAGAACCTCACCTCTGCAGCCAGGTGGTTGCTGTGGGCCAGCATCTCCTGCAGTGCTCGGACAGAGAGACACTGGGCCAGGACAAAGCCACATACAGACAGGTCCGGTGGAACATTCTGGAAGAAATGAAGGGACAGCAGAGCATGTGTCAGATGGGTAGCTTCACATCTAACTGTTTTCCACAGACCAACAGTGCATTTAGTAGCGACAAGGACTGTAGCAAACTGGAAAGTTGGCAGCACAAATTCCAAATGCTGCCCGCGAAAAAAAAAACCTGATATAAAGAGTAAGAAATACACTATACCTAAATAAAATATTACATGATTTATTTAGAAATAAATTGAACAATAAGAAAATAAACTTTTAGGTACTTATAACGGTAGGTATTTGTAACAGCATGCTGTTTACACACAGTTAGACATTCAGAGACTGACTTCTCTAACAAATTTAGTGGAGTAAGCATGCAGAAGATGCAGTATTTCCATACAGGTTAAACATTCTGAAAAACTTTGGTGAATTATTTGCATAATTTTTCTAATTCCTCTTTCCTTGTCCCATTCTTTCAAGAGTGATCAAGTGGCCTGGCAATAAGGAAACACTGAGGGAGAGATATTTTACCTTGCAGTTAGAAGTGGGCTCAAGCCTGCAAAGTCTGCTGCCAAATCCCTCTGCAGCAAGACATAGTTTCACGTGCTCTGCCTGAGAGGTAAAGGTACTCTGCAAAACTACTTCATCCCCCTGAGAAAAAAGGAAAAACATTTGACAACAGCAAGCATCACTCTCAGGTATTTATCCTTTAAAATATAGGGTTTATTTGATTTGTCTGTAAAGCTCGAAGCTGATAGGGATCAATTCATCGCCATATTCACACAAAACCAGTCCAAACTATTCTCAGTCATTGCGGAATGACTTGTTTATCAGCAGCGTGGTAATCTTACTGTAAATACATGTAAATTAAATCTATGTCACCTAAATTTTATCTTATCTTCATTTAAATGTCACATGACCATGTCTAGGCTTTTCACATCTATTTAAGGAATTGCAGAGGGAGACAACAGACAGGTCGTCTCCTAAGTCCAGCCAGACTACAAACACCTCGCTGTACCCAGGCAGCATGCCTCTATATTGGGTAGCTAGTGCACTATCTGACCCTGGATTCACCCGTCTTTCCACTCTTCGTATCAGCAGTATTCTGCAATCAGTCAAACACACGGCCCAATGCTGGGGCACTGTAGGACATTCAGATGGCTGGAGGACTCAGCTCTTCAAAAAACATTTGACAAGGGAAAATAAGTCACATGACAATGTTATGACAAAGTTTTGGCAATAGGAAGCAGTGAGTGTCAAAATTGGCCTGTAATTATATTCAAGTATTAGTTGTTAAAAAACTAAAATAACCGATTCAAATATCATTATGTGCAAATCTCAGTTTGTGCATTATGTCCATGAAAGGGAAAACCAATACTGGGAGAGATTAATATTTAATAATTACAATATGTAATAATTAGGTAAAAGTATATAAAACAGATGTGCTGTGTTGTGTTCTGTTATTGAAATATGAAATGTGAACATGAAGCAGGAAATTGCATATTGCAAACCAGTGCTATTTTCCAGATGTGCCCTGAAGTTGCCAAGTTGCTGTGATGGTAGGCTAACTGTAGCTTATAGGCATACACAGTTAGCTTGTTTACACAACTATCTCCAGGTTTCACAAGTTTTGCTGTCTATTCACCAAAGCAAAGTATTTTCAAACAGAACTTTTCTAAGATTGCTCCATAAGAATATAGGAAATGGTTGCTCTCTGAGCTGTTGCTCACAACTCTTGTTATGGACAACATTTCAGGACTGGCACATTTCTGGCACTGGGTTTTATAGTTCTCCTTGTCTCAAAAACCACATCATGAACAATATACACAATTCACAATTTATTTACTGGTTTATATGTAACCAGTGTGGCTATCATGTTATTATGTTTCTCCTGTTATCTGCCAATTAAACTGATCATTACAAAAGATTTGTCAAGATGTAGGTGGCTTCCTGCCTCACCTGAACAAATTCCCGAGGGAAATTCTGCAATTACTAAGATAGTATATCAACTGTAGATACCTACAGTGTAATTTTATATAATGAATTGATCTTGCAAAATTCCTTTGCGCTGGGTACTTGGTTCAGTAACAATCAGTATCATTGCCTGTGTGTTTATGTGTCTGATATCCACACCAGACACTCTTCTTGTGACATGCCCTTATCAAAGTACAAAGATAACAAGGTGTGAGAGGACAACTTACAACCAGGGAACAACGATAGCATCTTGCAGTGAAGAAGGAAAAAAACCTAAGGTCTCCCTTTATTGACAGCTAAAAAAAGTGATGAAGCTTCTGCTGGAAGATGTGCACTAAAAATAAAGAATATTTTAAAATTATGTACATGTATGACTATTTGCATTTTACGTGGCTATGAACCAAACATTATCATTTTAAAAGAAAGAACATGAAATCAACTATTTTGAACTGAATATATGTTCCTTAACTAGGCGCTGTACTCATAAGTTCTCCTGACTTTGTAAACTTATTAAATATGATCCTTTGTTTCATATTAACTAACAATATATAGAGTTAAGAGTTGAAATAATTAAAATAATAATATGTTTAATATAATTCAAATAATGATATGAACATTTTGTGGTTTCAGTTTCTCTGCTTATCCTTTAAACTTGGAATAATTTCAAGCTTTGGACTATTGGTTTCGATAAAACCAGCACTGATGAGGTTTAGGCTCTATGTTATTGATATGAGCATTTGTCACCATTTTCTGAATTTCTGCAAATCAAACAACCTGATAAATTAAGAAGAAGTGTCAGGAGACTAATCTCTAATGGAAACAGTCACTACTGCAGTCCTATAAGAAATAATTAAAAATTGAGGTGGTCCTCCACCAGTTTGAAAGTAACGTTATTATTCTGCTTACACATCAACTAATGCAATGCAAAAATAGTGTTTTAGTTGTATTTATCCTTTATTATTTTACTCTGTTTAATTTAGGTCAACAGTCCCTTATCATTCCAAACTTCTGACATGACAAAGTAATGACACAGGTTACATAAGGTACATCAATCACAGGGCCCATCTTTCTGAATTTTAATGTTTTCTTAAAATTAAATTTTGCGCATTAGACTTGCATAGCAAATATAGTGTAAGTGCATACATATCTTCACATTTACAATACAGTACTTTACTTTATTTAAAATGACTTACTTTTTTACTTTCTTGTTAAATTTTTTTTTCCTAGCAAATCCGAGTACATTTCTATCCACGCATATTGACTAGCTCCATCCAAACAAACAAGTTTAGGCTACAGCTAATTGTTGACACCTCTGGGTCTAGCTAAGTTATCCCAGTTTAAGCTAGTCAGCATCTTGTTTAGCTTGACCATATTAACGCCGGTAAGTTTGAAAACTGTTGACTCACCGTTCGCAGAAACTGGAATTCATCGTCACCCTCTCCAGTGTCTGTCATTTTTTTTTTTTTACTCAAACCAACCACATTAGACAGACTTACGCAAAGTTGCTGAAGGAGTTCACTGAAGGAGGCAGAGAGGATGACTGGAACAGCCCGAGCCCCAAGGTGTTCAGCCGTTAACGTGTGGGCGTGGTCTGCAGCTGAGGTCTGGGCGTGCCTCCATCCTCCATTTTTAAACTTATGTCTTGGCGGGAATATGGAGGCCCAGGGGTCACGTGTGTAGATTCATGGCGTGGCATTAACTTTGATCTTCGAGACTCAAAATTTTTATATGTTTGGATTATAAATCTGCTAAATCGTAGCCGTAGCTAGTTCACAGCAGCGGCTTAAATTCTCTTTGTTGTTAGATGTAAGCACTAAATGAAGAAAGTAAAATATTTTGTTCTTAAGCTCATAATTTACTTCAACTCACAACATATTTGCCCTTAGGTTTCTTGTTGTACTTATTATAATTGCTATGCTGTTGTTATCTACTAGGGTATTTCTGCTCAATTTTAATGACCATCCCTAAGGAGCCACTATTAGGTCACAACTTTCACTTGAATAGTGCTTTAGTCTCCTTTGCACAGATGCTTTCAGTATTCATGGTGCCCAGATATTGAATGTAAATGTGATTAATGACCCCTGACCTTTTCTCTAGCTAACAAAAGTTTGTAAATTTGTACACAAAATATATCAAAATCTAATTTAAACAACCTTATCCTCAGAGGATCCCTGTCCAGTTTAGTTACATGACCTTTTCTCAGTATCACCTTTTGCAATAAAATTCCACCTCTATGCCTGGTATTGCATACCGTGAAAGGTTGATTACCCTGACACTTGCTGACCACATTCATGCTCCTCAAAGAGAGAGGCCTTGTGAATTTTCTGACTCACTGGCCTGTCCTACAATACCAACCTGAGATCAAATTTTGTATTTTTGTCCCTGAGAGGCATCTGCTGTATGAAAAGCCTAATCATTAACACATTGTTCTTTGTATCTAACAATTTTACATCAAAGGGTGAAGCAATAATTCCAGCCTCTGAAGATGACATTGCAGAAGTCAAAAAGTCTGAGACCGCTTTACCAAGTAAAAAAAAAAATCTATATTTTTCATTAGGTGAGCTTTCCTCTCTGCAAAAGAATATTGAGGTTATTCTTAGCTTGTAAACCTGGACTGGCTTGAAAAACTGTAACTCTCCTAGCACCACAACACAACACCAGAGTCATGTACTAGTTCTAAATGATGAAATGGTACCAGTACATGCTGTGATCTATAGTTTCTGAGCATATAAATGTTACAGCATAATCTAATACAGATATTAAGAATTCAGCATATAGAAAGATGATCATAAAATTGTAATGCAACTTCTCTTGATGCAAACAAATCTTCAGCTACACCTGGTCACTAATTTTAAATAACATCAACAATGCAAATGAAAGATTGGGAACAAGCAATGAATTACCAAGTTAAAATAAATTAATTAGTCACAAACAGTTTATTTAATTAATCCAGTACCTTAAAGTACAAAGTTTATCTTACTGAATTTGTTGATAACAGCACTGCCTAAATATTATTTACCTCCCAAAAATACAACAAATCAAAGTTTGCACCAAAATGAGAATATCTCCTGGACCTGTAGAGATTAGGTATGACTGAAGCAATGTTCGTTAGTCAAAGCATAAATAAACTTTTCTTTTAAAGCTTGCATCTTAATAAAGTATTGGATTAAATGTGTGCTCCAGAGCCTTGGGTTCAGTTTGCGTCAAGCGGCCAACAGAAAATTCCATTACTGTAATAACTTCCACAGCATTTCAGGTATAATATGAAGAAATATGGATAAATCAGTTCAGATAACAACAGGTGTCAAAATGTGTCAAAGGAAATTTGGAATATCACTTGAGAGTTATGTGGTTATTCATTTTTGAAGTTAAAATTTAGGCCTAATTAGTTCTGGAAGCATCCAAGCATTACTATGTTCAGTGCTGCTGAGGAAACATTTTATCTCAAAACACAATGCTGCACATTCATTCTTCTGTGTTCTTGGCATTTAAAGCACTGAGAAATTGTAAATGTTTACTCTGCATTTATGTGGTTTCCCACTTTTCCTCTGATGGCACTGTATATTTTTAGTCTTTTGGGAGCCAATTTCCTACACTGTTTATTATTGGATAGCAGTAGGTCTGAAATTGCTTTTGCAAACTGTAATTCACTTTAAGCATGTTAAGCATGTCAAAGTTCCTTATCAGAAGATTATCTTCCCAAAACAAATGCACTGTGGGGAAATATCAAAGCAATTCATGACAGTGGTAGAAGAAACTGGACTTTTGTATGAGTAGATGTAATTTCTTCAACTGATAAAATACTGAAACACTCCAATCTTGTTGTTGTAGAAGTAAAAAGAAACAATCTGTAATTTTTATTTTGGCATAAATGTCTCTTCTAAATTTACCCTAATCCCAGAACCCATCTTTTCACAAATACAATGACTCACAGGATATAAAGTACAATGCATTGTTTCTTAGAATATAATTAGAATTTCTATTAGTTTAGGGGGCATCCATTATCCAAGAGGATGTAAGAAGAGTACCAAGATAAATGGAGGGAAGAGGGATGAGTGGTTAGGTAAACGGTCGGTATATCTAAGGTTTTCTTGTTGGGTTAAAGGTCGCTCTCTCCATATAGGGCAGTGGAGAACGCAGTGTAGTCCAGTGCCCCTGGTGGTGCTCCATGGCCGCCGTAAGGTGGCATCCTCATGATGCAATACTCTGCTTGTTCAGGAGGAAGTTCTCTTCTCAGCTCCTCTACTAGTATGTAGGGCTGTAGTGGTGGAAAGAGAAGGTTCTTTAGACATATTTCCTGAAAGTTTTGTGCTGTTCGCATCTTAAGTTCATGAAAAAAATTGTTTGGCATGGCAAAAATCTTGTAAATAACGACTGGAGTAGAATAGATTAGTGTTAGTTGGCTAAGAATATCTGCTTGTATGCCAGTAAGCCACACTAAGACAAACACAGGCGCATACCTTATCAGCTGCCAGGATCCTGAAGGATGCCACAACCTGCTCGGCGGTGTCTGTGTCAGCAGTCTCTCTGGTCATAAAGTCAATGAAAGATTGGAAGGAGACGATTCCAGTAGCATTAGCATCCACAAGCATCATTATACGGGCGAACTCTACCTCTCCCTGAGGAAGGCATGGATGGAAAATAAAAATAAAATGTTAAATACACAGCAAGTAAAACATTTGGAAACAACTAATAACATAACCCATGAACATTTGAAAATGCTTAATAACATACCAAGTCATAACCCATAGAGATTAGGCAGGCTCTGAAGTCATCAGTTTCCATTGCTCCATTCTTCTTCTACAGTCACATGCAAAATGTCAGGTTCATCACATGAGAAATAAAGACAGTAGATTCAGAAGAAATTACAGAAAAGATAGAACATTAAACACTAAAGAAGGTGACAATTTCATGATAAATTAAGTTTGAGAACTTAAAAAGCTTACAAACGTTAACAGTGTAATTTTGCATACATTTTTCTATTGCGGTACAGCTGTGCACATGGAGTATGCACAATATACACAAGTACAAAATGGTTTGTATCACTGACATCACTGCATGGCTAATAGTAAGTTATTGAACTTTGTATTTGTTGTCTCTCTATTCAGGTCACCATGCTCACAGAACCAAGTACTACCTCCTGCTCTGGATTTCTCAGATTGCTTTATATCAGTCACTCGAATGAACAAAAAAGGACAGTGACGTGAAATGGAAGAGAGCTGAAAGCTGTACCCGGTCAAAGTGGTTGAAGGAGGATCTGAACTCATTCATCTGCTGCTGGCTGATGCCCTTGGCATCCCGGGTCAGGATCTGGGTCTCAATCTCATTGATAGTTCGGGCGATAGTTGTAAGGAGCAGCTCCCACCCGACACGGATATGCTGTTGATGTGGTGACAGAAGATGTTCACACACTGTGAGTAGTAGTAGTAATGAATGATGAATAAAAACTACACATCTAAATCCGTGTATTTACACACTTTTGATTTATTGTATCCATGCAGAGCTGCAGTTATTATTTTAAAAAAGATACTGTATGTATTTTACATGTCCACCCATGTACACATGTATTTCTGACACAATTTGGCACAACCCATTACCTCCATAGTGTAGTTGGTGTGTTTGTTATCAAACACTAAGGACTCTTGGATAAGCTGGTGGTCTCCCTCCAACTTATCGATGTTGGGCTTGTAAGCAACAATGACATGTTCACATTGCTTCAGCTGGGTCATCTGGTCCTCCAGGGTGCCTCCTATCTCCAGGGAGCAGCGGACAATTTCCTGTTAGGATAGTACACACAACAAGGTCAACTTAATTTTTGGACCAATTTAGATCATAACATGCTGGTCTAAAGATCAGATGATTTGTTTAACGATACGACAGAGAGTTGTTTCTCTCTGTCAGGATATATAGCATTAAACAGGAATACTGTGTGTGTATAATAATATTTTACATTATTCAATCAGCATCATCATCAGGAATGTCACCATCATTATACCTCCCTTATATACAGTACAGTTGAGTGTAATTATCTTCCATTTTAGGCCTTCATTTAATTAGATGGAGATAACTGTCAAATTTCTTATGAAGCCTGTATGTCTAACCTCCATCCTGGCCTGTATCCAGGGTCCAATGAGATTAGCCTGGGCAGCGAACTGCCGTCTCAGCCTTTCATGGGCATGTTGGCGTGCCATCTCCTCCTGGAGGGCACCATCTCTCTGAGGAACTAGCTTTTTCACCTAGAAAAGACACATATGAAAAATACAGAGGGATACACAGAGGGATTATTTAGTATTATGAGAAGCTGGTTCCTAAAAAGGAGTGCCATTAACATAAAGGAAAGTTATGTCAATATATATGAATTATATACTTTAGATCCCTACTGGGTGCAGAGTCTTTAACTCAGTGATAAATTAAAGCAGCACATCTTTGCTTCACTGTTGGCTTTGCTTCGTTCTGATAATATATGGCCAGACAGCCACTATCTGAGTAATTTGTAAGTATTTTGGAAGATGTAGCTACCTTTTCCCACTTGTTGAGAAGCTCTTCTGTTGTGATGGTGCTGTAAGGGTTGATAATGTTAGCCTTGATCCCGTAGCTCTGGGAAATTTTCTGCACCTCGTTGTGAATTCCCAAGATGGCCTGTCTCTCTGAATCTGCCTCGGGTAGAGTAGCTTTGAACTGCTCATGAGCTGCAATTAGACTCTGGAAGGGAAAAAGGAAATCCTGAAATGTTATTAAAATTTTCATTTTTTCATAAGGGGTACTATTTTCTCATTTTCTTTACAACATTATGTACTGTACTATTTAACATTAAACCCCAGGAATGTTGTAGCTTTGTATTACAATAATAATCCAAACATCAGTAATCAAACAGCAATAATAACAGCAAAAATGCAATCATGAGAAAATGTGAGCTTAACCTGGGCAGTACTAGGAAATGTGAAATGTGAAAAGTGTCTGAGGTTATTCTCTTGCAAGTAATACAAGCCTACCTGGACTTCTTCTATAGTATGCACTATGAACATGTCCTGCAGATCCTCCATGGCTCCCTCCATCCAGTTGTTGAAAGGTGCCGACCTCTTGGCAAACTCCAGGAACAACTGATCAATAGTCTCCAGCAGCTTCTCTGTCCGCTGAGAGGATTGTAAGATATCACATGTACATTTGATATATTTTGAAATTCTGGAAAAATCCCATAACATTCAATGTACACATAACTCTGCATTAAACACTATCCTGAATTAAGAATGACTCATCATCTTTACATCTTACATACAAATCCCTGAACAAACAGCCACTCACCTGTTTTGTTGATTATTCCCATGGTGCATAGCATTTATCCCCCAACTTTAGCTAGGTTGTTTCTGACAGTCTCTCCCCTCAGCAGGGGATGGTGGGGAGTGGGAAATAGACAGAAAACAGATCCCTGTCACTGTCATTCAGACTTAATCCTTGGCCCCTTTCCCAGGCCCTCACACATTTGCAGGTCTGGAATGGCCAGCATGGATCAGAGGAAGTGGCTAGTGGGCTTTGAGCCAGTCACTCCCTGGACAGGACTCCTACCATCTATAGCTCCTTTATCCCCTCCACCCTCCAATTTTACCCTGTTATCTGGGTCAGGTGTTTTGAAAAGGGATGCAATTATCTCTCCTCATCAATCAGTTGTGTCTTCACTTTTCAGATGTCAATGACAGACACCTAAATATGCTTACAATTACATTTGACTAAGCTGGTTTCAGATATACTGTAACTTCATTCTGCACCTATGATCATTGCAGGACATTAGCACACCCTTGTGGGGATTAACCTAACCTATGCAAACAAATTAGTCCTGCTTTCAGTTATCAGTTTATATATATTAATGTTATCTTTAACACCAGCCTTGAAAGTCACACTCACCTCCAGTGCCTCTCTCCTCTTCTGAGTCAGGGTTCCCAGCTTGTCCCACAAGTCACAGATGCTCTGGCAGCGCTGATTCACAGCAGCCACATCGTGGTAGTCCAGCTCACTGCAAAAACAAAGCACGTACTGCTGTTTGTTTCGGTTGTGCTTTACAGTGCTCCTTTGTTCTCCAAGTATTTATGAGCCCTTTTTCAAAAAAGCTACTGCACATCTTAGAGATTGAAAAGTGTCAATGGAACACAGTTTTGTCCTTGTCTCCCATAGTGGCAAAAGCTTAAAAATCTAGCACTGGTCCATTAAAAAACTTCTTGGGACACCAGTATCCCCAGTATCCCAAGACAATAGTGACAAGCAACATGCTCTGGACCACCAGGGTATGTCTGGATTCCTATCCATGCCCACACTAATCTTTGAAAGTTCAGTTAACATTGAATGCTAAGCTTCATGAAGACTCTTGAACATCTAAGATTAATTATACTGCTCTGAGGCCTGGCTACTGTGATGCTAAGGGTTTTAATCCTCTATCCGTAGTCTATGCCCTACAGCTAAATGCTTTGAATAAATCAGATTTAAAGTCTGTGAGACCAATAAAGAAAAAACACTGGTGTTAATTTAGCATTTATTTAAATTTAAAAACCAACCTTAATACAGATGTTAAAATACACGTTTTAGAATAAACCACAGGGACTAGAGTTGCTTTTATTCTGATCTACACTTCACTCCTGTTAGGTTTTTGATATAGTGTCCATCACTAGAAACCTCTTGGGTCTGAATAGGGATGATTGGAGTGAGTGATGGACTATATCTCAGTAGTCTCTTCCAGTTTTACAGCCTGACTGGAGATGCCAGACTGCCAGGAGAAAGCTGAGCATTGAGAAGTCTAGCAGAGAAGAGGTGGTGCTGGCTCTCTCCAAGCAGTCCCAGTGTCACAGTTATGCCTGCGGTGGCATAATACCTTATTCTTCAGTTTCCCGCTCTTCATTTCCATGCTCATAGATGCATTCAAAGTGACTAAATTCATCAGCCTGGAAGTGCGAAGCTTAGCTCCTCAGTTTGACTTTCCATATTACTATGCTTGAAGACTTCTTCACAGTGGAAGGTGGCCTCTTCAAAGGGGGCAGGGGAGAAAGCTATTCAGTAGTGTCAGGTTAAGGCTGAAATGTTCAGGACCTGGTATGGGTAGTCCTACATCATGGAAAGTGGTTCTTGGATCCCAACCAAATGCACCATCCCATGAAGTTGCACTAGACATGGCTGGAGAAGGAGTGGAGCCTGCTGGATAGGTTTTAGGAGCAGAATACACTGTCTCTTCTGGCTGTTCATGCAGGAACGATTCAGCAGAATGATTAACTTTCAAAGGCTGAGCAAGAGCACCTTGGGATGAGTTATAATAGGTCATCAGATGTCTCCAGATTAGAGAAACTGCCCTCATAAGGATTATGTTGGCTACAACCTAGAGGGGAAATTTTCATCTGTTAAATTTAATAAGCCAAGAAAGTGTGTGATAACATTTACACCATGCAGTTTTGTAAACATCTGAGACCACTTGTAGTCTCAGTGAAGTTGTAGTTTTTACCTTTTTTAGTAATAGAAAGCAATGGACGGCAGCTTAACGGTGCACTGAGGAGCAACTGACTGTAAAAGAGAACATTATGGTCAAAAACCTAATAAAATAAACGAGCCATAAATAGAAGATGAACAAGCAAACATAGTCTTTTGACTGTCACATACCATGCAGGAACCAGGCAGCCATTTTGCTTGTCAGCTGAAATGTTATCTTCCTCCTGCAGAGCACCGGTTAAATGCAATATAGCAAATATTCCGCGGCCAATCCCAGACTGAGAAGGGAACGAAGGACAGGTGTTCACCAGTGACTGCTGACTGAAAATGTCAGCGCATCTGTGAACCACACGTTTCCCCCTTCTATTTAGATTTAATGCAGCAAAGTGCACTTAACGAGGCAGAAGAGAGTTTAAATCATTTCCATGAATACCTTTTCCAAACTGATTCTGAATCATATCGAATCAGTTTACACATTAAGTTCATATTAATCCATATTATATTCTGTACTGCTTGTCTCTCACTTTTTTATTCTTCAGCTGTCCCAAATATAAACAAAGAGAACTGATGTTTATGACACCACTGAGCTGTTGCATCCTCCAGGCGAGCCTTGTCTTGCTTGTCATTTACAACTAAACAGGCAACCCACTCACAGGTAATAATGTCTAAAGTCAAAATATTATTAAATTATATTTACATCAGAAAAACAGAAAACAAAATTTCGATTGATGATTTTGTTTTTAGCCCCACCCAGTGTTGTGTTTGGCAGGAATGAAAACATACTCCTGGGCCTTCATGATAAATGACTGCAAATGTCTGCTATAGGGATTGCATACTTTAGTTCCTGTGCAATGGCAGCAATCTGCTCCACTCTGTCCTGGTGGGCTGCCAAGTCACTCTCAAAGGCCTCATGTTTTCGAAGCAGTGCTCTGATTTCTATCAGGGTGGCTGTTTCATAGTCCTTCTGGGAGAGGATCAGTTCTTTACCTGAATATCATACATACACAGAGAAAAAGAGGAAAGAGAAAGGAACAACAACATAATCAATAGGTTAGATCTAAACACAGGCCTTATTTGTCATTGAAATTGAGGCCTGTATGGAGAAAATGACCTGTTGCCATCAACTATAGGTTGATTACATTGGGCAGATTCTAAAACCTCTAATTAAATATCAATAGATACAAATTTCTAACTAACTTGGAAACACATGAACACAGACAAAAAAGCAGGGATACAAAAGCCTGTAGATAAACAGGAAGCTAATAAGTTAAGATAGACAGATAAACATGCAAACCTATAGGAATTCAAGTGAAACAGAAAGAGACAGAAATACAGGAATAAAACCAAAAAGGCAGCTTCAACTGACCACTGGCCCAGTTCTCATGATTGGTGGCCTTTTGGCGAAACTTTTCTGCCAGGTGGTCCAGCCTCTCAAGCCTACGGATCTCTGTAAGAAGCCACTCCTCATAGCCTTTTTCTGCTTGCTCCAGGCCCTGCCATGCACTGGTTATATCCTATAAACACAATAATAGAGAATTTTAACCTAAAATCTTGCAAAGTTGATGCTCGTTATTTCTTTGTAAAATTTAACCTCTAAAGCGTTTTTTTTCCCGTAAGACTTCAAATACACAGCAGTGCACAAAATCAACAGCACTTTTTTGAGAGCAGAGGAAGAATTTGGAGTTGGAGACTTACAGATACCATCTTCCCCTCAGAGGGCATAAAGGCAGGGCGATTACTAATGCGCAACTTGGTCTGCAGGGTGTTGAAGTTAATTTCCAGCTGGCACTTCTCCTGCACTTTAGGGGGCTTATGCTGGCGTCTGTAGTCCCTGAAATCTTCCAGCTTCCGCTGCATCTCTGCCATGGTCTTCTCTGGGGTGCGGTTTTCCAGCCAGGGAGTGGTGCGGCGGATCCACTCCAGCAGCTGGGAACACAAGGAAAATATGGGAATCAATGAAGAGGCAAGAAGAGCGCCATGTTAAGATAGCAGTGTGTCAGGGAGATGTATGAATTATTAATTTATTTTTTAGCAGATGGATCTAGGCTTATCACAGCCATGGGATACATAAGTGGGCGAAGGGAAGTAGTTTTTTAACTTAAGTCTGTAATTTTACTTTGAACTACATACATACAGTAATAGGCAGAAGATTAACTTTAGTGTGATACAGTATGTACTGTTAAACATAGATTATCTACAGAATTTCTTAAGTTTAATTTTGCTTTGAAAAATCAAAGGTTTCATTACACAATGTGTCATCATCATACAAAAGGGTATTTTTACTTTTCAGATGTTATTTTACCTCACTGGCCAATCTCTCATACTCTTCCATCAGTTTCTCATTCTCCTGGTTTACACCGAGCACCTTACAGATCCTGTTGGCAGCAGTCTCTGCCTGAGAGCACAGGGCACGAGAACAATGTAATTGCATCAGCAAAGTAACACAGTAGACCATGCTCCCATTGATCTTTCCAATATCACTAATAACATTATTCTCACGATACATCTGTTAATCAAAACGACATGTCAAAATCAAATTGACAATAGATTTCTGTGCCAGGCTCAGTTAGAATACATATCTCCTGTACACCAGAAAGATGGGAATGGTGAAGGCATCTAAAAATACAAACTGCTGTTTGTGAAAAGGTTCAACTATGTCACCTGCTCAGCTCCAGCAAAAGCATGGTAAAAGCAGGACACATAGGTCATGATAGCTCTTTCATCAGGCTTGGGGGTGTTGATGATATCTACGGCAATAAGAGGGAGGAAAAGTCAAGGTGGCAGCAGAAGAAAAAAAGGGGGAAATGAAACATTAGATTTATTCTTGTTTCTGTTCTGTTTATTGTATAGAAGTCGTAGCTACATACAAAATCACTTTATCACACAGTATAACTGAAACAGCTGAACACCGCAAAAGCAAAAGTCTAGAGACTTAAAATGATTAAGCCAAAAAAAATAGTACTCTATTAAATGTTACCTTCTGCGTCCAGCATTTTGGGAATGTCCAGGTGTTTCTCAGCTATGTCGAAAGCCAAGTTCAGGTTTCCCAGAGGATCATCCTAAATAAGGAAACACAATTCACCATCAGTGACCAGCAATGCCTGACTTACAATGTCACTGTGCTGACCTCCATGATGAACACATTATATCCCGCTATGACCTGCTGTGCATTTATAATCATGTAAAATCACTTGTTTATTAATATATATCTGCACAAAAACAAAAGTCTTCTAGTTTTCACATAACCTGAATGCCTTCACAAATAGATTTTTGCAGAAACTTTACAAAATCAATTGCTATTTTTTTATGATTATTTTTATTTCAGTTAAGCAGTTGATACATCATCATTGCACATGTCAACATTTCTGATATGATTGAGATAGCAAATAATAACAAACAAGCACATTTTCACATGTATAAATCTGTTACCAGCAGATGTTATTTTACTTTATTAACGACCTGAATGACTAATTTAATATGACTGTCGTAGATTAATCAACTAGTAAATTAATTGACTCAAGTAAACATTGCACCATTACACTTCACCACTGAGACAAAGGAAACCAAGTTTTAAAAGAGAAGGGTTGGCACTTTGAGCCAACAGCTGCAGTAAACCCTTCTCTACTAATGGGACAGTCAGTGAGTGGGGAAAAGGGATCACGCTATCATATTGTCCCTATCTCTGTAACACTGTTTCATAAAGACAGGGGGGGCGCATTACATGACAGGACCAGCTGCTCACAGATCCAGTGCAGGACAGATAGATGGATGGACAGGATGATAAACTGATGATGGGATGGATATATGGAAGGATACTCCAAGGCCTTTGTATGTGTGAGTGTTTGCCCACCCCTGACCAGAGCTGTCTCAGCAGGCTATAACACTGCAAGCTTAACGAACACACTCACCTGGAGCCAGACTCAACAGCTGCCTGGCGTACAATGCAACTGTCTCCTGGCAGCATGAGCAGAACTGAAAAGCCGAGGTGTGACTGAGTGTGTGAATATGTGCGTCAAAAAAATGAAAAGAGTAAGAAAAAGCAGTAGAGAGAAACAGACACGATAGATGTGTGTGTGTGTGCCTCATCACTCATGTTGACTCACTACATTATCCGCTGTTTCCTAATTATGAAAATCAACACCATCCTTGTAGTGTTAAAGCTCAGACCAATAAATACCACAGTAACAATTTCAGCCTCTAACTTGGGAACACTACGTGACAGCATCAACAATGGCAGAGGTAAAGCTAAGCCTGAGCTCTCCGGGATCTAGGCTCATGTTTCTGTGACTATTCAGGGTTTGCTTCATGTCAGGCCAGTGAATTTCAGTGAGCTGAAACGTGAGTGCTTCTGCAAGTGAAATGTACATAAAGAACTGCACTAAATTTGGTCTAGCTACATTTCTCTATGGTTATCATAAATACATGGTCAGATTCTAATGGCATGGAAAATTGTGATGCAATATGTGCTTCAGATATTCTCTCTCACCAGTTTCTTGCTAAAAAAAAACAAGCAAATAACTATCAAAACTGACTTGGAAATGGAAAAGAGAAGTCTCAAATATTCCCAATATATATTGGTCTTTCTATCTGGTACCATCTTCCAGGAAGGAAAGAGAACATTAGCTGTGCATTATTGTTACTTGATGAACACAGCAGGGCTGTCAGCTGCGCTTTCTCACTCTGCAGATAAGCAGCACAGCTCACTGAGGCCCCCACCTGTCAATATACAAGCACTGAGAATCCCAGAGCATTTAAATGAGCACTGGATTTCCTTGCTTTAAAAACACTTCAATCAAAGGTAGTATGCACATACTGATATGCTAAATATTATGTAGCATTTTTAATGTGTGAGAATAGCCAATGGCTGTATTTATTTGTCACAATTGGAAGGTGAAATACTAATTTGTAATGGACACAGTATGGTGCCTAAAACTGCCTTAAAAAGTGAAGTAACTGTGTTCTTCCTGGTAAATATGCTGAAATTGTGCACCAAGAAAACTGCTTTAGTTAAGAGTAATGAAGCATGAGGTGAGCCTAAATGACTGCACTTACATTAAAACCATTATGCTGTGAAGAAGAATAAACACATCCCTCAATTAAAGCTGCATCATATCCATTAGCCGAATACCACAATGTTTGTTGACAGCAAGCACTACATTAGCACAATGTTTCAACCAAGTGGACTTCCCGTGACAGTAAACATCCCATCAAATGATTCACACTGACATTATATATATGCACGTATAAGGATTCAAAAATGTTGCAATAGTATCAACACTCCTAACTAACTACCTCAAGATCATACTCATATATTATGTAATTATTATGTAATAACGTCCAAGAACAGGTAACCAGGTGAGCAGTACAAGTGAGTTATTATCACAGAAAAGAAGAAATCGTTTGAAAAGAGGGAAACACATCCAGTAACAGTTTTCCTCAGCGCCTCACAACACAACTTACATCATGAAGAAAGTGCCATTATTCTCACTCTGGTGTGTGTTTGTTTCATCACTTCACACTGTGACATTAGTTTTGTGGAAATTAGTCTGTTAGTTTTGATGGCTGAAACACAGCATCCCAGTTACAAATGAAATAATAAGACACCTTGTTGAGCTTAGAGTAGTCGAGGAGGTCGGGTCGGTGTCTATGAATCAGGGCGCAGAAAGCCAGGCCGTCCTTCCAGCTTCACCAGCCAATAAGCGGAGAGAACCAACATGTCAGTTCAAAGAGGTTGCATGCTAACTTGACTCAGAAAGTTGCTTGATCTGTGTTCCAGCATTTCCCTTCAGAGGAGTCCCAACTCATTTGGTTGAATGCGTTGTTTAAAGTTGTTTTAAGGAGGAACTAGCACTGACAATATGCTATCTACCTCCATGTTAATGTGATCATAAGAAAATGATAAAATAATAAATTGATAGGTATTATCTCTTTGCTTGAAATGTAACATATGATGTAGAGAATGATAACACAGCCCACCTATAACCAAACCATATTTAGGACTCGTGTGAACAGTTGTTAAACACTGACCTGACATGGAAGTTTTGGACATTGACATTCCTGTAGGGGGCAGTCTTTCTCTGACACCATAGAAGAAGACCTTCCTTTGCAGATGTTTCTGAAGGGAGAAAACGAATACACAAGAACTGATTACACAGTAGTGGTTTATGTAGTATACTGCAGTTCAGGTCACAAACTGCCCGTTACATGGTTACTTGATGTCCTTTGCCTTTTGCTGGATTTGATTAACTCACCTTCCACAGAAATGTCCTGAATGGCAAAGCGGAGGATGATAGTCCAGATCATTCCAAGAGTCATCTTTACATTACCGTCCACAATCTCTGAAAGACAAACGACCTGTTTCATTAGTATGCATCACAACAATTAATAATATTCAATTATCATTCACATTATTTTATGTTTGGGAGCTTAGTGTGTTGGATGGCACCAGCTACCTTCAGCTCCAATGGAGACCAGTTTTACTCCTTTGCTTGTGATGAAGTCCAACGCTTTGTTGACGTTGGCGATCTTATGAAACCGCATCTTCCCTCTGTCTGGCTTGGCTAACCTTTCTCCTGCAAACAGAGCAATATGTGACAGAATCTGTATGTCACCGTTTGTGCTTATTATCACAATGGTTCAATAATTTTAAGAAATTAAGAAAACATGAAGTGACAAACATATTCTTTTATCTAACCTGAGATAACTTCCAGAAGCAACATGAGTTTCAGTCCATTCCTGAAGTCCTCCTCAATATTTTCAATTTGAACACCAGCTTTCCTCAGGTGGGAGTTACACCAGGCTGTGAAGGTCTGACAGAAAAGGGAATCCCAGGTCAGTTTAGTGCATGAAAACATTTTTCTGTAACTCACCTGAAGCTATGCTTATATAATACAGACAACTGTAAACAAAAATGGAAGGAAAATACTTCTCAGTTTGAAAATATGACCTAAGCTCTGAGGCAACAACACGTCTTCACAACAAAAATATACGTATATTATTATTATTATTCTTATATTAATTGATGTTAACCTTGTTGACTGTGCTACATTTTCAGATTAACTTTCACTGACCCTTTAGTGTCCAATTTTAATTTTCTAAAGTTCTATAGCTCTATATTAGAATAAATGTACTCCAAGTGGCTCAAGGGCCAACAGCAGAGTTCTCAGGAGCTCAGCACCGTGCGGATGAAAGCTGGTAGCCGACCACAGAGCACATTCCAGCCGATATAAGGTGTTAAATTTAGACTGCTCTGCTGGGCCTCACGATAAGAGACTGAGAGGGAAAACGTCAAAAAGTCTCGCCATGTCAACATGAGTGAAAACGTCACGTGGAAACAGAGCATGTTTTCCCCTTACGTCACTCTCTGTCACTATTTTGCCACTTATAGTGTGATTGGTTACAGCTGCAAGCAGATAGCTTTATCAGCATACAGTACATGTATGCTGCTTTTTCAGGTCACACTTTTTACTATGCTGAGGTATGAAGACAGGAAAGCAGGGATAAAGGAAAAATAGCATTAAATGAAAGTGAATTAATGTAATTCACATTTAAAATCACATGAAGGATATATGAAGGATGAATATGTTCTTCTGTCACTATGTCAAAATGTCCCCCTGCAATAAAAGATGTAAATAAGCTTCTGTTATCAAGTAGAAATTAAATACATTTTATACAGCATATGCTTAGGTGAATGAGCTGAGCTGCCCTTACATTTTGTAAAAACACTGGATGCTGAAATTATTGATGACATGTACTTTGACATTTAACTTTTTCAGAAGAAAGGAAGCAGAAACCGGTTTTACATTTACCTTTTCAATACTTGGTTTCACTTTATTTAGCATTTTCTGTCGGTTTACTTTTTCAGAAAAAAAGTGTAATATTTTAAGAAATAGTTGATAGTTCTGCAATTTTAGTTTACACACATTACTTTTAACTTTTACATGTGTGTGTTCTAAGAGCTGAAACAGTAAATACAGTAAATTCAGCACAGTGATTTTACTTGTTGAAGATGTTTTAGTGCTCTTTCCAACTCTTTTTCCAGCTGTATAGGTGCCTAGCCAGCCACTGAGGTTTCCCCTCTAGGTGCCAGTGCAATAACTGAATATCACAGGCATTAGAGTAAAGGCCATCACATTCCACACTGAGAGAGTCCCCAGGGCGTATGTGACATTGAACTGCTGCCCTCATTGTCAAAAAACGTGGCCTCATAGCCCTCCAAATTTGACTCAGGCACAGTCGCAACACTCTGCACCCCCCACCTCTTCCCTCTCCAGCACTACTGACCAGTGACGATTAAAGTTAAAAATATTTATGAATCACATCCAGTGAGGACCAACCCTGTCCCAGAACTGGCTGATGCGTTTGGGACCTTACTAGGTTGGAGGCTGTCTGGCTTTATTGGAGAGGATGGAAAATGTTTAATGTGAAAATACAGAGTCTTATGTATTATACTTATATTAGATTAGATTAGATTAGATTATACTTTTTTTTCATTATTTAATTCAGGCCTGTATTTCACATCATTCCTATCACATTACTTATCTATAACACTTGTGTACTTAAAGTAACACAGCACCTTGGCAGTGCAGACTTGACCTAGGACTTGACTACATCTAAGTAATGAACTCTGTTATAAATTAACATTATCAATCTACATGATAAGACCCTAACACTAACCCTGTTTGAATCAGGTAAATCCTTCTTCTACAGAGAAATGATCAGAAAACAAAACCCCTAATGGAAAAAAAACAATCGTTCACTATGATTTTCAGGGAGGAGTATATGATATAAAACATGTTCCACAGGACCATAAAGAAGAAGAAGTGTGTGTACAACCATCAGTGACGCTTTCACAAACAATCCACTCCCCAGTGAGTACATGTCAACTCCAAATTATAATCAGTAAAAAGATAAACACAGGAAAAACTGTTGTTATGGACCAGGGGTCTGACCATGATGTTGCTGCCTTGTGTCACCACAAATACACAGTTTCGTCATCCCTGTGGGGGCCACAGGTGGGAATGAGCATGAAGTTGATGGCCTCCAGTTGTGCAAAGACGTTGTTTAAGGCCTAGGACAATTTTTAAGCTCCAAAACCAACTGACAGTGTGGGAGGCCGAGGCTATATTGAGTTGAGCTGGTGCTGGTACAATAATTCTGCGTGGTTTCTATAAACAAAAGAATTCCGCACCAAGGACACTGGATTAACCCCTACTATAATGCCTTTTGGTCCCGACGTTAAAATTAGATGTAGCGTCCATTCTAATCCCAAGAGTGTCATCATGTGTTAGTAGCATCTGTTGACAGCTCGCATTCCTCGCGTATCAGTGGAGAGGCAGCAGTCTGGCGGGCCGCTGGAAGGCAGAGCTATTGTTAGATGGTACCCACCGCATCCGTCCGTCAAACCACCCTCCCTGACCCCGGCCGTGTCACGTCTGCAGCACGTAACAACGACCACGCCGGAAGTTCAGTGATGATGTCCTTCAAAATAAGACTCTGAGAGGGGTTCCAGTTTGTGCAACAACTTTTTACCTGAAGTAGATATGGAATTTTCCCTAACCACTTTCTCTAGTTTTTCCCAACATTTCAAAGCGCCTTACGGTTATTTTGTCTGTTTGTCTGTAACTTAGACCCGCACCTAACATTAACGTTAGTTATCTGCAGTTAGCTAGGCTATTTGTCAGCATGACTAGCTAAAGTTGGTACTATTTCTTCCTTGTTTATTTGTCTACTTTTACATCATACATTGTCTGATACGTTTGCTAACGTTAGGTGGCGAATAAGCTAACGTTAAAACATTTCAGAGCGGATAACATACTAGTTAATGTTATTAACGGTTCAGTTACTATCAGTAAAAGCGTTTGAAAGTGTAGGCTAACATTAGCTCTGTATGTGTTCCTTACATGTAGCTACGTTCACGGCACAAATGCGCAAACAATTAATTACGAGATTTCATTTACACCTAAGCTAGAAAAAATAAATTTAATTTAATGTAAGGTTTATTTAATTAACTAAAGCATTATATCCTCTACACCTTTCTGAAAACGTTAATGTCGAAGACAGTTTTAGTATGAAAATACCAACAGGAAGTGTATCTTTCTAATACGGTCTGCTTGAATTTAGTCTGTAAGACCTGTGTGTAAATAATTCATTTACTGAAAGATATTTTATATGTAAAGTCTATAAACGTATTAAAGTTTAAATGTACTTTTACAATGTAATTTTGAGTAAATTAGTAGTAATGTTTTCTCTTTTCATTCACCACGCCGTGCGTTATATTTCTGAAAGTAACTTTTCTTACTGATTTATTTATCATTTTGAACCAGACTGTCACTTACTTTCCTCTGCTGTTGCTCCCAGGCAGGGTCCAGCAGCATGTCCCTGTCCCACTCATCCTCCTGCATCATGTACTCATCCTCGTAGCCGTTATCATAGTGCACGGTGGTCTCCAGCTGGGTCATCATTGTACCGATACTTTCTGTACCTCCGAAACTCAAAAGCGTGTTATCCTCTAGGCAATACTTCACTGTAACTCTAAGGACTGGATAGTTTCCTGACTTTCTCTCCGCGGACCTGTTGCTTCTTCTCTTTGTCGCTCTCTCACGCTTGCCCTTGTCCCCCCGACCTGACTGACGCCTGGTCCTGGTTGCCACAGACCAACAAGGGACGGCATCATTAATACTGGACAGTCACGTGATGACTTCATACCTACCCTGTAAATCCCCATCCTACACCCCACCCTCAGCAACTGCAGGAGTAACGTCAGATCGTTAACAAGTCTTTATTGTAGAAAAAAACAAACAATTTAAGACTTTCATTTCAAACAACAGAACACAAAATGGGACATATAAATAAAATGTCTTTCTTAAAAACCCACATGCCTTTAATCTGACACTGAAAAATGCTGGTCACTGCTGTTACCCACCAGAATCAATCACTATTTAAAAAACAGGTATTTATGGCACAAATGTGTAACTAAGTCCACTCTTCTGTATCCTGATGGTTATGTTCTATTTCATCTTTGTTGCTAATCCAGATTCATTTAAACCCTGATCCAACAATCTGTATGAACAAATACCAAATTCCTTTCGTGAAATGTAACAGCAAATTCCATGCAGCATATTCAACTGTGTCTGTAACCAGGTGCAAGTAAGCCCATTGAATATTTATCATTTGTTCACGTGCAACAAAAGGAACATGTCATAGTATAACCATTATTGTTACTATACTTTACCTTTGAGGCGTACCAACAAGGTGTGTTATACTGTACTGCATAGATGTAGATTTGCAATGCAACTTTAATCTGCTCTAAGTTACACAATTTAAAAGGAATAATGTGTTTTTTCCCCAAAAAACATTACTTTGGACTGTGCGATTATTTTCTGATGTTCTGTGCTGTTCTTTCATATACTGTATGTTATTAGAAGCTGTGATTGCTACCACATGTAGCTAAAAAAAAACTATCAGTGAATCAGGGAAGCTACTGTATACCAGTCCTTCGTAAAGTCACATGTCTACTCTGAGTAATAAAACTGTTTAATAAAACGTATGAACCGCTTTAAAAGAGCATGCAATTTTACAAAGAAATTGTTTACAGATCTGTCTCAGTTTAGAATGTAAAAATAAAATCTTTAATTGTCTCAGAAACCACAGAACTGAATGCTCTTCCGTTAATGAAATGAAAGGAATGCAATGAATCAGACTCTTGAAAATGTGAACTGGTCCCTTCAGTCACTGCTGAAGAATAACCTCACCACAGAGCTGGAGTTCATACAGAGTGCAAAGAAAGACACATGGGAATTAAAAGGGCGTGTGGAGTGTTTCTCCAAACCATCCATGCTGACCAGGGCCTCGACATTAACCCAAACAAACTCTCGGTTCAAAGCCTAACAGCTGAGTAAAAGTAGTGTGTGTACAGAGGAAGTGAGCCTTTCAGACCCCACATATCTGTATGTATCAACTGTGATCTGCAACAGTGTTCTTTGGTTTAGGGTGGGTCATAATATATGGGAGAGAGGGACTGAGGGGTGATGAGGAGGTTTTCTTTTTCCATCATTCAGTTTCACTTAGGCTACAAGGTCGCCGCCACTCCTGGCCTCGTTCATGGATCCATTTGTTTGATACTAAAAGGAATGAAAACAAGACAAGTTGAAATGTTTTCCCTTCTTATCTACAAACTCAAGACCATGTGTGACTATTGGCTATGGCATCAGGTTTAATAGTTTTTCAAATTACCTACTGCAAATACTATAGCAATACATAAGAGACATTTCTTGTGGTTTTTATTGATGGTTTATGAAGAACAAGACAAACGGGAACTCACCCCACTTGTTGCCAACCAACACTGGACAAGCTGCATGTCGAGTGCTGTAGTCTCCCTCCCCACTGGCAAACAGATTGTACCAGAACACTGCAGTCCCCTGGAAGACACACAAACAAAAAGGTAGTTAGGTTAGCAGATGTACAAACCCTGCAGGTATCTCAAAGCCTTACTCTCCATAATTAATTGTTACCCCTGTTTTTTGTCAGGTAAAATTATATATATCAGTAGGAAAATTAATAAGTAGTTGTTCATATGCATTTGCTAAAGTGTGGTTGTTAGGAATTAGGTAAAAATGTTAAGATGTTTAATTGGATTTAGAGACTTTCTTTCTCTGACAAAAATGAACAAATAAGCAATTGCATTTAGTACATAATCCCATTTGCAGGGAACAATTGCCTTCTTTGAGGAGTGTGTAATACAGCATGTGAGAGAGTGTAGCAAATGCGCCAACTAATGGTACACACTTACTGAGTGGTAAAAACAACAAGCTGATAATGTGAGAATCTGTTTGATTGAGATGATATTTAGGTCATAATATGAAATTACTGAGTGAGTAATGACAGAATAAGTGGTTTAAGATGAGCGCTTACCTTTTGTGGCCAAACTGCAGCACCAACATCTGGGAATACTGTGGCTCCACCTGCTGATACATCACTCATCTAAAACAGAGACAGAAAAGCAGAGTTGAGGGTTTAACTGTTAAATCTGCTTTTCTTCTACATGGTAATGATCCACTTGATATGTAGACTGGCTTAGATCAATTCAGAAAACAGTTTCACAGCAAACTGAACCTTCTACTTATTTTACCAGCATAGTAAGACCTACTTTAACTTATGATTTAGTGACAGTTATTTTCTATTTTTATACAATAGTATATATTGTTCACAATGAGATATCAAGTCTTTTTGAAAACATCTGGAATGTTAACTAGAATTTATTATATTAACAATTGGTTTAACACTTTGGTGTTGGTCAGACTGTCCACACAGCATGCTGTAAAGAAAAAGATTGGACTCACATAGAAGAGCCATGTTGCTATACGGTTACCAGTGCCCAGCTCTTTAAAGGCATCTGGTTCATCTTTCTGTGGAAAAAGACAACATCAGGTTTCATGACTTGTCTTATTACAACACTATACATATTGTTCATTTACACAAATTACCGTTGTGAATCATAAAAGGCCTTACCCTTCCAAAGTCAAAGTGAGGTTCATATTGACCTCCAACACCATAATTTGCAACCTACAAAGATCAATAATAAATGTTGTAAGTATAAATCAGGTTTCTCAAAAGACGGACACATAAAAACTCTTCCTGAGGGGCAGAGTTATGTTTAGAATTCATTTTAATTGCATCATGTGCTTATGTTCATTCACTAAGATTTTGCTTTGTAAAAATATCATTAAAACCAAATAAGAATAAATTAACCTGCTTGGGTTGATTGTCTAAAACCCTCAGCTAATAAAGTCTTTACCTGTAGCTCTTCTGCTGTGTCCATTTCCAGTCCTGTGATATCTTCAATTCTCTGGTTGATCATTTCAATCATGGGGTCATCATAGCCAGTGAGCCAAGCACTGGAATACACGAAAGAAGTAGAACAATTTAGAAAGATGAACACGCTTCACAGTATGTGAAGTGATGCACATATATGTCCAGTAGATGGTAGTAAAGATTTCTTCAAGAACAGGTCACTGAAATGCATCATGCTGAAAATGTGCCATGAAATGAAAGTGAAGTTGTGATTTATTAAAGAAAAGGGAAGTGGAAGTATGTGGAAAACGAAAAAGAAGAACATGGTCCAAGATTCAGAATCTCCAATCAGCTCAGGGTACAGGGTTGCTCTAATTTCAAACTATGCACACTTTAGTCAGTGGACATTTTATAGGGAGCTGACACAAGAGCCTAGTGGAGGACTCCAGGAAAATATTTCTATTATCTGCCCTTAATATGAAGAGGGTGAAAGAAAGCCCCCCATTCAATATGCTGTTCTCAGCCATAGCAATGAAGACTTACTGGTGAACTATTAAAATATGACTTTTTTTATTAAAATTATGAACTCTGTATGAACTTTGATAATACAGTTACACAAATGTGTGAACAACAAATGCTTTTCTTAAGTGTCCTGTGGTGAGTTCAGAGAGGTCAAACTCTTCTGAGTTTATCCATCTGTCTGTTCTCTCTATCACTAAATGTTCACTGAATTTGGGAATACGTGCTGACTAGCATGTTAAACACCACACTGTTACACCCACGTACACACACCCAAACATTAATTACCAGCAACAGTAAAACCAGAGAAACTTGGGGGTTTTGGTGGGTAACTAAACCTGCTATTTTTAGGGTTGGACACAAATTAAACAATGAGATATGTGTCTATAAAATACAAGGGGACACTTTCATGTTATATATCATATGTATATATACTGTATCTGTGTATCTGAAAATGTTCCACATTCAGGTCATGAAGGTTTACTGCTGATATGGAAGCTGGAGAAGAATAGTAGAACTGCAGCAGCTGTAATGAGTTCATATGAGAATGTGATACACATTTATTCCTGGAAAGCACAATGGGGAATAGAGATTTAGTGCTATGGATTTCAAAAAGCTCTGCAAGGATGGCTGGGGAAAAGTCACAACTGTGCAGTTCCATGAAAATACCTAACGGAAGAACAAAGATTATTTTCAGCTACACCAAAAAACAACAACAGAGTATTGTTTAGCTTGGTTTAAAGTATGTTTTAATCAGATTGGGCTCTGACAAAAATCAGTTAGAAGGACAAGACTGATGTAATTCCATATGTTTTCCACAAATCTCATTAAAAGGCCAAAACTGAAAATGTATCAGTCAAGCACATAGTGTGAGTAAAAAAAAGCTAGAGAGGGTTTAGCAAACATCACTGAAACAGGATTAATGTTCAGTGGCAGATTTAAGAAGTATTTAGGTATCAACTCAAAATAAACTGCATTGCCCACATTCATTGTAATGAATAAATATATCACCCAGGGCAGCAGAGTTTTTTGGACAACAATAAAAGTGTAACACACAAAGCAATACACAACGCTTGTAAGTAGGACCAATTTTGGCCTTTTCCTGCAGTTTGTTGATAATAAAAAACAACGTAGCAGCTTTATCCTTTAAGTTTTCACTTAAACCAAATTAAAATCTCCTCTTGTGTTAGTTTTCCGGGTGTAGTGAAACATTTTCTGTTTGCTTCCTGCAGGGCTAAATGAGCCTTTCAGACACAGGGCACAGAAATAAAGGTGAAGTTAGATGAAGAGGAGGGGAAACAAAGTTGTGACCCTCCTGGTGACCTGTGACCCCTTACCTCTTGGAGACTCTGTATTGGGCTGTGGTAAGTTTCCCAGTTTGGGGGTCATGCACCGTGGCTCGCCTTAACTAGAGTAGTTCCCGGAGCACAGGACACAAAGGTTGAGAGAAAAAAAGATAAGAAAAGGTAGGAGAAAAGGATAATGATATGTGATATACACAGGTGGACAGGTGGAAAGTAAGAGGAGGAAACAAAGAGAAACAAAAGAGAGGCAGATTGGGTCACTAGTTGTCAGTGTTATACTTAAAAACGGCAAAGAAAGTGTTACATGAGGCAATGCCAAAAAACTAATTTCCTTTTGAGAATAAATTAATTGAACAGTGGGAATTTGTGACAGCCTCTGATACACCTCCTGTGACACAAAAAGCAACTATGTTAATATTAGCTAAAAGAAAAAGTAACACATTTTACTTCTTCCATCTTTTTGTGTTACTTTTCTTTAGCAGACTCCTGAGCAGAAATGCATTCACACTAGTAACAGACCCTCAAAACACAGCATAATTCAGATAGTTTCTTTTCCTAAAGAACGAAATATACATTACGTTTAATGCCTTCTTTTTGTTGTTTAAACTAGCTTTATAAAAAGTAGTCAAATGTTTCTATGCTGTATGAAGCTCTGAACATTTTCAGTTGGACCCAGTGCTTCAGCTCAAGAGCCTTCAAGCTTTGGAAGAGTGGAGAGATGGACAGACGGGAATACAGAGGAGAAATGGAATGAGTTACTGAGGGAAAGATACAGAGAAAATCTCACTTTCTCCCTCTCAACTCTCTCCTATATCCTCTGTTGTTGGCAGATCCTGGCTCTGCCTTACCTTTTGCTGATCCGGTATGAAGCCGTCTCCAGCACTCCTGTGATGGGGTTGGAGATGGTGGCCCTGCGTAGCTGTGAAGCCAGGGACATGATTTACCCAAACATAGACACACACATACACAGATGTGTGTGCCTGTGTGCCTGACTAGCAGCATCACATCAACCAGCCTCACAGCTCTGACCTACCATCCCTCAACACACTAAGCCACAGAAGAAAAACTGAAACATCCTAACAATTCCTAACGGATAACAGTCAACCATAAAATGAACAGTGAATCTTTATACATGCATTATATACAAATCTTTGACATAATGAGAGCACAGAAACTTATAAGAATCACTTACTCTTGGCTTTGCCAGTTGCTTGATCTTCTCAATTTCTGTGTGTGAGATGATGTCAAGGTAGCGCACAATGTATGGGCGATCCCACTCATCTTGCTGTTTGACAGGTTTCAGCAAAAGGCTGGGGTGATGATTGTTGTCATAGTAACGACAGAACAGCCTGCTCTGCCTTCGGGGGGTCTATTTCAGAAAAAGGCAAAGCAGCAAAAGAAAGTAGGAAAGTAAAAGAAAGTAAACTGATGTTTATTTTGTAAGTTAGAATTCTTGTTTTTCTGTTTCTCTTCCTCACCAATTTGATGCCCTCCCCACGACAAAGCATCTCGTACTTCTTCCTCTCTGGGATCTGGTGACCGGACACAGTTTTGGACTTCTTCTTCTTCTTTTCAGTAGTTTCTCTTTTCTCTCGCTCTTTCTGTTCTTGAGTTTCATTCTCCTCAGTCTTTTTCTGCTTCTCTAATTGGAACTCAAAGTATTTCAGGTTGCCCTTAGCACGCTGGTGCTCTGGGTCTGAAAAAGGAAAATGTGAGTGATGACTACAAATAGTGATGACGGCAGCAATACAATCTAAAAATATCAGTGTCTGCAATTAAAATAACTAAGCTTCCAACATGACATAATTAAACTGTATGCTACTTATTCAGTCAGAAACATGATGTACACATAGGATAAATTAATTCGGGAGCTCTTTTGTTTTTGAAAATAACGAGGTCACCTCTAAGTTTCACATGAATACCGTTTTGAAATTATGTAAAATGTAAAGCAATACGTGTAAGAAAAGATTACTGCTATCTGCTCTTATCTAGATTACAAAACTCATGTTGTAACCCTGTCTAACCCTAACCCTAACCCCTAACCCTTTTATATCACTACTTTCAATAAAATAATTAGAGAAATGTTTATATCTAAAAACACCAAAAACAGATCCTTTTCTATTCACATCTCTGAATGGTCCCTCACAGAGGACTATATATTATGTCAAAACATATGAGTGAGATTTAATTCACTGCAATATCTGACTGTAGGTGGTAAAAAAGGTTAGAATGTTTTGAGATGTGTAACAGCATGGATGTTTTGGACTGACCATGGTAACAGTCTGGACTGTTTATGTCTGTGTGGTTTGGAAATGCTGACCTCTGACTAAAAAGTTTACTATGTCTCTCAGCTCAGACTAAAGTAAATCTCCTATTTGCTTTTGTTTGTAACTTATACAACTTACTCACTTGATTCTAAAAACTTAAAAGATAGATTACAATGTTTATTGTTTTTATTATAATCTCTAATTAAACAAAATAAAATATATTATCTATGACAGTTTTGACAAAAATTTCAGATGGTCAACTGGCATTGACCATCTGAAATTCCTCATCTATCCATATGACATTATTTACCATAAGGAGTAAGTTCATTAGGCAAAATAGCAAAATATCTGTCACATTACAAAATATACCTCTTCGTATATGGAGGGACTCACCCAGTTCAAGTAGCCTCCTAGTGTACACCAGGGCTCGCTCTAAATCCCCCTGCTGGTAGATAGCGTAGCTGAGGTAGTCAAGCACTGTCACCTTATCTAAAGTGGACTCCTCTCCCTCATCAAGCTGTTTCAGGGCCTGAGCCATCCACAGCTCTGTGTGGTAGTAATCAACATCAGTGTAGGCGATTTTTCCTAGCTCGTAACAGTCCTCCACTGTCATGCGACTCTTGTGTTTCACTCCTATTAAGCAGAGTAAACAGGAGTGAAAGACTGGCATTAAACTGAACAAAACAATCTCATTTATAATTCAAATAACACAGAAATATTATATCCCTATTTACTGTAACTTTCATGACACAAAATACATCTGTAGAGATTCAAACTTTGTGCCAGATAAATGTGGTACACACTGATGCACCTTTTAAGGCCCTTACCAGGGAGGTCTCCAGTAGAGATGGTGTTTGCATCCAGCCTGTAAGTGTCCTGTAATCGGAGGAGAGCTTTAGCTGCCCCAGTCTGGTCCTCATCTGTGGGGAAGTACTGTCTCTGGATTGTCAGGTTAGAAATAAATCCTAAGAGAGATGGACAGGAAAGGATAGAAAGATTTAGAAGGGAGATTAACATCACATACCAGACAAATGGACAGGAAAAAACTCTAAGATACCTAATGGTCAGTGAGATCTCTTGCTGTGACACTGATTATGTGTAAGAGAATCATAGTAAATGAATGAGAGTGAAGGTCGTAGAGGGACACACCTGACCACAGCAGTATTGTAAAGAAAAACATACACAGCTTTCCCAGAAATAGTGAAAGGCCTTTGCTTTATCATTTTACAAAAAACAAAGGACAAACAAACCAAAAACTCTGTTGTTGGGGACAAATATGAAATTCAAGGACAAAAAGTAAGGCAATTGCAAAATAACTACTAAAATATTCCTGTGTTCTTCTAAATATCTTGCATTTAGTGAAGCACTTGGCAAACAACATATCAGACAGCATCAGCATACAGAGTTTCTTTGACTTATTATTCAAATCAAGTTGTCTTTATCCATACCATCAGTAGTGTCACGAAGCACAAGGCTCTCCAGGTCCCCCCACTCTGTGTTCAGCCTCTTCATCAGCTTGAAGGCATTCACAGGGTGCCCCAAAAAGCCCTCAGGGTCCTGTGTGGCTGTGAGTGTCAATGAATCCAACTTATCAGCCCACCTATTACAAACAAAGTAATGCAGAGTTGAGCTTACAACTAAATCCACATGCAATAATAATGCAATAATAACTTATCTGCTGTTAATGTTAATTGTTAAAAGTACAGTACTATTAAGTATCATACAGGTATTTGCCTAATTGTCCATTTTGACTGCGCTTTTATATTTTTTATGCACATGTCTATCAATGCATGTGTGTAGTTATGTGCGCACACTTACTGTTTAATCTTCTCTAGTTTGTTTTCCTCTGCTTTGATGTAGTCCTTTAGAGAAGTGACAAGGTCTTTTTCTGTGTACAACAGATCTGTCATCTGGCCTAAGGAATTCAAATCAAAAACACCTTAGAGCGTCACTAATTTAAAAGACATTTAAAATAAAATGATTAAGTAAATACTATATGTTGATAGTTTTACCTATGGAGGTGAAGAAGTCATTGTGGGCTGTGAGCGACTGCAGGCAGCTCAGCAACAGTAAACAATAACATGGTAGCTCCATCCTAAAAAAAAAGAGAATAACAGAAATAGTATAAATTATTCAGTTAATTAACTTGAGTATTGGATCGTGTTTATTGACACCAAGACAGATGTTAAGAGGTCCTGTCTGGACTGTGACCCACATCAACCATTCCAGAGCTCTACCAGAGTACTGCTTCCTCTGTTGTCCTCAACCTCTTTGATTTCTATATATTGCTGCCTTTGCTTGTCCTTTTGAATTCAAAAGCTGGTAATTAGCACCATTTAAGGCCACATATTTACTGTGGACACCATTTGTTAGTCCAACAAAAAACAGTCCATAGTTACTGTCTGCAGCAAGATTTTTCAGAGAACTGGTGAATTATTTCTGGAAATAATGACAATGTTGTTGTTGAGTGAGCATACATGTAAGTCTCAGTACTAGTTTCTCAAATGTGGTCAAATAAAACCAAAACTATCTGCATGGTTAAATATTCTAAGGGAAGAATTTGTATGAATTGGGTGAACGGTCTATTCGGCAAACACAGAGACAGAAAAGACAATATACAATCAGATGAATCAAAAGATAAAGTGAAAAGAGCAATTTAATGCTTGAACAAAAACACAGGAGAATCTCCTCAAACCTTTTAGACGTGCAGCTTTCTAACCACCACACAAAGCCAAATATAAGCCTGTGGCTGCCGTGACTGTGTCCGGTTTGGCTTTGGAGTTGGCACAACCATAAATACTACTGGCGTTCTGGCCTGTGAGGAGTGGCACTTTGATCTTTCTAGCCATACAGACAAGAGAACAACATGGGCCCATTTATTAAAATGTTGTATCATGCCATGTTAATAAATCCCTCCTGCATAAACACCTCTACCTGGCTCTACCTGACTTAAAATTGTTTTTAAGATACTGTATCATTATAACACACAGTCAACAAACAGGACTAAAAAATGGAACCTAACCTGTACTTTGCTGAACTTCAGTTCAGAACATTGTGACAAAAAATGCTTTGAATGCAACTATTAAAGGAAGCAGATTTGGAAGGAAGTGGTGGAAAGAAACGATTCTCACAGTATCACAACTTCATATGTCATACGTCTGACAACTTAAGTGAGATTATTTCTGGTTGAACATAAAGACAACAGACAAATAAGGACAGGTTTAATTTCTAAAATGTTCTATTCTGTATCATGGGTAAATATATCATGAGAATATGTATTTTCAAAAGATGTCACCAACATTTTATAACTTTACTGTTTTGTAACAGTAATGTAAAGGTCATGTGTGGACCATGCAGGCAGATGTATAACGCCTTTCACTGGAGGCAGCCAACAGGCTCAGGCAGGTTCTGACTTTGCCACAAGGACATTTCTTCAATTCCGTCATATACCATTTCAATTTAGGTCAGCAAGGTCAAAATGCAGTGCATTGAATTGAAGAAAATGTAAATTAACTTCAAATCACGTTTATTTAAATACAAATCAACTGCAAGTTGTCCGTCAAGAATATGTGGTGCCATGCAGTCCAAAATACCATAAAATTGCCTAAGCCACTTAGATTTTCAGGATAAACACTCAGTAGACTGTAATTACTGTAATGACAGGGTGACAGCTTTTGTGTCTATCTTGTTATAAAGTTGTAGAAGTGTAATGTGTGAAAAAGATGAAAGTCTTAAAAATAACAATTATAATTTCCTCTGATCCATGTGTCATGCCACACGTAAGAGAAAGAGGTAGTGAAAGTGGCCATGTGCATACATGTTGGTGCTTGACTCCAAAACATTTCACATGTTCCATTTGTTTAAAGGTTGTTTAAGGTTATATATAACTATTTTGCATATAAATTGGCAGAAAGATGGGGATACGCTTATGCTTTTACCTCACAGGTTGACGTTAATTGTAGGGTTTATATCACACTGTTCTCATACAAAAGAAAGCAGGAAAAAAAAGAACCTCAGAAAGTTGTGATATCCACTGAATTGCACAGATGCTGATTTCACTGATTGTTTTCCTGCCTCTACCAAAGATTTCATACTTTGCCAAGAATTACTTAAACAAAGCCAGGAGGCAACGTAGCAAAAGTAGCAAAGGAACTGAGTCTTTACATATGGAGGAAAATCTTAATGGCCTTTTTAAAAAAGGCTGCATCATATTAAGACAGTTGTGAGACTGCTGTGGATGCATACAAATACCGTGGTATTTCCACGGGTTCTGCACTTATTAAAACCTGTAGAGTTATTTATTTAAAAATATATGTGCAAAACGATGCATGCATGAAGACTTTGAAAGAAATGACAGAAAAACTACATAAGATGTTAAAAGGATCCACCTGTCAGGTCATAAAAACGTTCAGAGGATATGTAGGAAAATATGGCATCCAGTGGGTACAGAGGAAAATCTTAATAATATATGTACACAACATATACAGATTTTGTATGAGGTATGGAGCAAACGTGAACATTGCTTCTTCCATTTTGCATTGTATTTCAGCAACCTTTTCACTCTTTATTGCCTTTATTGTAACTTCTACCCTCCCGGGTTTTGCCGGGAGTGAAGATGTGGCGTCGGATAACACTGGATGTGGATGGAAGAGAAGACTGCCACGTCTTCGCCCCTCCCCACCGGGGAAACTCATGTGAGGACTGCTCACTCTCCAATGGAGTCTTACTGAAATCCTTTTACCTGCACTAACCTGTCAATAACCCAAGCAAACACACTGCCGCTAGTGGTGCTTTATTTTTCTGGAAAGCAACTCGAGTTGTGTGATTAACGGTAACGTTGCTCCCAAACTAGCATGAAGCAGCGTTGCAGCAATTAGCCTACGAGAATATGAAAGCAATGTTTCCAGCGATTGTTAGATTATTATTTATCGCCAAATGTGTAACACAGGAGACTATATGATTGTCAGTGCTGACAAATGTTAAAATCGTGATGCAGTGAAATGAATGCATGCAGTGTAACCGGAGCAGCATCCCACGCTGCATTGCATCGGAATGCCATAACATTAACGCTAAGTTAGCGTTTCACAGGCAAACTTGACTAAACTTGTCCTTTTTTTCTTGTTAATTTCTACATGGTCTAACTTAAATTCGCTCATTTTACTCCTTATCTCTTCATTTTACTCCAGCCGTGTCTTATTTGTTGCTGCTGGATCGTGGACCACCACAAACCTGCGTCCAGTTAGCCCGTTTTCAGCTCGCTAACGTTAACGTTAGCTAACGCGACCTTAACGGAATCAGAGGGAAAAATGCAAGTACGCACTGTCTGACGGTCATAGTGTGGAAAAAATAAAAAGACCACGATAAAAGACGGTCCATAACTACAGAGTTGACACGATAACGGCTTGAAAATGAACAACGTTTTTTATATATACGTGTGGATTTGTCATTTTATGTGACCCAGGAGTCGATACTTACTTAAAAGAGAGCATCCTGCGAGTTAGCAGAAGTGTGTCCCCGGCCGCTGGATCCTCTGATGAAGAAGATGAAAACCCTCCGGTGACTCGTCCTGTCCGTGATGTTCCGGTGTACTGTCGGCCTGCTGCTGCTTGGGGCTGGTTTTCAGAAAGTCGGGAGTCTGAATGCTACGTGCAGACAGTCACATGCGTACAGTTTCTCCTCCTGCTACTACAGACTTTAGGGGGTGTACTACAGTGCGAACTGCTTTGGGGAGGTGTCTTCCCCCACGATGGGACAGCCACGGGTGAGTAGCGTTAGGTATTTTAGGTTTTAATGTATAAAAACCTCTACGCCATCTTTTGCCACGTGTTGAAATCATACTTTTGTCTTCTTTATGTCTCAAACCTGAACGTCCACCTACTATAAATAGCTTTTTGTGCTATATGTTTTTATTGACTGGGTAAGCAGTGATGAAACGTGTAACACATGATCAAATCCCTGTCAGGCTGATGATTTCTGTAATGTTGCAGTGTTTAACTTTGCCAAACAAACTATTTACAATTTACATTTACAGTCTTTACTCTTCCCATTTCTCCCACATTCCAGAAAAGTTCTTCCTCCCACCAAAAGAGTGTGACTGGAGGGAGGAAATTCCTGCTGCCTGCTACTGAGTTCAACAGGGTGGAGCTACAGGTTTCCGTGTGTGTGTGTGTGTGTTAAGAGAGAGAAAGCAAACTATTAAGGTGACAGCAAATATTTCCACATGAAACAAATCTCAATCGCTAAATCTCAGTGGCATGCCCTATATAAACACAACACACGGTGTACTGTATGTCTGTGATTAACAGCGGACATTTGCAAGCCTCCATTCAGTTTTTTAAATATATTTTATTACGGTTATACTGTGAATATAATGCACTCACTTACTGACTCAGACTACCAGAATATCATTGCTTCATCTAATAAAACTGAAAAAAAGAAACCTTTCTAATGAAAAAGATAACAAATACACTTTATTAATATTCATGTTCTACTGTGTCAACCAAGCAAAAGTCATAACAGAGTTTATAGACAATTAAACATCTGTATCATATCTCTTGTTATTGAGGCATAGCACAAGAAACACTGTGGTCTTGATGATGAAGCAAGAAGAATTTCAAACTTGTGAGGGAAAATACTTTTTTCTTGAAGTAAAAAGTCCTCCTCGGTTTGTTCAGTCTCAGCTTATTTTACATATTTTCTCAATATGAACCGTAGAAAAAGAACATCCAGCATTTCCTCTTTTCAGTTCTCGTTCTCTCTCAGTCATCGGCGGATGTCGTCCAGGGAGGTGAGCCTGCTCCCAAACAGCTGCTCCTCATAGGTCAACAGCTGACGCAGGAAGTTCACGTTGGGTGCAGTGCATGCCCTCCTCTCCTTCAACCAGCGCAGGGCGTGGAGCAGCGTCCAGTGACGGTGCTCCATGAGAAATGCCAGTGTTAGTGCTGAGCTGCGACTCCTGCCCAGGCTGCAGTGGACCAGAACACGACCAGCTGGCTCAGCCTTCAGCGCTGTGTTGATGAACCTAGATGCCAGCGGCAGAGCTTCCACCAGGTCCTGCTGGGCATCATCACTCAGACGCAGTCTCAGGTAGCACAATGTGTTGGGGAAAGCGTTAGGGCAGTTGACAGTGGCGTTGACCACATGTGTGATGCTTAGATTCTTGATGATGCGGTAGTCGGAGGCCTGAGAGGCAGACCCCTGGTATATAGCTCCTTCCAGGATCTCTGAGGGATAGATGATGAGGGTGTGCCGTTCTGGTTCAAGCAGGACCATACGTGGTGTGCAGAGGAAAGGGTAGAGGGCAAGGAAGGCAGAGAATCCCCCCAGCAGGATGACAGGGTCCATTCCCAAAGCACTGAGCTGGAAGAAACAGCGCTGGAGGTCCGGGGAGTCTGCCCTGGCCTTCACACTGCCCACTGAAAGATGTGGAGCGACAGAAACAGTGAAAGAACAACGAGGGCAATAATGAATCGATCCAATCACACAACTGGTAAGGTTCAAGAGGACTAGTCTGCAACCATGCTATGTTGTTATAAGCATATAGTGATGCTAGCATGTGGCTCAGCACCCTAACATGCTGATATTATGCAGTTATGATAATTTAATAATTATCACTGTATTTATGAGAGTATATGAATTGGCATTGCTGACCTGGGCTGCATCCTTCTTCTGCATACAGCAGTATTATAGAATACTCCTGCAGCTCAATGCAGCTGATTAGGCAGCCCAGTTCAGGATGGATCACTGTCACAGCAGCCCGCGCTGTCACCACGTGGCTCTCCTTGTACCTAACACGTTCATTCATTATACAAATACACATGTATCATAGCTCAACAGCCACTTGAGATTATGACATTATGAACAATATGGAATATATTATAAAGTATAATTGTGCTTTTGATGGATTTGGGTTTGCTGTACAGGTGCCTGTATCCTTGACCTGAGCGGGACCCACCTCTCTGGGCTGCGACAATCGAGGATGAGAATATAGTATGGATCGTACAAGGCAGGTTGGCCTTCTTCTGCATTCAGCAGGTTGTACACTTGCTGTGGAGTGATATAACCTCGCTCTACACAAGACGTTTCTGGAAGAGCAGGAACTAGCACCTCCTCTGCCTCGTACACTGCTTGCAGGCAGGGGACACAAAAACAGTCATTTGTCTGCATATGTTTAGATCTGTTTCCATGTTTTGTGTGTGAAAACAGAAGTTAAAGTGCACCCTTTACCTTTGTTCCGGATAGGTGTGATGGAGGAATGGTCACTCTTTGTACTGTTGACCAATTTCTCAGACATGTTGTTCACTGTTTGGAAGGTGTTGACAGGGTCTCTGGAGGCAGCTCTACAACTGCTATTCACTCTGACATATAAACAGACAAAGACCCATTAAATGTGCAATTTCAGGACAGTAATACAGAAGCATCATAGGAGATTGAACACAGAAACAGTCTTTACCTTGACAGTACCACACCCATCTCGCCTAAGTCATTTGGCAGATGCATCAGCTGTCTCCACCAGCCCTTCATTAGAAGAACATGCTACACCAAGAAACAAAGACATGATTTCAAAAATATTGGAATACTGGAAAAAGCCCAACAGGAAATAATGACGTAAAAAGATTTGAAAAAACCCACTATGCGCTAGTTGTTGTAGCTGTGATTCTTAACTCAGCCTAGCTTCAGCAGTGCCCTTAATTTAGCTGGTGGTCTTGGAAACACAGCAATGGTTAAGTGCTCTAAAGGGCCACATGGTAGCTGGCTGTGACAGGTGGCGGAGGAGAGACCTGGATAGGAGTTCTACTTCACCCAAATTAACTCACACACACACCATACACCATCATTTGGTTGGGTTAAGGTTTCAAGTCTATCTTGAAATCTTAAGATTAGATCAGTATTTAAAAAAACAGACTAAAAGATAAACTAAAGGAGGACAAAATTAGTTTTTAATAGCACACATAGTATAGTACACACAGTAAACACAAAATGCAGTCATTTATTAAGTGAAAAATACTGTCCAAACCTGCATGACCCTATGTGAAAAAGTAACCCCCCCGCTTACTAAATCATAAATGAATTGTGATTAACCGCATTTTTTGGAAAGATGAGTATAATTTTGTTTGCTATACCCAGGCCTGATTACTGCCATACCTGGTAAATCAAGAAATTATTTAAAAAGAAGCTGTTTGACAAAGTGGAAAAATATAAGAATATCAAAAAGCTACACATCCTGTGTGCTTCACACGTGCTTCATCTAAGGAAATTAAAGACAAACAAATGGGAAACAGTATTTGACGTGTATCAGTCTAGAAAGTTTTACAGAGGCTTTGTCACTGAACCATGGTGAGGTCCATTATCCACAAATGGAGAAAACTGTGGTGGACCTCCCCGGGAGTGGCCGGCCTAAGAAAATTACTCTAAGAGCACAACAACGACTCACTCAGGAGGTCATAAAAGAATCCAGAACAACATCTAAAGCACTTCAGGCCTCACTTAATGTCAGTGTTTATGATTCAACAATAAGAGACATAAATGGCTTCCATGGGAGAGCTCCATAGATGCCAAGTTATCTGCATGTAATGTAAAAGTAACATTTGTTTGATGGTCTGAATCATTTAAGTGTGACAAATCCAACCAATGTTTTTAAACCTGTCAGGTTTGGTTTATCTGCATTATCTGAAGGCATAAACTTAATGTTTTATCTGGTTGCAGTGGAGTAAGTGTACTTTACATGTTATGTTATAGTATTATATTTTGCTCTTTAATGATCTTTTTGCTTTATGAAGTGAAGTAATGTATTTATATACAATATCAAGCTGCAAACTAAATCACTTAGTTACAAACTGAACCAGTGTGCGGCAAATATATCACTGCTGAAATACTTAGGTAACCCAGTAATAATGGGTTTATGTGGCCCAGTGTAGTACTGGGTCACAGTAATACACACTGCATTACCTGAAGCGATTTTCTACTCATGACGACTGGGTAAAGTTAACCTATGAGGAGAAATAGTCAAATGTAAATGTCAAATGTACTTTATTTAAAATGTCTGTTTTATTTTCCAGTTATTTCCTTAAAAACAGAGTATGGCTGCCCCCTGCTGTCCTTTCAGTAGTCTCTACACTTGATATATTTTGAATGTTGGTAAAGAACACGCACACGTCAGTGTAGACACATCACACATATTAGTGTGCACATATGTAATGTAATGTGTACTCACACAATCCTCCACCATCCCCCATTTTATTGTATTTGTGTTTTTTTAATGTCCTGTCAGCTTAAATGACACGCAGAGCCAGTCTATAGTTTACAGGCTTGTTGCTGTACTATTCTGGATCGGTAGGAAGCCATCACGCTGCAGTTGTGTTTGTTTGAGCTTCAGAGTGCATAGACCTCCATCCTCTCAGTCTGACGAGTCTGTTTACTCAAACAAACTGCAGCACATGTGGCTGATTGACTCCATGTTGTCATGATGACCAGCGCAGCTAAAGGGATTCAGGGACGGGGGTTAGGAAGGTAAAGCTGGGGAAGGCATCAGGAATGTGACAAACAGGTTTTAAAGCTGGAAACAAACAGCAAGGGCTTTACTCTCTTCACGACAGAAGGTATGTGCCAATCAATAAAGGTAAAATATATTGTTTATCAAGTATCATTCTAACATAAGAGTTTATGTTCCTCTTGTGAGGCTGTAAGCATATGTTATGTCCTCACTATCACACATCAAGTGTAATAAAATGTGTCGGTAAACTGATCTTCCTCTCCTTCTTCTTCTTCTTCTTCCTTTTCTTATATAATTATTATTATGATTTCACATATGTCATCAGTTCTGTTATTGTGGATTTTCAGAGAACCTGATTGTTAATAACTGTCAACCTACATTACTTCTTTAATTATGGGAGGACAAACAGACCGGGACCAAAGTCCATCTGGACACGCTGAAAAAACTGAGGTGAATGACAGCAGCACGGCGAGCAGAGACACATTCAGCAGAACCGTGTATGGAAAGAGATGTGTTCAGAAGGTGAATTATTAATATTATAGAAATGTGTTATTAGTGGTTGTGTTAGAAATGAAGGAATTGTGAGCTGCACAGAGGGATTTATTGAGGCATTAAAATGAAGTATGATTTTACAAGGAATTCCAGTTGGTGAGTGAAATGAATGTTTCTCTTGCGCTGTTTTTCACTGAAAAACTTTTCTCTGAAAAACTATACAAATTGGCATAAGTCATATTATAATCTGTGTTGTATGCATATGTACTGGTTAAGATAGAAACTTAATATCAAATGGGCTTACTAGCTTCCCAGGTAAAAAAATAATATGGTTAAGCATATTTTATGCAATTTAGTAGACTTTTGAGATGTTTAAAATGAGTATGCTTTAGGTTGTGCTAAATTGAAACCACATAATTTACTGAAAGCTGCACTTAAGGTTTCCTTTAATATATTTAATGTATACTTGTTCTATATTTGTGTGCTTTTGCCTATAATTGTCCACTAATGTTAAGATACTCTTGAAGCATTTATATTATTGAAGCAAATCCATTATTGCAGATGAGCATAAAGTATACTAACATTTAAAATATTGTAATGCACTCACTGACTTTTAAAATATGTCTTAAATATAATATATTTGTAATGTATTCAAATTATTATTAAATAAGAATAATATGGGAAAAGTTATATTATAGTATTTTAGTATACTAGTTCTAATAGTTATAAACTGGGAACAGTGGGAACTCAGCAAATGCTAACTGTCTTAGAACCCCATGGTTGGTGGTTCGCGTTCTATTCCCTTTCTAGAGCTGGTCTTAAGCCCATAAGTAGCAAGGGTTGTCGTAAAATCCTTTCCAAATCAAATATGGGGAGGCTCATGGATCTACTGAGGTGACACCAAAAGGTAGCAGCTGAAAGAAACTTTGTCCCTTTATAATGCAGTGTATTAGTAGAAAAATATATCAGATATGTCATGTCAGTAAAGAAGGTTTTTGTTATTTAGTTTATCTTCATTGATGTATGGGGTAGACAAACATTAGAAACACATCAGAATAACTTGCCCAGTGTCAGCTGAGAATAACAGGATAAGTAATAAAGAGAATGGTTTGATAATCGGTACAATCTAACAGAACAGAACAGAATACATCTTCCTAAATACTTATACAGTAGAATCAACACCACTGTTTCAACCAAACTTTAAAAACTTTATAAAGAGGATTTACTGCAGGACTGACATAGTTTTACCTACCTATTAAACTGACAACTCAGAACAATGATCAGCTCAGTCAGTGTGATGGCTGCTGTTAACTTTGTGCAAAAATATTGGCATTTAGGTTGATAAGTAACAAGAAATGTCAGGACAGAAATGCAGAAGGCATGTCTCGCCAAAATGTGTCTCCAAATCTCTGTGCCCTCTGTGTGGACGTTACAGGTCCCCTGATTCATCTGCTCCTCCACTGTCTCAGCCTGGTCACTCACACAATAAACACAAACTTATGTATGTAAAATGGTAAAAAAGCAAAATATATAAAAAACATATACACACACACACATAACAGACTTAAAGTGCATGTTGTATTGTTCTGTACATGTTGTTTGTTGCTGTGCGCATTTTTTTGAAAATCCTGTGTTTAAATAAAAACTTTGTTCCCGAACATGAAATAGATTAAATGAATGATCCCACATTTTGTAGAGTGGTGCATGGTGAATAATACAGAGCTTCTGTTATTTTGTGCCATTTAAAATGTTCACAGCTGCAGCAAACTTCCTTCTTACAACGTTAATAGGTGTAAGTTCCTTAATAGGCAGTCAACTAAATCTAAATGGCATCATTGTTGGTCATGTTTTTCAAATGACGACTTGTCTTGACTGCAGTCACTAAACACTTCCTCAGTTCTGTAGTCAGTATCAGTAAAGGACTCCCATAAAAGACCAACTCATGTACTACTTAAGTATGATACTGATTCTATAAACCTTTAAGATTTTTACAGTACTGTGCAAAAGTCTTAGGTGACCATTAGATTTGTTGTTTTGGCAGTGCTATTATAAATATATATATATTTTCTTTTCTTTTTTGTCTCTTTATTAAAATACAACTAGAAGACAGTAGATAAAACACAAATATTAACATTATTTAGGCTAAAGTGGCAAATATTGAGGATGATCTCTGTTGAAGAATCTGGAGAGGTTGAGGACGAAAATAAGAGTGGAAGACCTGTCAAAATATAATGGAAGTTTCTTAGCGTTTCCTCTTTGAGACACCTTAAGGAGTCCAACAAGGACCTGACTCCGCATTCGGCAGTTTCATCTGGATGCCAAGTTGATCCTTTCATAGCCTAAAAAATGGAATTTGTCAGGACGTTTTTGTGTTTCTAGTTGATCTGATGTAAAAACTGAGAAATAAATATGTATGGACGTCATAGCACTGCTGAAAAACTAATCCAATAGTGGCCTAAGACTTTTACACAGTACTGTACTTTCAATATACTTTTATTGTATTAGATGCTCTTTTACTACTAATGTTAAAAGTACAAATGTACTTGTTCAAAATTTTAATTTTACATGCCAAAAGTAACATTAGTATAGAAATATATATTTATGTTTCACTTGGGCTACATTTAAACATTTCTTCCTTTTTACTTAAAGTAAACCAGGCGTAGTGGATGTTATTGGCATGCAACATAAAATAAAAACAAATAAAAACACTAACAATCAAAAAATAAAATAGTAATTTTATTTATAACAATATTTTAATATAATTGCAAGTGAGGGTATTTGACAGCTACACTGATACTGTACTATGTTAGTCACATACATTTCTCTTCTCCCCACATTGACAACGATTCCGGATCTTTACACTCCCAGCAGCAACTCCTGCACAGACTGACAGCATGACTTTTAGGTAAAGGGTAATCCTACTGAAAGTTAGATATTATTTGTACTACTCTAGGAAGGTAAATGTTAAAGCCGCCTTTATAGCCTAAACTTATGTGGATGCGTAACATATATAAGTGCTTGACTTATTACTGCAACAAACCTGTTACATCATGACACATTAAGCTGAACAAAAGGGTCAAACATACCTTAAAAATAGTCTTCTTTTGTTATCCTGGTCTTGTGTTATTTAAGCTAAAATGTTTGCAGCTGTGTAATGTGGAACGTTATGCAGACATGCAGGTATAAATGTCATTCTTACTGGTAAACTCTTGTCTGTTCCTGTGTACAGCTCAGGGAGGTGGAGGAGGGGATGGTGCAGATCAGTGGTGAAGTGTCTTTCTTCAAATCATTCACTGAAACCACTGGTTCCCACCCTCTGCCTGGTGCAGGTTCTGGTGATATATGGCCTGGCTGATGAACTCCAAAACTTTGTGGCGGGCATCTTCATCCCTCAGTACCACTACCCATATGCTGTGGCTCTCTGCTTTGCCCAGGTTGGTGCCTGCTGTCTGGCGTGTTTCAGAGGACAATTTACTGTTTGGTACTGTTGTTGATGTTTAATCAATCGTAACAATTATTATTTCCCGCAGCATGAGTAATAACAGTGTACAAATAGCTTTATCTGGTGTTAAATACCATTTGTCCAGACTGCAGGGCTTTTGCTTATGCTGCAGGCTTAAATTGGTTCTTTATTATCTGTGTTTATAGCACATACAAATGAGTGATGATAAAGTACCATAAAGAGTATGTATTTAAACAAAGTCACATTATGTAAAAAATGCTGCATTTGAAAAAAGGAACCTTATACTACTATGTAGAACAAATAGGTTATTCACAAGAAGTTAATTTTTAATTAGATTTATTAGTTACTTATTAGTACCGTTAACCTCACACCTCTACAGTTTTGTGTTGTGTCAGTTGCTGTGTGTGCTAGTTTGAAGGACAGGGCATGTGATAGTGTAAGTTCTGTTCGCAGGGAGCAACAGGAAGAGATGTTTAACTATATATCTGGGTCATAAATGTGATCCTATCCAAAGGTCGATATCAGCTAATCAATGCACTTTGAGCGTATAAAGTCACCACTAGTGTTAACATTTAGTGCATTTGTAATGTAAAAGCATTGACAATGTAGACTATTTTAGTTCCGATATAAAATTTGGTGCAGTGTTTTTCTGATTAAAAAAAATCAAAGTGTTTCAGTCAACAAGTTTGATATATTGGATTGGATATATAATATATTTCATGTTCAACATCCTGAGCATAGTAAAAACATAAAGCAAGAAGATAGAGCAGATAAGATAAAGCATAATAATGAGTAACAAACACATACAAACTGAGTCTGTACTGTATGTGTAGCAGTTCATTTTAAATATGATGAAACATACAGAACAAACAGAGGTTTTGTCTTGTTTGTACAATACAGCTCTCAAGCTTCACAAGGTTAATTGTGAAGAAAAACACTGCACCAATTTGCAATATAATGACACATGATAAGTCACTGAAGTTTCAGAAATTGGGGACATACAATGTGGCTAAACAGTTTTTTTAATTATTAATTAATCAGATTTTTGTGTTTATGATGAATTGATTCATCATTTACTCAAACAATTTACAGTAATGCAAAGTGTCGAGCACATTTCTCAAAGCTTGAAAAGTTAGAATTACAGTCCTGATTATCAATAACAAATAAGACATGTTTCTTGCATCATTATTTGGATGCAATTCAAGAATTTAAATTCAAGATGCACTGTAATGCATACACATGCATGTAAATCAAGCTGGGATACTGTCATAACTCCCATAATTCATCGCAGCAGCAGCCTCCCATTAGTATGACCAGTTTTTGAAACCAGTTTGTTATACGTTTGCATACGTTTTTATATATGATGTAACCCTTTTTGTTGACATCATCTGATCTTTTCCAGGTTCTGATCTCTTTGTTAGTGTTAAATCTCCTCCATGTTCTCAGTTTGGTGCCTCTAAAGCGTTACTCCAGGTCCCTCGGTGAACAACTGCTGGTCCCTGCTATATGTAACAGCATCCATGCTGTTCTGGCCATGTGGGCAAAAGCCAACAGCTGGTATGCTGGCCTCTTCCCCCTCACTCTGCCCTTGTTGCCCCTGCTAACTGTTGGATTTGGTTTTGCCCTGAAGCTGTCATCACCTCCTTCTATTCATATATCTGTTCTGATTTCCATTCTGAGTGGGACGTCTGCTGTCATCACAGGTAAACTTTTAGATGTTATTCACAAGTGAAATTGATGGTTCTTCACTTCAGAACGCTGATGAATTTCCTCTCTCTCTCTCTCTCTCTCTCTCAGCAGCATCTCGGGGTATTTCAGGTGCTGAACCTCTGGAATATTTATACGCACCTCTGGCTTTAATCCTCCACAGTATTTCTCTGACTTGGCTGGTGAAAGTGTCTGCGACTGAGCACCGTTACTCCCCTGATGGCCAGACCTCCGTTTTTCACATCTACTACACCCAGCTGGTCAACCAGAGCTGGGTGCTGGGGCTCCTGTGGCTGCTGCATGTGGACAATCCCTGGCATGTGTTGAGTCAGGGCAATTGGCACAGCCTTCTCTTCTATGGATACCTGCTTGCTATTCTCCTCCTGGGGATGGTACTGAACTTTCTGGTCTGTATGTCAGCTCTATGTGTCTCACCACTTGCTGCTGCACTCATCTATTCAACAAAGGAAATAGTATGGCCATTTTTCCAGCTTCTATAGTTTAATTTTTAAGGATTAAGACTGTGTTGTACAATATCAATGAGATATATGCACATTGTTATTCAATTCACATCACTGACAGAAGTGGAGAATAACAAGGTGACTTTCAACTAATGCTTTGGCGCTCTCATTTAAGTAATAGGGTGGGCAAACATTAGAAACAACCTTTAAAAGTAGAATTCGTGGCAAAGTTGCTGTATTGGATTGAATTAGCTACATTACCCAATATGACCTCAATGATAAACGTTTAGTAGAATTATCACCTTTCTGACAGTTTCAACAAAAACTGAGAAATTGTCTTGTATAAATTGGCCAGTGAGTGTATTTTACTGTAGAGATTTAAACTCCATGTTTCAGAAAGGCATTTCCAGCCACATCCTTTTAAAAGGTGCTCTTGTATGACAGTTTTTTTTACAAATGATAATGATATTAATGAGGTTCAGATGTTTCTGCAGAAGACACAAACCACTGAACTCACTTTATTACATTTACATGACAGTGTTAAAAATATTTGAATTCTCTGAATCTTTAACCAGTGGTTCAAGTACCCTTGTATGAATCTGACTACTAAGGTATGTCAGATGATTAGGGGTTATGAAGAGTTAAAGGTGCTGACAGAATTTCGTAGTATTTTCTAAGTCTAAGTTATTATCAGTTAAATTCGGTGTTAATTTAAGAATATTATTATTTAGCTTTTTCAGAATGTACACTTTTTACACACAAACATAGTATAGGTAATATACCATTTCACTTGAGAAATAATTTGGAACTGTAATGATGGTGCACCAGAGAGTATTTGTATACATTTAATAAACTGAAACGACTGTGAAATAAGACTATTTGCAAAAATATTTATTGTTGAATGTAATTAAATTGAATGTAAGTGCTGGCAAAGTACACACATCTATACCAACATAACAGACAGATGTGTTAAAATCCACTGGACACTTGATCATCGTCAGTCTGTCAGACATTACCCACAATCATAAGCTACTCCTAGTCTTTCAAGAGGAGTCAGAGTTGGGTGGCAGGTGTAAACCCAGGCTCTGCAGCAGGTTGGAGGCTGGTCCGGCCAATCCAGCCTGGGAGCTGAGGGACTCCAGCAGGTTTGTCACCAAGTTAAGGTCCACATCTAGAGGCTGGATCTCCTCCTCTGTCTCTTCCATCCCTACCTCACCTGGGGAACTGCCTGTTGCAGATGGATGAGGAGAGCCACTCCCCAAGTCTGTGTTGTTGTAATTCTGCAGGAAGGACAAATACAGTAAAAAAAAAACGAGAGGTGCATGTGTGTGTTTCATGCATTTAAAAAAAATTATAATGAAATTATATCTTCATAATATCAATATACAGAGGGTGCAATAACAATCATAATCACCATTTGATTGAAGCTTTGTCCTATATTAGTGCTCATCAGCTCATGGTCCATTTCATCCATGTATTTTTTGAGACTGTCCAAAGGTTCTGTCCCATTCATCTCTACGTGACCAGAGGACCCCTCATCTTTGTCTTCTTCCTCCTCATCTTCTTCGTCATCTAAATCATCTGAATCTAAGTCATCGTCTTTGCTTCCTGTAACGAAAGAAAACAAAACAGACCCAGTTAAATAGAAAAACATGGTGGGTTTTCATTTCCCGTTGCACAACTTTTAAGAGAATGACCTGCATGCAGACAAAATCCTGAACTGCCAACGAGATGGCCAGAAGTATTCAACTTTTTACAGAAGTCAGTCTTTTTGAAACGCTTCTGGGTCTTATCGTCTTGACCAGTGGCTAACCCTAAACACTCAACCCTATTGTTTAATTCTGACCATCTGTGTCTTACAGTCTATCTGCCAAAATTAAAAACCTTCAGCTTATATCGAGTATCTCCTGCCGTGGTCAGTCCATCATCTTTGTCTGCAACTAGGTTTTCTTTACTTTCATAGCTTCTACATACCTAGTAGTCTGTCTACTGCATTGGCCATGGCATCAGGGTCAAAACTAAAAGGCTGAGTTGAGCTGCTCCTGAAATATAAAGAAAAAACTATTAAAGACTTACAGACTCCTGATGGAATGGTACACATCTACATAAATTAGATAAAATGACTGTGAGTGAATTAGAAATATTAAAGCTGAGGTAAACCAAGAAGTTAAAACACATGACACCTTTAGGCCAGATGTAGTGTACTCCAACCCTGTGTGTGTATATATTCCCATTCAGTACTTTTTAGTATCATATCGAAGTGAAATACACAAATTATCTTAAAACCATTTTATGCATTAGCAAAAATTGTGCACTTTATGATCTTGGTTAAATATAGTCTAGATCTATCAGGTGCACAGGCCAGAGAGTAAGTCTATCTTACCAGGGCAGTTCAGCTCCCTCATGTGACGACATGGCATTGAGGAAGTTCTTCATCCCCTGACTGACTGCTACCAGGCTATAACCAGCCTCCTCCTCCCCCTCCCCCTCCCCCTCTTTGTCCTCAGCCTCCTTTCTTGTTTCCTCTGCACCCCTGACATGCTGCTCTATCCGTCTGGTGGAACTGGTGTTTTGGCTGCCAACATCAGCTCTCCCCCCACTCCTCTCCTGCAACATACGCTCCAAATCCTGAGCTGTGATATCGAGCCAACTCTCACCTGGAGATAGACATGAAGAAAAACTAATTATGGGAAATGGTTGAAAGAAAGAAGGGTAAAGAATGGAGGATACATACCAAGAGGACAGAACAACGAAAGGAATTGGCAGGAAGCAGAAAATCCCAGGTGGCAGTGACAGACAGAGGCGAGGTTTACTTTCTAGCAAGGTCATATAAAAACTACAACATTTGATTTATAGTAAGTAAGGACAATACACGTCTCCATAGACATTTACAGAACATATGTAAAGACTGACTATGTTAAACTGAGTAAATTAAACTAAACTGTACCAACAGCAATTGTCACACAGCCATTTTCATAATCCACACTGCAGGAATGTTGACGTTTTAAGGCTCAGAGACATTTAACTGACACAAATTGAAGTTGACAACTTGTTTGAGGTGCTCTCGAAAGATAAATCTGCAAATTTTTATACAACTTTCTTTTAAGCCTGTAACATTTACAGGCTTAAAAGAAAGTTGTATAAAAATTTGCAGATTTTGTGTGTTTAAAAGTGAAAAGAAAAGTTTTCACTCACTGTCCTCTGGGGGGAGCTGTGATTCTTGCTTCTTCAACTCCTCCAAGCTGATGGAACTGCAGCTCTGCAACAGCTGGAGAACCTCTTCACCTGGCAACAAAGCACTGACAGCGCACAACATCTACAATCAGACACATGCCTTTGGATATTGTAGATGTGCACATACATACAGTGTCACATGCACACATACAGCCACAGTTCTTACCTTGATTTGAAGGCAACAGACTGTTTAAAAAAAATTTCTGCTGACTTTGTTAGTTCTTTGTAACGGGCTGAACCCTCTAGTTCTCCCTGCAATTAACAATAAAATTAAAAACTTCAAACTTTGTACAGTGTGTAACATGTTTAACATTTAAGAAGTGTGTACATAGTGGGACTAACTCGGAAGTAGCCATTTCTATTCAGACTGTCCATGAAGCCTTTCCACTGAGGGTTACAACTGACAGAGGCATCAGGCTCTGAAGATGGCATCCTGCACTTAGAGCACAGGATCTCAAAGCCGTGGGCCTGGGGACAGGACATACACAAAGAAATCCAAGATTGTATATAGCAAACATCACAAAATTACAAGCAAAAGAATGAAGAGAAAATTCAAGTGATGGCTCACCAGTTTCATGCCAAGTTCATGGGCTTTGTACTGGGGATGAGAACGAGGAGGCAGAGTAAAGTTGCTCCTCCGGTCTGGGATAAACTGTTGCTGATGCAACTGAGCATACAGGCAACGGGTGAATGTAACCTGGAAATATACACAAGTAGGTTATGGTTTGCATATAGGGTTGGAAGACATTCCACAAAAGCTGAAATAAAATTATAAAAGACTGAAGTGATCACCATATTGTGCAAGAAGACAGAAGCAATACTGTCAATACATCACTACCATAACGAATCTTTAACTGTATCTACCGAGGTGAGGACTCTTGTATCAGGAGGAAAGATCTTGAAGGTCCGGCATGCCTGCAGATCGACTGGATCACGCAGGTAGAAAGCTGATACTGCAGGAGCAACCAGGTCTGGTCGCTGTGCCAACACCTTGGCAATACCCGCAGGTATAAAGCAGTGGGCACGGTGGAGGCCCATTTTAATCTTCTCTGGGTACCTAAGTGGAGAAGCAGAGAATAATGTGCTTGCTTTTTCATTTTTGAGAATGGTATCTGCTGATGCCAGTTTTCTTTTACACAACAAACAATACAATAATAAGCCATTCTTTGTCAAGTTTGTAGAGACTCTGAGTATCCTGCACTGGCTCGTGAAACAAAGCATTTTATATTGTTAAGTTTAAAATTAAAGAGCACTGATACTACTACTACTAGTGATATTACAATTTCTCTTTACATGAGGCTGCACAAAAGTATGTTAATATGTTTAATCTTTATACTTTTGAATATTAGATTTGATATAACAATATATCATACAGACACAGACGCAGAAAACTAGGAATTCATGGACAGTCTATGAACTTGACAGTGTTGTTAAACTTAGATAATAGATTTTTGTATCAAAACATAGAAAGACATCCTTCACCCCTCTAGTCGTTTCCTCAGGGCTGAAGAAATCTTTGGGCTTGCTCGACAGGCCTCTGAGTGGTTGGAGAGCAGTGCTAGAGCTTCTGACAAACTGGGTACCACATCCTTTGAGACGCCCACTGGACTGGACGCAGAAGGGCAGGGCAGAACATGTAATTCTCCCTTATAGAGGAAAACCTGCAATGAGTGGAGCAATGAAGGCTTACACTTAAATACAGACTACAACGAGAAGTAATTTATTCCACTAAAGTAGTGACAACATCTGACAGAGACTAAAACATAAAACAAACAGTCAGAGCATTCATTGAGATATATTGTATTTTTGTAAGTTACATGATCATTTTATTGCAATCATGCTATTTTATCTTATTGTGGTTATGCTCAATGTGCCAATAACTAGGTTGACTGCTGAAAAACTTCGCAATGACATCCACTGTATGCTTTTAGAAAACCAAAAATAAAATTAGTATGCATGAACAATGTTAAAGATGTGTGCTGACTGCTCCTAGTTCTAGAAGTGCTTTTGGAAATCTACAATGTGCCAATTTAATGTGCTACTAAGAAGAAAAAAAAATCACCTTGAAAGGTAGGATGCAATCTGTAAATTTACCGTAAATTTGTGAAATGTATTATATGATATGAAGTTGAAGTGCAAACAATTCCTTGCAAATTCTTCAGTATTGTCCTTTAAACAAACCCAACAGCGAATATACAAATCCATGCATTATAAAATCACTATCACCATATCTACCATTTCATCTGGACATCTCACCCTGTTTTCACTGGTGTCTGGATTAAGCCACTTGGGAAGATAATCTGCTGCTTCGATCAGAAGAAACTCTCCATCATTGTCCTCAACTCTGAACTCACAAACATAAAATGGAAGTTATTATTCTTATTATTATTTTACTTAAATCATATTAACAAAGAGCACATTCTGTCTCACCTGGCTGCAATCTCTGGGAAGGCCTGTGTGATTTGCTGCAGAAGGTAAACTATAAACCACTCATCCTCCACATTGTCCCCAAACTGAGTGCTACCTCCAACGTAAGCAGGAACATCTCCTGATAATAAGTATGACATGTCAGGCTTACATTATCAGTAGAAGACCCACTGTATAAAAACTATATTTAAATCAGTTTATCTCTGATGTGTTGACATGACTATACCTTTCTCAGGATGTAGCTTGAGGTTGAATGACTGGTGCTGCCAGATGTATTGGATCAGCAGTGGGGCGACCTTCGCCAAAATCTCCTCTACTAGACGCGACAGGTGTTCTTCCGTCTGCTGTGTCGAATCGTCTGGCTGGACCAAGAACAGTTTGTACTGGACCATGTCCTCCATAACCACTCTCCGCTGCAGAGAGTCCATTACAGTACTTTATAAGTAACCTGATAGAAAGAGAGAAGGAGACACTGTGATATGCCTACACATTTTGTGTTGTGTCATTGTGGTTTGTCCCTGTATTATGTCTCCAAACCCAACTACAGTAAAAATTCACTGATGCATTCGCTAAAGTTACAAGACGCTCAGTTAATATTTAAATTAGCAATATATAGCTGAGAACATAAAGGTTAGCCTCATTGTAGTGTTAGTTAATGTTACCTTGTTTTCGTATTTAATGTTAATTAACGTCAGTATAGTTCGGAGAAATTGTGAGCTAAAATAAATCGGTGCTCACTTTTAGGTACACTGCTCTCACGCCATCTGTCACTGTTTTGGTCCTACTGTGAATTCTACTCGACTACCAAATCTGTGACAAAGAACATTTCCTAGACACTAAACTAATATTGACTGTTCCCGAGATAAATAAAATACATTACATTAAATCTATGTTAATAACACTTATCTTTTGGATGTAGTTGAAACGCAAAGAATTAATCACAGAATGCACATTTTTAGTTTAGTCCACACGGTAATACACAAGAGCGAGCGGATACATTTCAGGAACGCAACCACCATGTCGCAATGGATGCTGGGAATTGTAGTGAACTGGCCAATGAGGTAACGGCTATTTTGTGTGCCCAGAATCTATTTCCCGTGAGTCCACGGGGGTACGGAGCTGCGTATCCATGACAGCTGTGTTGTTGTTGGAGGTGCTAACACTAGCAAAGAAAGACCTCTGAAGTGGCGACAGCTATTAGCACCACTAACGGTGTACAGTCTTTTATTGTAAGATATCGTCCAAATCCGTAGACGACTCTTGTCTCACACAAATTAAATGTACCAAGGATAATCTAACGGAAAATGTGTTTTGACAGATTATAAAGTTCTGTATGTGCCTTATTTGTCCTTACATGTAGCTAACGTTAGCTAGCTAATCTGTAGATCTAGCTAGCCTCTTCTTAACATTAATTGCAACAGTATGAAACAACGTTATATGGGCATCTGTAGCTGGAGCCCTGTCTAGCTGTCTTACATTAAAGCCTTTTTTTTAGCGGACTAGTGGAGATGTCAGACCTCCCTCTAACTTGTTCGCAGCGAGTCGTGGAAGCGGAGGCGAGAATGGGAGATACGGACTTGAGCATATAACGGAGATAAGGGATAATGATTTCACGATACAGCAGGAGACCTGTGTCGCACAAACTTGAGATGTGAGTAACAAATCTAAAAGTTTATTTTTCTTTTTGAACGGGCTCAGTATGCTACAGTTTTCAGATGTTGTAGACTGGTTAATGTGATACGAGTTACTGACTTTTCCATTACCATCCAAGGTATTTCTAGGTCTGTAGTTTCAGTTTCCGCTAAGGTAATAAAAGCCTTTCATTTCCCGAGCTCTTGGATATATTTTCTATCCTGCAGTAGGAAGTAATGTTAGGCGTATCATGTTTTTTGAGCCTCTGATGTCACATTTATATCACATTTAAATGAATTCATTATTTTCAAAAATTGGTCACTTTCTATATACAGTTTGTTGTTGTAGTTAAATAAAGATGTTATTATGAATTACTGGTAAGTGAGTCTCATTACACACTCTTTTTTGTGATTGATGGCCTTAAATATGTCTTTTGTGTAGTCGTGGGTTGTCTCGAAGCAGACTCGATCACCATCCTCTCCCAGAGGAAGCAGACGATAACCAAACCCCTCAGCGCTACCTCGATGACGTCCAGGAAGCTGTCTCGACTCATAACAGGTAACTGTTATTTGGTCAGTATTGGGTTGTTGACAATGCCAGAGAATGGCCAAGCTGATATTATTTACAACTAGCACACACACATACAGTACTTTGGCAGTGGGTTTTGTAATGTTACACCATCTTGAGTGGGCAGCTGATTTTCAGGGCTCACACTATGTGAAAGCAGACACCCAGAAACAGTGGATTCATTGATATCACATTGCGTCTTTCAGATGTGCAGAATAAATATCTAAGCAGGCTGTTAGAATATTAAAGTACTAAGACATGTGCCCTTTATTTTCCAGTTTGAAAACTCACCTTGATTATGTCTGCATCCACAACCAGTAAGATTTCCATAGCCACATAACAGATACAGTGTGTTTAAATACAGTTATTTAATACACTCAGTGTATCAGAAACAGGTGATTGTTTTCCATGGGAAGAGTGGGTACTAGAAACATGGACTTTAAATTGAAACCCCTGATATGAAATTTTTTGCAACATTACGTCCTAAACTGTACATAAATCTTGCAACATACCTATTGTTTCTGTGTAGCTCACAGACATCTGCTGCTTCAGGCCATTCTGACTGTCCCACCGTCATCTCAGTAGACTCCAACCAGTCCTGGTCAGGTATCCACAGCTCCACAGGCACTGGTATTTCCACAGAGAGGAGCTCTGTTTTCTCCTGGGGCTACGATGTAAGTTTACTATTAAGATAACTATCTTAATGTGAAGTAAAGATGCTTTCATTACATACTCATACACACAACATTGTTTTTCATCTAGCATTTTTCCGTCCTCTATGTTAGTCTGTTGGAAAAATACAAACACCAACAACACAATGCATTCATGTTTGAAAGTCAAATTTTGATTTCATTACCGCCATATGTTACCTTTTTGCAAACCTGTGGAAAACCATAGAAAATCATCCAACCAGTCACCGTATTATATGGTAGATATGGTTTGGTTTGTTACGCTGTAGTTTCTGGCCTCAGCTGGTCGTACAAAACTTTTTCAAGACTCAATAATTTATTTAGTTTGTTGTCCTCAAGCTGCTTCTCCTAACTATTACTAATACTCAATGAATTCTGCTTGATCACAAATACACAACATATCCCATGTGCCCAAAGGAGCTAATTATTGTACACACTGAAGCTTGGTGGGGAAAAAAAAAAGAATGGCAATGTGTTCTGATGAAAAAGAAAGCAGCACCTTTCACTCAGAGCTGGTGCATAAGAACAGGGGAATAGCTAACTTTTCTCTCTGTGTTGCTGTTTCACTTTTTTTCTCCCACAGGAGTTTGACAAGGCAGCTTCACGACAGGTGCAGCAAATGTTTGAGGAGATTGACAAAGACCTGTACGAGGGAAGAGGAAGTGGAGGAGGAATACTCCAGGGACTGCAGGATGAATGTCAGCAGTGGGCCACTCGTTTCCCTCATCTTCGGTAGGTTGTTTTCCTATTTCCTACCAACCCCCACATCTTCTAGTTCTAGTGAAACAGGACAGCAATGAGATCATATGTCAAAGTGAATGTGGAGATACATCTAAAATACCCTAATACTGTGTGGAAATATAATTATTTAACTTATTTAATTATTGTGTATATGTGTGTCACTCCTGAGGATCCTGGGGACTCAGCTGGTGTATCCTGGTGATGAGGGCTTCCAGTGGTATTTTCCTTCAGGAATAAGCAGCTCTGTCAGCAGCACATCACCCGGCAAAGAATGCACTGTGAAGTCCCAGGAGAAAGATAAGGATGGAACAGAGTAAGTCTTAACTGCGCTGACTCACTAGTTTAGTATCTGACAGGACTCACATGGCCAAAGTATACAATAGATATATTTGCCAGATGTAAGGTACAGTTGTTCTTAATTTTTAAAATGTATAACTTGATTGTCTAATCGAGGCAGGGCTAAAGAAGTATATTTTAGGAGTTGTGCTATGAGATCTCAGTTAAACAATTATTCTGTATATGAGTTTGAATAATACACTGTACACATCAATCAGTCAACCAGAATACCATGGCTCGAAAACAACCTGGGTTAAATTTACTCCGCATTTGGTATTATAATTATAATAACCCTGATCCCTTCTACAAATTTTATGTTGGAATCTGTGTCTGTCTGTAAAATCAGCTTGATGTTGCCTTATTATTTCAGTACATTTTTAAGAAATAATAATATTTTAATAGGTTTGTCTGTCTCGAGTGGCTGTTGGGTGGTTGTCCAGATGACTGCGTTAGCCCATCAATTATAGAGGAGTCTTGTCTGACTCTCTGACTTGTACTTTGTCAAGCAGAATAATGCTGGTCAGATGTGATTAGTAGTGGCAAAACAAAGCATTGAGGCAGCAAGCATTGTTGCTGCTCTAGCCTAAATATTTTGCAGAACTTTGTGCTACTACCGAATGCAGTAAAGTTTCTTACATCTTCTCTTTTACATTACTTAGTTGTGCTGTTGTAGATTTTTCTTTAGAAAAGTAAGTATCTTAACTGTTTTGTCTTTTTTGATATTATACCTCTCTATATTATATTATAGTGAATATAAATTTTAAGTAAATACATTATGTATGTATTATGTAAGTATGCTGTAAGTTCATGCTTGGCTGATCGTCATGCTTTCCATCATGCGTCATGCTTAAGTTGCTAATGTGATTATTTATAGATAACATAGAGAATGTGTGGTCTTATATGTGTGAGATACATTGTTTATACATTGAGGTGCCTAATCATGCGTCCCTCTCCTTGACAAAAGGTTGAACGTGCATGGCAGGAAAGCACCACTGATCAGCTCCTCCTCAGCTGAGTTGGATGGACCTCCAGGCATCACTGGTGGCTCCAGCTATCACGACAAGCCAAGAGTGATTGAAGTGGAGGGTGTGATGGAGGAATACCTGGCTTTTGATAGCCAAGACTTGTGAGTTAATCACTTCCCAAAAACTAAACCTAAAGCTCGACTGGTGTCAATCTGTGTTATTTACAATATGTGACTTTTACAGAGAAGATGAGTGGGAGCAGGACTCTTCAGAGTCAGGTCGGCGGCCTCACTATCTGCCTCCAGTCTCACCATACCGCTGTCGTCGTCAAGCTGTTCTCGACCTACTATTTGATGATGTATGGCGGCAGCTGGTTGGCTGCATGAAAGAGCTTGTTCAACGCCAGTGGGAATGCTGCACCTCAAGTAAAGATCAGTTTTATTATCTTGCATGTATTAGACCTAATATATATTGACACATGACCACAGTAATGCTGGTATTAGGAAATTATTGTATGTATCATTGACAGATGATAGAAAGATATCTGGGAACCTGAGCCCTGTGCAGCAAGACTTTCAGAATGCATTAGTACTGCCCACAATGCTGCCCAAACTTGGCCAGAGCAAGGTGCCCCCGCTCACAGCCGGCCTGCAGTTCCAGGTCAGTGATCTGCTCAGTGGTTCATCTGATCTTATATTAGGAGATGTCTCAAGTTATTTATGTATGTAGCATTTACAAAAACCTCACAGCACTCCTAAATAAGTGTGAAACATCTCTGTTTCACAGTCCACACTTCATGGTGGCCTGTTTTTCACTCCTGCTTGTTGCTCTTTCAATCTTTTGCCACTTCCAGTTCATTAACTTGTGTCATTGTTTCCTTTTCTTCCCTCTTTACTCTCTGCCCTTCACCTTGCCAATGTGTTTTGGGTACCATCTGTTTATTTTACTTTCCATCCTTTCTTTTTCATCTATGTCCCTTACCCCTTTTTTCTTTCACTCTTATATACTCTTTTCTTCTTGCCATGCCTTTCCCCCTCAAAGCACACAAAGTCAAGGGGCTCAAAGCACAAGTCCAGAAGGAAATCCAAAAAGCTGAAAAAGTCTTCCACTGTATGTAACTCTATCATTTAGAGCCAAAATGGTAATGTGTTGTGTGCACACCATCTGTGGCGGCTCATTATCTTTATCTATAGAATAAATGTGCTTGTGCCTGTTGATTAACACGAAAGCAGCACTGCTGTTTATCTTTGTAATTAACTGCAACCTTTTTTCGACATAAACCTCTTTGATTTTCTTTAGAGCTTCCTTTCCTTTCATAACAGGAATTTGGGAATGCGTTGTTTTGTCAGTTATTGCTTTTGTTGCAGTTATGCTGTGAATGTTATTTCTGGTTGGTGGCATAGCAGATATGGGGTTGTCCTGACAACTGCATGATGTCAACCATTTATTATACTGTATTGTACCTATGAAAAAAAATAGCCATATGCCTGCTGACCTAAAATACTGCAAATTCTTGGTTTCTATCCTGACTTTCTGATTATGTATCTTGTCTCCTCTTACATCTCTCTGTCCTTGACCCTTTAATCATTCCTGTCTTTTATATCTTTCATCTTTCGTCCCGCTTCTCTACCCTCCCCCACCTTCCTTGTGTCTCGTTACTTTCACCTCTTCATCTCACACCGTCCTCCAGACTGGAAGAGTCCCAGTAGGAGCAGCAGCAACCCAGCATAATCTGAACGACCTCATCGTGATCCACAGCATCCCCTTGCAGCAAAGAAACCTGGGTGTGCTGCATAATAACCAGTATGGACACATTTTAGTGCTTAATTTAATTTAAATTGTTGAATCAGAAGAAAAAATCATCGATGTCTTTCAGTTCTTGTTTTCCATTCACAGGTAAACATTTTGCAAAACAGGAGGTACAGGTTTTGTTCCATGTTTTTGTCCCTTGTTTTAACACCTTGTTTGGCACAGAACACTGCTGGTTGGCAGTAGATGGAAATGCGCCATTCATCGATTGTGTTCCCCTCTCTTCTTCTCACACAGGGAGTCAGAGGAGCGGGCATCCCACAGACCAGGCTCCAGCGTGGTTGCCTCCAGCAAACCTCGTCCTCGCCGAACCCTGGAGCAGAGTTCTTCCTCACTGTTACGGTCGACACAGTCTGCCCGCCGCAGAAACCCTCCTCCCCGGACCCTCCTGCCTCTGGTTCCCAGCCTGAGTCAGTCCAGCACGACGGTATCTCTGGATGAGGTCATTCGCGGGACACGTCTGTGAGTTTTAGCATTATTGGAACTTTGGCAACCTCACCCAAACTCATATCTTGTTTTTTACGCCTTCATTCTCCCCTACAGGCTCTGACGTTATGCAGAGGCACATATGACTTTGAAAACAGACTCTCTTTCAACTTTTGCCTTATGGCTGTTTAGAACAATGGGGGCCAGAAGTATTAGAAGTTTCATTATGGAATCAACTTAACAGATGAACTTGTCATAAACCACTAGTGAAATAGTAGTGGTGTAAAGTGTACTTCTTCAGATTTTAGCAACAACAGTCTCGATTACTGTGTCTTGATATAAAATGATAAACTCAGTGCGCATGTTAATGATTTTTTTAAGGAGTAGTTTAAAATTTTAGGAAACCTACCGTCTTGCCAAGAGTGAGGTCAAGAATATTAAAGACTGAAACATAAAAATGGTTGTGGTTTTATTTTAGTTTACTATTGTCACTGTGAAGTTGCCAGGTAACCAATAACAGCTTTGCCACACAAAGTCGATGTGCCAAGCAATATTTAGGTACATTAACCACCGTGAATATGTTGTTTTTGCACTTGAACAGATTGAAAAAATGAGATAGAACATGATAAATGATAAACTCAGATGCCTCTGAGTTTTAGAGGCACAGGTAGGTGGGTGTTTTTTTTGCTTTTGACACAGTAAGCTAGAAGCACCCTGCAGCTTCCAGTCTTTATAGTAAGCTAAGCTAATTGTCTTTTAGTTCTTTCTTCCAATATAACAGATGGAAATGAAACTGGTGATAATTCTTGGCAGGAAACTAATCCTTCAAAAGAAATAAGGTTTTGCATAATCAACAAATGAGTAATGAACGTTCACTTTGCAGAAGTTTGTGTAACATTTTGACGTCCTACTAATAACAAGATGCAGGTTGACACCTGCAATTTGTGCAATGTGTCCAGTGTGCTATGTAAAGAAATGTGGGGTGTGTACTGTACATGTTGTGATACACTGTAGAATGTAGGTTATATGGAGAGATATGGAAACGAAAGGTCAGTGTACTCCATTAATATCACAGTGCTGTAACTGCATTGCCTCAGTTATGAATTTCTATTTGGGGAGTGGTAACTTTTAGCCCTTTATAGGGCTGTTGTGAAAAAACAAACGTTATCTGCAAAATGCATCTGTTCTTTTTTGAAAGGGACCTAAGAAGATGTAAAATTCTAACACTTTCATCCTTACACCTAAGCTGTGAATTTTCACATAACTCCCACAGTCATCTCTTCAGAAAGCATTCATCTTACAGAATACTTGATTTTTATTAAAGTTTCTTCTCCCACAGACCCACAGCCAGCGATCGCCTGACTTCTCCGTTGTTGCCTCTAAGCAGAAACGCAGTCCTTCCCCCCATCAGCACCGGAGACTCAGATACATCTAAGCAGCAGTCTAAACCTGCACAGGTACAGGTATAACACTTGTACATCCTCAATACTTAACTATATTGACAATGAAAAACTTGTTAAAGAAGGTTTTATAAGTAGATAGGAAGTTGGAAATCTACTATTGACCACTGTTTAAAAGTTTAAACTTACATTTTGACAGTAACATTCAATAAATGTACCAGTATCAGTCAGTTTAACACATGCGACCAACTATATAAAAACTGTATGTTTGGTTGTTTTTCACTTTCAATCAGCGTCATAAAGGTCTGTCCAGCCGTGCCCACAGTGCAATAAATGATGAAGCTGGCAGTTCAATGCCCAGGGATCGTCACCATCTACTGGATGTCTTCTCTCGCCCTAACACAACTCACACATACAGAGTAAGATGCCCTTTTTCATCACATAACACAAGTACATGCAGTGTACGGATTCATTATTTTTTTGCCTTTTTGTGGAGAGTTTAAGATTAACTCAAAGTCTTAGTTGTTTGAGTGTAACAAACAATGTGTTTGACTCATAGTTTTAATTTCAGTCGGACACTCCGTATCGTCGTTCCTTCACACTATTGGACAACATTGGGCAGGGGCGGCCTGGCAGAGCGTCTGTGGGCACAGGTCAGAAGCTCAGATTACGTTTTTCACTTTTAAAATTGTAGAGTAACAAATCCTTACATAGAAATAACTAAATATTTTGCAGGAACGAAACATTTTACCTAAACGATTCAGCTTCTTTGGCTTTTAACTAGTACACCAGTTAATAATTCATATGTTCACTTACTGGTTCATTCCACCAGATTCTCTTGGAATTGGTGTGACTGGCATCAGTCTTGGCATCAGCAGCTCATCTTTCTTGGACTCATTTTCCCACCATCCCTTGGGGCACTTGCCCATAAAAGATGAAGAGGAGCCAGAACCACAAAGCTACGTCCCAGGTTAGTAGATTTAAGTAGCTGATAAAATTCTTCCAGACTTTGGTCAATGAATGTGAGCAGTTGTAACTGGCTTTACGTAAGACTTACTAACTGGATAAAACTTTTATTACCAGGATGTTTATTAACATCAGAGATTTTTTAAATATTTCTTTTTCCTGTAGTTCCACTGGTGCCTGTGTCAATCCCACCACGGTCTTACACCAGAGGAGGCATTTCATCCAGAGCCAGCAGGCCTGGCTTGTAGTATGTCCCTTTTCTCCAGACCCTGCAGCTTCACCCTTACAGCAACACCCTACAGCATCTGTGCCCTCTAAACATTTTTCTTGTTTTACTGAAGTAGCATATTTTTCAGACTACGCTGCTTTTGATAGTTTTTGTTAGAGGCCTATTTTTGTATTTTAGAAACCCAGTTCACGTGGCTGCCAAACACAAGGGTAAATCCACGTTCATGTAAAGCACAACTTGTATTTGTTGACATTTTTAATATGTGTGTATGCATATATATTTATATGTGAATGTACTGTATATCGTCCTCTATAGTGTGTTGTTGTACTGGTTAAATGACAGGGATAGAGAGGATACAAAGCACTTTTCCTTCTCAGATGTTACATCAGAGAGTTTGGTACTGTAAAATTTATAGGAACAACATTTTCTACCACCCTTTGTAATAAAAACTAAGTTAACCCTAAGCCTTCCACTACACACAGAACAAGCATCTAATTCTATTTTTGGTTGCCTTTCTCTCCATTAAAGCTCAGGCAAAGATATCTGCAGTGTATGAGCTTCTGCTGTCACATCAAAAATACAAGGAAGGAATACAGGTATACAAAACTGTAAATATGTGAAATCATTGATAACGTCTTAAAAATATTGAATGTGTTTAATGTAAACTGATCCTTATTACTTGAATAAAGCCAAGCGGGGATGCTTTGACAGGTAACATTAGGGTAGCTTTCTCTTCTACATCTACAACCACACAAATCTACAAAGGTGACAAAACATTTCTTTGATTCTATTTGATACAAAATAAAAGTCTATGTATATAAATATGAATTTATTTGTTTTATGAAGACTGAAAACGAGACACAAATAACAAGAAAGAAGTATTGCTTAAACAAGTGTCAAAAGTAAAAACCCAGGCCACATAAAAGAATGTCATGAGGAGACATGCAGAAGAGAGTAATTAGACAGCTTCTTATGTTCTTAAAATATCTTAATCTATAAAAGGGTTTTTTGAATGAGTGAATGTGATTTATTTACATTTGATCTACTGTAAGAAGAGCCTGTATGCTTCTCACTTTTTTGCTTTTTTTCCTCTTTGAGATTTCCCACTTTTTTTGGTGTATTTTGCTTCCAAGTCAGACAGGAAACTGTTGAAATTCTGCTCCCTGGACTTCTGTTTTTGCTGGAAAATATGAAAAAAAAAAAAAAAAGGTGAACGAAATAGGTTAAAGGAAAAATGCACACTAATTTCATACATCAGGATGCACTTGTTACCTTAAGCATCATCACCAGGCTGTCCTCCTGATCATCAAGCCCCATCTCTTTCTGCATTTCTTCTGCTTCTTGTCGCTCTCTGTCAGCCTGGTCAGTAGCAGCACATCACATTTAATTTCAGCTAATGAAAATAAAGATGAGAATTTTTTTTTGCCTTTAACGCAAAAGCATTTCTCACCCTCTTCCTACGAGCCCTTTTCTTCTTTTCACTCTCCTGAGTAAACGCTGGGAACGCTGTGATTTCTCCTTTCTGGATGGCAGCTTGGATGATACTGCAAAGCCTGGGCTCGTCTTCCTGGGAGCAGCACAGAGCCGAGGCTGTGATGGTGTCCATATCTCCCTGATGCTGCATGTACAGCTGGATCACATCCTGCCGCTCCTCATCAGAGCCCTTATATTTCTTCTCAAATTCTAGGATGTCCTGTACTGTAATCTAGGAGATGGATGGAGAGGCAGACCAGACAGTCAAGACAAATAATCAATGTGTGTCATGGCTATATAGTGATGTTTATATGCAATTTTATGACATTGACATATGATATTTGATGCACTATTAAGCACTTATTGAGTCACGTTCATGAAAAGGAAACGCCTGCTGTGCTCTTGTACCTTAGGGAAGAGCAGTCTCCAGTAGTCCTCCCAGCAGCGGTCTTGACGCAGGATGTCAGACTCTTCATCCACTATCCCCTGCTCATCGTAAACAGCTCTCTGCTCCTTGTCGCTCAACACAGCGTACAGCTTTCCCAGCAGCTACAGAGGAGCGTAGAGTTATTATAACGTAACACTTGATACGTGATATGAAAATTGAAGAAACTGGATTGTAGTGTAGGCCTACTTTGTGTTCAATGAGCGTTTTCTGACAGTTCAAAACACGGAAAATTCACCTGAAATTTCTCTGTGGCCAGCGGGTCTTCAGGAGCCCGGTCTGGATGGACTTTAAGCGATACTTTGTAGTAGCTCCTCCGTATTTCTGCCTCGGCTGCCTCTTTGTTGATGCCCAGCACCTCGTACAGGTTTGAGGTCTTGAAGAGCTCCTGGCACCGCTCGAGCAAACCCATCGTGACAGCTCTAAGGTCCAACTTTTGCCCGGTAAAGTGTCTAAACGAACGTTTACGGCTAAATTTAGTTGTTACCAATGCAGAAGTTAAGCTAATCCTCGTAGCTGTCGTCCTTTTGTTAAGAATTTATTTGGCGCGCTGGCCTGTCATGCACTTCCGTACGTACAATGACGTGCTTACGTAACGAAGAAGTGCGCATGGTCATTGGCTTCTATGATCGAATTCGTCAGACTACGTAGACTACGTCTATCTTGAGGTCTTTGCCAATGACTGTTTAAAATATATTTATACTAGATGAATATAATATATTTCATACAGTCATTGATATTTAAATTCAGTCCCAAAGTAATTTATTATTAATTTTTCCCTCATTTTACATATTTTATATGTCATTAAAGCAAAGAGTTGATCTCTATGCACACACTATCACAGCTACACCTAAGCAAATACTTTTAATACATCTTTATTTTTATTTATTGTATTTATTCATTTGTTTGTTTGTCTTTTTTTATAGTGTTCTTTCTGTTTAGCTGTTCCTTTCATTAGATTGTATTTTCCATTTATGATATTTAGTCCTTGGAAATATATTGAAATTTAAGTCCTACTTTGATAGTATATTTATAAAATTACAATATATCTTTCCATCCATCATCCTAACTGCTTTTCCTTTCAAAAGTTGCAGGAGTGCTGGAGTCTATCTTAGCTGTCATTGGGGCGAGAGGCAGGGTATACTCTGGGCAGGTTGCCAGTCTATGAAATTACAATCTTCATTTTAATATACAGCATTTAACAACATTACGTTATATAGAATTTGATCTCTGGAAAAGTAATCCAATTAATAACCTGTCTCAACTACCTGTAAAGTCTTTTAAAACTCTGGTAACTCACATTTCTGTAACCTTAATCCTTAACCCATGAGTAACTGAAAACAACTAAATATAGCGTTATTTATATACTTTACTTACTTGTAGATGATCTTTAGAATCATGGAGCCATGGTTGGTACTTGGTAAATAAAATACATTAATACTTGATGGATGAAGAAGCACAGACGTATCTTCAAAAGATACGGTAGGGCGACTTCAAGTCACAGTTTCCCTATAAAATCTCTGCAGTCCTAATGCAGGCCCATATACTTACCGAAATAACCAATCTTCCCAACACAAATTAGTAGCCTATATTACTATCATCTGCACAAGGCCACAAATATTACAGTAAAAGCAGAAACTATCTGAAAACAATGAGGTAGCACAAAAGTCCACTTTGACAATCCTGTAAGAAGTAGTATACATACAGTACATGAAGTCATCAGAGTCAAGGACCTACAGATTCCCTAGTATTTATTGATGCATTTGAAGCAGCACAAGAATACATCAAAGACAATGAAGCAAGTCACTAAGTATTTTTCACTGCTTCATGCGAAAGCAGAACACAAAGATACACACTGACTTTGAACTAAGCATCTGTAGATTGCACCCATCTGTGTTTATAAGCCTGTACAATATGCAGCACTAGAGTTGTACACTGCAACCCCCTGTCTCAGATGTTATCCAATTATTCCCCCATCTGTTTCTGTTGCATATTTGGCACAGTCTCAGTTGTTGTTTTTGTATTGACTTTCTGTCATCACAAACCTCAGTTGTCCTCTGTACTCAGACAGAAAATAAGCACATGGACAGCTGGCACATCATTATCATGATCAACAATGAAAAACAAAATGACAAAGCACGAGAGTTCTATTGTAAATATTATGAACGTTTGCTGGTGTGCAGATCCTTCTCATATGCTTTCCATCCACTTGCATGAATAGTGCAAATGGAGTTTGAATACAACCATTGCTTCTCCAGAGGGAATATTTCCTTGTTATGGTAACTGTCTCTCCACAACAGTCAAATGGCTTCATTCTCATGGTCAGTTTTTACAATATGTCCATGACTGATGCATTTCCCTCTAAACTGAGACAGTCTCAAATTCACCTGTAGGGGGCAGCAGCTCAGCATTCCTTTCTAGTCTTCACCATCTTGCTGGCGTATTTGATAGGGATCCCCCAGCGTCTCATTAGATAGACATCAAACACATAGACCATCCCTGGCTCCAGGCCCCCGATCACAGCTGTAGTGACGGCCCGCCGAGGATTCAGCTCCTGGAAATACTTGCAGAGAACCCTCTCGGTGTCTGAGCGGGACTCTGGCCCCAGACAGGGTGCAGTTAGAGCTGATACCCCGCCAGCCTCTGCTTCATGGTTCCCCAGCTTTCTGCGGTACACGCAGTACAGGCTTCTTTCCTCTGTGCCCATCCAGGCCAGGGTGACACTGTTGCATCCACGCAACCGATTGAAGGATTTTATTTGCAAGGTGGAGGGCAGTGATGGGACACCTCTGCGGTGGTAGGCTGAGGAGGTCTGCATTTTGACTGATGCCATCAGACCTCCCGATAAGTCTGGGTCTGTAGCAGCAGAGATCAGGCTTGAGGCAGTACCTTCTTTCTCTAGGTGGATGAGATAGGAAGGACTTCCCTGCAGCCAGATGTGCACTAAATCTCCTCCCACAGCCTGGGAGGTCAAAACATGACTTTTACTGGACACTGTGACTTTAAACTTTTCATCACCACTGCAGCTCTGCAGGGTGAGGAGGCCACTCTGCTGCCAGCCTCGAGGATGGAAACTAAAGAACTGCTCTGAGTTGGAGTCTCGGTCGGGGAAGGTCACCCACCTCAGCTCCCCTTCTCTTAGCGTGGTGATCGCCAGCCGAGCCTCCTCGTGTGTTCGAGCAAATGTCCCCTTGTATGCCATGCTCGTCCTGTTCGCCCTGTCAATCACAAAGACATCAAAGTAGTACTGGGTGTCAGGCAGGAGCTCAGAGACGGTGCAAACGCTCTCTGTCCCCTGACACACACACTGAAGATCAGCATACTCATCAGTGAGGGCAGAAGACTCTGGACTCTGAGGTTCAGGATAAGCATCCCACTGCTGCCACCACCACTCTTTCAAGATTGGCCACACTGTCACTCTCCTCTTTCTCTCCTTCTTTTCTTGTTTCTGGTCTTTTTCTTTTCTCATGCTTTCTTGGGCACTGCAAAGGCTGGGGTAGTTTTTCTGAGTGTTGATGAGAACACAGTAATCATAACTTTTCTGTGTTTGTGGTAGGCTGCTTACTGATGCACTGGGTGCCCAGCTGAGGGTGACACTGGTCATGCCGACACCAAGTGTGTGAACTCGAGAGTCAGCTGGTAGGAGAGGGAAGGCATCTGAAGGTCCCAGGCCTTCATGGAGGTACACTGTAGCTCTGGTGTTCTGCTGTTTGGAGCGTAGCCTCAGGATGTAGATGGAAGCATGAGGATAGGAAGGACCCTTGTATGTGTTCACTGCATTCCCAGTATAGCTGTGTATTTTATCCTCAGTCCCTGGACCTCGCCACCACATCTCGGGCATACTCTTTTTGCTGCTCCCTGTGAGGAAACAAAACAGTTTGGAACATATGTATAAAAATATAATTGATGACCTCTGGCCTTCACTGTGCATATGAAGATATGTAAATGAGGGGTGGATGTTTCATCTGTGCTCAGATAAAGATTTTGTAACATTACAACTGATTTGAAACACCAATTAACTTATAAGAGTGTGATTTGAAAAGCAGATGTAACAGACTTTTTTTAAGAATTTTAATTAGTTGTTTTAAATTTTTGTAAACAAACCAGACACAGAACATAATTCAAAATGGGAAACATTAATTAACACATTTGAAGGGAATCTTTTAATAACTTAACAAAGGAATTATTTATTCTCCACCACACTCTTAGTTGCTGGTCTTAAGGTTTTAGCATTTTGGAAAATAAAATTAAATGACAAGATGAATTTCACTTTCATGTCTGTGTACTACACCCAGGAAGTGATAAACGTAGTGTAATTCATACTAAGTCATCACCATGAAGTTGCCAGGGAAAGAGACTTTATTTTAAACAGCTGAGACTGAATGGGACCTTTTTCAATTTGTTTTTGACACTTCCATAGCTCTTTATGATTTCTTCCACCCTTTATGTTATCTTATGCAAAGCTAAGATAACAGTGTCCTTCATCAGCCTGGACACTGGTATCGATAATAATCTCATCTAACATTAGGCAAGGAAGCAGATTTCCAAATTCCAAAATATTCCTTTTGTTTTGATTATTTTTCCAATAATCCCCAAATGAGATTTTTTTATGTTTCCAGGATTAGCAACAAGTTTAAAATTAAGGTAAAAAAGTTAGTTATTGTTATTTAGTGAGCAGCAACAATCATTGTGATTTTACAAATGTTAGTAACTAAAGAAATTTTAATTTCAGTAGCAAAAGTCCTGGCCACATTATTACCTGTTGACACTGTAGTAAAAACAGCTTGTACATTACATGTCAACACCCAAATTTAGTTATATACTGTAGCATAATGGTAAAGGAGCGTCATGCTCGTGCATAAGTGCACACTGAATTTCACTTTTGCAGGTACATGTTTCATAAATGGCTTAAACAATCAGTAAAATGTTGAGCATAGAAAATCTAGCTGTAAAGAAACAACTGAAAGCCTAATAAATGAACAATTAAATAAACAAAATGTAAACTGCCACTTCACAACTGGTTGTACTGTATTGTCATTCATACCATAAGTGTTTTATTCTGAAGTACACACTCTTCACTTGTGTGATGCAACTGACAAATACACATGAAAAAACCCTTCACCGCTCATCTTTACTGTTCATCACTGTTCATCTCTCCTCGAGATGAAAAATCCCTCCTCATATGAGACCAAATGTTACAGAATCAAAGTGAATAATTCAGGCTGGTGATGGGGACCCATGGGCTCAAGGTTTGAATGATTCATGTGTCATTTTATAACTTTATAATGTTATTTTAAAATGTAGAAAAACTTCTCTAGTTATCCTGAAAAAGTGCTTGTGGAACACATTATGGCATATTTTCTTATGCAGAAGTTTGAGTATTTTAAGGTTAAGTATTTGACTACTTTAAGCAGTTTCAGTTTTGCACTGTGTTAAATTATTAAATGTTTAATTTTCTGAGTTTATTTAATCAGTTTGAGGTACTAAGCACAATATATTGAAAACTGAGAGCACAGCCATTTTGTTGTTTATTCGCTGTTTGAATGAAGCGTTGTCAGTCATTTTGGCTTGATTTGTGTATCTTTTTTTAAATCGAAAGCTAAAGCCTTATGACGATGTGACAACCAGACATGTCACAGTCACAGTCTCTGTTCCTGTCAGACATAGTGGGTGGCATTTAGAAAAAAATATATGATTTCAACTTTAACAAATGGCAACATCTTGCTGATGAGAAGCTATATGTATAGGAAACTATTCTTTTTATATCTCTGATCAATAATTCTAATTATACCTGTACGACAGATTCAAGTCTTGTGTATAAAGAAAAAGTTAAGTCAGATTAAAGTGTTTGCCCTCTAAGTCCTATAAGTGACATAGTGATAATATCTGATTGATCGTCTTGGCTTAAGAAGATGTAGCGATGATCTTCAGCGTAAGGTAGATATCTGAAGGTGCTCACTCACATTGCTGGCTCTTCAGGGGTTTGTCCTTCAGGGTGCGGGCAGCCAAGCTCCATTCAATGGGAAGGTCACAGGGGCTGACAGTCACCGACATTGCTGAAGCCTTCTTCTTCAGTGTGAAGTATAGCCTGTGGAGAAAGGCAAAAGATAACCACAAGAAATTGTGTGATTCTTCACAGGGAACGTCAAAAAGATAACATCTAGTTTCCATTCAGCTGCACAGGTGATGGATGAGAAGACAAGATATCTTCCAGTGTGCAACGTTCCTTCATTTTGTTGGATGAGATGTGCAGAAACAGTGGAGTGGTTCTAATTGTCTTTGCTAGACCTTGACGATTTCAATGTTTCTAACATTTGCCAATCACTGTCTTCCTATGTGAACACGTGCTGATCAGACATTTGATAGCTAGATCAGGAGAGGTGACCTGGGAATCAGATGATAAGCCTGCATTGACTGTTTCAGATGGATATCTGTCTGTGTGCTGTAGCTGTCTGGGATCGTGCTTTGTATAGAAACTATTATGTGCTTTATTGTGATCACATGCTTAAAGGACAGTGTTACTGACTGTTGTATTGCAGATTTGCATATTAGATGGCAGTTCAGTGGCAGTTGAAGGTCAACATTTGCTCAATGGTGGGTTAATACCACATGGGGGTGGACCAATAATGACGTGTTTTCAGTCAGAAGGTCTGCAACCTAAACTTCAAAATGTTCTTTTTATTCCACGGCTGGTTAACCCTTCATGAAAATAAGTGACGTCACGCCACTGCGTTGCCATGGTGCGAAGTGAAGCCGGAAGACAGGAAGTGATTTGGCAGCTAACGCTAGCTAATCCTAGTGGAACAATTTACGTTATGTTGTTACATCAGTGATACATCAGTGATAACACAAAGTTATTAAACTAACGTTTTAATGCTGCAGAAGTGATGCTTCATTTTAGTCTGTATAATCGTTAGCATGTACGCTTTCTTATAATATAGCTACCACCAGACACTAGATTCAGACCGGATTATGTTATATTTACGCTAATGTGAAAACTCAAATGACGGTAGTGAAAGCAGCCTTCAGCTTCACTCAAGAGAAACTCGATTAGTATTATTGTTTGATACATAATCATAAAAAATGCTACTCTAAAATGCCAATTACATCTGGAATAATATAAACATAACAACAATATAGATTTCGCATTGTTAATAAATTCTTCACCAGGCAAAACTAGTAATTCCCAGCTAACGTAAACACTACACTGTTGTGTAAAACAAAGGGCAATATGCTGCACAACTGTATCTATCTATCAGTATCTACAGCAACTCCAACAACTCCCATCATAACACAGTGATCACGTCCAGCATGTATCACCATTTTCTATGTTTACCTACTCTTGTAATGTCTAAACTTGCACATCTCATGCGTCATAATACTCAGGTGGTAACAAACGACCTATTAAGTAACTGCATGGTCATTTATTAATAAGTATTTGTTCTCCTTCTTGCAAACAACATTATGTATGATGCTGTGCAGATGTGCCACACTGTTTTTCTCAAGGGCACTTCACAGCGTATTTAATAGAGTGATTAATTTCTGAATCACTGTTTTCTCTCCGTTATTTGTCGTGTGGCTCTGCATGACTGCACTGGTGGACAGACTGCAGCACACAGGGAGATGCATTTTCCCAATTTTCAGCTCCCAGTTTCAGAAAGCACGCACTGGCACTGTTGTGTAGGGTTCTGGCCAAATGGGCTCAATTTCCTCTTGCTCTCTCTATAGTGGTGCTGGTACTGTGTCCAAAAAGGTGGTTGGAGAATGACTGGTGACTTGTTATTGAAGTGGGAACAAGGGCAGATTAAGATTCAAAGAACTGCAAATAAGGAAAAAATCTTCACCTTCTTGTGGTACGGAGTTACTTATAGTTTGCTGTTGCATTGTAAAGTTAAATTCAAGTCTCTGCTATGATGGACATTCTCAGTTCTATATCACTGTGGATTGGACAGTGTAGCTTTGGGTTTGGGGCTGTTTGTATATCTGAAAATATGGGATGAATATTAATCACTATTCTCTGACTTTATATTGCACAAAAGTGGTCCCCAACATCATATTCCCACAGACCTGTCACAGTTTGAGTTCCCTGTCATCCCTAATGTTCCCATTCTGCTGTTCTGTTCATTTAAACAGATTTTAATATAAGTTTTATTAACAGACTCATTTTATTAATACAAAATGTAATCCATGATGTGACCTCAGGTTATGTTAATTGGTTACACTAAATTGTCTATAGGTGCGAATGGCTGTCTGTCTCTATATGTCAGCTCTGTTATAGACAAAAAGGAAAATTGGTTAGGATAATGGATAGTCTGAATAATCTATTGATCCAATGGGGAAATTGTTGCCATTTGAGGAACTAATACAGTAAAAGTACAGTATGAATGCATGACTTTCATTTCTAAGCTTCTAATGCTTCTGTCACAACTAATCACAGCACATCGTGGTCAGACATTAAAGCTGGCTCAGGTTAGTAAGAGGTAGCAGTTTTTCTTTAACCAAATTATGACTTCTTCCTCATTGACAGACAATTGATATAATTGTTAATTGGAGCCTTGTGGGTCAAAAGCAGACCACGTCATCCACCCAATCCAGTCTGTAACCCTACCTGCGAGTTCGTCCTTTAGGGAGAGTTATAGAGGTGATCTTTCCTTCTGGTAGCCATGTAGTGGGACGAAGCGGCACCTCATTCTCAGGTGCTAGAGCAGAGTACACATAGGGCCATGAAGACCCACAAAACAGTGCTAAAACTATACCGAGACTCCAGGACAGGAATGTTAGTGCCATTGCTTGCTCTCGCTCTGTCTCTTTCTTTGACTTTCCTCAGTTACGTCTTGGGTGTCTCCCAGGCTCTGAAAACGGATGGTGGAAAGGTCAGGAACATCAAGCAGAGCCCATCAGAAACACGCACAGACACACACATACACACACACACAGTAATGCCTTCAAACACACTTAGTTAAATTTCTACTGTACCATTCACACAGACACGAAAGAGCTGTAGCGGCTGATGATTCATTGATATGAAGAAAAACCTATCTTATTCAGACAGAATTATTCATGCAGTGGAAAAGAAATTGCCATGCTATATTTCTCTGGGATATGTGTGTAACACAGCTTGACACTCACTATAAAAAATCACACATCGCACCACTTTTCAAAGTGTGAAGTCGGTTGCTAATATCACTCTTAAGTCGATGCCTTTACATTTACATTTCTATTTTTAGTTGGGGAGTTCAAATGGGTCTGTTCTCCAAATATCTTTCATCATGAGTATTATTGCCATTTTATCAGGAGATAGTGACATTATACTGATGGGGAAAGAAGTACACAAGCAACACCTGGAAGTGCTCAAGTGCAGTCAGATCCAATCAGAGTAGATAGATGTAACACCTAATGGAGGAACTTGTATCAGATTTTTCTGTATTGCTCTTTTTTTTATATTTTTATTTCCTTAAATAAATTCTTGTTTCTTGTTGTTCGTATATGTATATTTATACACTGTGTGTGGTTGTGATATGGTGAAAGCAGATAGGATGATTACAGGTCTTTGTGATTTTCTTTTTCCCCAGAGAAAACACAATTGTTCAAAGTCGCGCAGTCTTCTCAAACAGGCTCCCCGCCTTCCTCTAACAAGGTGTATTATGTCAGTGCTGTGCCCTATAGATCAGATGACAATCACAGTGGAACCATGGATGTGGATACATCTAAGTCTTTTGGGCCCCGAGACGCACTAAGATCCTAACTCAGAAAGTGCCGCACAGCTACAAAGTCGCACAGAGGCGCCTGCTCATTATCCTTGCACAGAAAGAGGGGAGTGAACGACCCATAAAGCTTTAACTGAGAGACATGCAGTGGAAGATAGACAGATTGAAATGGGAGGGAGGGAGGAGAGGAAGGGGAGGCTGAGGAAGGGAGGGCTGTAGAAATGGAGAGCAAAAAGAGGAGGATGTTGGATCCTAGAGTAATTAGAGGGAAGGAGACGGAGGGAGGAAAAGGGGAGAAAGTGCAACTGGAAAAGCGAGCTTTTGAATCTGAATGTTTTTTTTGCCGTGCAACAAGGCTGCAATGAATTTGTTTTGGTGCGGATCTGTGTTTACTTTAGCCCCCATGTCGAATGACTCCTAACGTGTCACATATAACGAGACGGCTGCCCCTCTCACACTCGCTCCCATTCAATCCTGATAAAAATAAAGACACAAAAAAGATGGATGGGCTTGTTTCTTCAAAACGCACCCGCTGATAAAATATGCATACAGCTCCTCAGCAAATTATGGTTAATTGAATTTTCATAAGGCAAAAGGGTTGGTTCTTACAGATAGAGGGAGCTTAGTGAACTTAACTACCGCCCTCTATAAATAAATACACATTCCCCTTTAAACACAGGACCTCATGACTTTGATGGTCCTGTTCACTCTCTGCACAGCCTTATTTCTTTTAGATTAGTTTCCTATGTCCATTATGTTTATACCAAACTGTCAACTGACTATTTATTATGGATACTGTTTGGGTTTTAATTAAAGTCCTTTTTTCTATTTATTTATTTTTCTCTCTCTTCTCGTCTTTTTCTGTGTGGTTTTCACTTCGTTCAGCCCCTTTATTTAGAAGTTGATGCAGGCTCAGTTTCAGAGGGACTGGTAGAGTGCAGTGTGTTATTTGTCCGCACATTGTATCACCTATCTTCTATCTCCCTGTGCTCTGGCAGGACCATCTGCCTTCTGTTATCTGTGGGCAGAGACAGATTAAATGGCATGGGGTGGGCCGTGCAGGATCCGTTGTCCCCCCAAACTACTGTGGGCAAAAAAACTGGCCTGTGGTTCATGGTGGGGGTTGATGAGATGATAGTGGGTAACATGCAATGACCATGGAACTTGATAGGATTTCACGGCTGATTTTCTACCTTGCTGCCTTTACATTCAAATATATTAACGCTTCTAGTATCTTTACTTACTTTCATTGTCCCATTGTGCCTGCATCTGTTTTTCTACTTATCTATTTTATTTCTCTCTCACACACTTTCCTACAATATCATACCATTTCATGATGCACATAATATATATTCTCTTTTTCTGTGTTCACTGTCCCACTCAAATGACAAGAAAAATACTGGTAGTCAGAGGGAAAAGACTGGCACGATGAGCAATAAAAAACACACTTAAGAATTGAACACACTCTTCAAACATGCAAAAATGTTATGCTGTCAAGATAAAAACCATCCTGCAAATAAAAGTGCCCTGCATCTGTCTCAGCCTTTAAAAACCCTCCAGAGACGACACATACTCTCACTCAAAAAGAACTGATCCAAAGAAACAAGTTGCTGACTTACACATCCAGTTGAAATTTGAGACACTGACGCGCTCGCACACACACACAGACGCACACAGACACACACACACACACACGCACACATACTCTGCAAGGACAACAACATGCATGCATGCATCCTCCTTACCTTCTCTCAGTGCACGCTCTCCCTCTCGGGCACAGGGAGTGAGAGATGGGATCAAATGAGAGAGGGAGCTAGGATGGAGGAGGAGAGGAGGATGAGATCCGGTCGCGAGGAGAGGAGGAGCGACAGCAGGTTGTTGTTGGGTGTTCCACTGACTCCTTTTCCCAAAGGGTTACTGCTCAATCCCTACTTCAGGAGGTGTCTCTTCAGAGCTAAGGTGTCCCTTTAGGGCTGTCCCAGCTCCTATGTGCCCTGATGTAGTGCAAGGCTCCCCAAGCACTCTGTCCTCGCTCTTTCTCTCTGTCTCTGGGTCCTTCACACGTGGGGGCTTGTCCTGCTAAACACTGTGTGAATGTCATCCGGTCACAGAGTCCTGTATTCCCTTCTTCTCGTATTGCCTCTGTCAATCTTTTCCCACCTCCTGTTCTTTTCACTAGTCCCCTCTGTTTACCTTCTCTGGTAGTGAACAGAGCTCACTTGCAATTCAAATGGGCTCATGTGTGATTGTGTGTGTTTGTGTGTCTGTATGTGGAATCTGAGAGTGAGGGAGCGAGTGGGTGAGTGTGAGGGGGCTGACAGTGAGGTCGGTGAATGGGGGTGGTGATGAGAAGAGAGAGAGAGAGAGAGAGAGAGAGAGAGAGAGAGAGAGAGAGAAAACCTGTGTATATGTTGTCAATATCAGTCCAAGGCAAAGAGGTGATGTAAAAGTTAAATACATACAGTAAACCATTCTCCAGCTGGTTCGATAACATCTTTGCTGAAGAGGGCTTCAGACAGCATGTTAGAGGTCACACTGCCTTTTTGTGCCCTTGTCGTTTGTTCAATCAGCTGCTTAGACAGCCTGTAAGTTGACATGTTCAAACGAAGGAACGTCCCAATAGCTACTTATTGGATTTATGCAAATATTGATTGTGCTTGCTGGCTTTTAAACTAATTATAAATGTTACCATGTTAAATCAAAAAAACTGAACCATTGATGTTTCTATAGATATTTTTTGGTCATTTTTGTCTTTATCTGACATTATAGGAGAAGAAGAGAGACAGACAGGAAACATGGGACAAGCGAGGGAGTATCACATGTAGACAAGCTCCCCAACCAGACTCAAGCCCGGATGCTACAGTTATGGGGTATGTGCTGTAACCAGCCCACTACCAGGGCGCTCCAGTAACATGTTTTAAATATTCAGTAAGTGTATGATTTGACTTGTTAATAACAAAACTGTGGAAGTTCCTCGGATACAGTGTTGGATTCAAATGCAGAGGCTACAAATGTAATTTTGAATGGAAGGCTCATTTTGGCTTTTGGGTTCAGGTCTGCAAGCTTTAAAGAAAAAAATAAAGGAGAAACAGAGGAAACAGCTGGACTGTTTCTCCTGCTCCAAAGGGAACAAAGCAACTGCAAACTACTCAAATACACACATTATCTCTCTTTTGTTGTTTTTACAAAATTGAAGTTGGGACACTGCAAAGCTAAGCTAACCATATGTTGGTTCATATTTACTGAATAGACGTCAGAGTATTGTGACTCTCCTTATCTCAGGCAAGCCAAAGTAAGTTTATTCCTTTACCACTGAAACTGCTCATGTTCTGTTTCTCATCTAAGCATTTAAGTGTTTGATTTCAATCTTGCTGAAATTAGGGGGAATTATTGCCTTTAGGCTTATTTTTTTTAAAGTATATTATATTGTATTGAAAGCCTGCTCTCCTGCATGTAAGTGCATCAGTGCACAATGTAGTGAACTGGAAGTCTACAGACAGCACAACAGTGTGTAATGTGTATACAGGACAGCCATACTGAAAGCTTTATGTCCTCCACCTATAGGCCTAGTGTAGATGTCAGAGGACTTTTGGGGGGCGGGGGTGGTGGCACATTCATATCAGTGGCTCTCCAACCCCACCCAGCTCTCTCATCTCCAGACAAAGGTAGGCCTCATGTACCGTGCTCTCTCCTGAGCTCTTTAATCAATATCATCAGGAAAAAAGAAGGAGGCCTGCCACATTGTGTGCTAACTCCCCCTTCTCCACTCTGTGATGGGGCCTTTTCTCACTCATTCACCAGGTACTTCAGTGTCGGGCTATTGAGGTCGCCCTGAATGGGACTCACTCCACCCAGAGGGAATATTGTCTGACCACAGGCTAAAATCTGAAAGAATCCCTCTCTCCCTTGCTCTCTGTGTCTGTCTGCCTGTCTCTTCCTGCAGCATCACTTCAAAGAAGAATAAAAAATGTGGCACATGAGGGCTATTAATAAATGTATCACTTTAGTGGCCACAACTGGTCTTTTTTTTTTTTAAGTGAAGACCATTTGCTGTGACTGGACTCGCTTTCAAAGCCACCAGTCTTCCTCTCTGTATCCCCCTCCATTCGATGGCCCACTTTACAGTCCCTAAGAAGTTATGAAAGTCTGCAATCTGGCAGAGCACGATACAGCGGCTGCTTTTGAAGATTGGATGGTGATTAACCTTAGAGAGATTACTGCACATATTCAACTTCGTGTATGAGCTGCATTCTAACAACGTTTAAGCTATTTTGGGGAGAAAATGTTATTCGAGAATTATGTTGTTTGCCTGGTTTCCTAAGACTTTGGACATCTGTCGGACATCTGTCAGACCTGGAATTGACGCACAGGCTTGGGTGACACACGCGCACAACCTCTCACGCTCACTTTCTCTCTTTTTTTTTCACTGCCATCATGACTGGCCTGAATATTTCTTTTGATCCCACAGCCCCCCTTTGTGTTGCCTTTTAATAATTTATTGATATGCAGTCACTAGACAAACTCCATCTGCAGAAAAGTGACGGAAAGTACGAGTAAAAATTTCATTTGGCATAATTGCATGAAAAGAATCTGCAAAACTGGCCTTTTCATCTATTATTGATGTGTGCTTACAAACCATGCATAATGCAGGGAGCTGTGTTTATGACAACCATGTATTAAATATCATGTTTTGGGGGTCTTGGGGTATTGGCCTGTCTTATTGCAGCACTGCAATTAGTTAGTTGTTGTACGGAATAATAGCCTACATGGATAGTGTTGCATATTTAAAGGGAGAAAAAGGAATTAACGGTGAAAGAATGTGATGGAGAGAGACTGACAAAAAGAGATAAGATGAAATGGGGGGGACATGAGGGAGGGAGGTAAGGAGAGAGGTTGTGCTAGCTGACAACGGGTTAACGGGAATCTTTATTTTTAACAACATGTCATCACCAGCCGCCCATCTGCTCCTGTGCTGTCAGAGTCCCTTGGGAGTGTGTGTGTGTGTATAAATGTGTGCGAGAGAAAGAAAAAGAGAGATGCAAGCAAGCCATCACAGATCAAATCACTGATCAGCACCCAAAGGGGGAGGAGCAGAGAGGACAAGGTTAGAGAGGTGGGTGGCACACAGATATCTCACTCCTCTAATATCCAAATGGGGTTTGACAGTAGGCGTGAGGACAGTAGGACTGGAGGTGAATAGTGTGAGTGTGTGGTTGTGTGTGATGTAAAGGTAAAGTAGGATTAGGTGGCTCAATCTATGGCTACCCTCTCTATGTTTGGATGGGATGGGTTGGAAGGAGGTGGACATGGTGGTCCAGAGGTAATGAGAAGGAATCTATTAGCACAGTGTTAGGGGGGTATGACACACAAAGAAATAACAGAGGTGACCGGGAGGAGGAGGTGTGCAGGCTATGCTCCAGGGGTGGCCCCAGCAACTCATTTCAATATCTCTGTTTTTTTTCCAGCTAAAGGGACTAGTCCCTGGGGAATAAAGGAGTAATTGAGAAGAAATGTTTGTTGGTGGAGGTGGTGGTGGGGTTGGACTTTGTGTTCAGATAAACAGGACCAAACAGCTATCCGTTCCGCAGGTCACTCATCATTAGCAAGTACAGCTTCAGCTCAGTTCAGTAGAGTTAATCTCTTTGTTTTTGCTCCTTCTTCATGCTTCACGCCGCTTTTTTGTCCCACTTTAAACTTGTTTTTCATGCCATACGCCAAGATGAACTGGAGCCCTCCAGTGGTCCACTTCACTTTATCAAAAGTCTTGAGTGAATGTCTGATGGAATGAAAACATCTTGTTTTGATATTTATGATGATGCACTTTCTTTTTGCACAACATCTAGAGCAAGCAGTTCTCCGTCCTTGTTTGTCTCATGTCTGCACTGAATCTGCTTCTCATACAGTACTGAAATCTCTCCCCTTTCTTCATCTTCTTTCATTCTCTCCCTTCTCATCCTTCAGGCATGGCACATTTGAAGGCTAATTAGTCCAGAGAAACCAGCCACACCAAACAACGCACCCCTTGCCATGCAAACATCCCCCTATTGATCTTTCAGAACCAAAACAGCCACACACAAATTCTTGCTCAAAACAGAGACAAACAAACAAGATGCAGCAAAAGTTTTTATGTATTATATTTGGTAATTATACATACAGACAAATCAGTCCACTTGCATTCAGCAAATTTCTTTGACCATGATAGAGGTCAAGTGTTTCAAACCTTCTGCATCATTCTCCAAGATGCTATTTACAGAGCTGGCTGTAAGGGAAATGTTTGTGAAACACCAAAACCTTTTTTCTTGCATTTCCTCTTCTCCTCAGTTCCTCCGGCTTTCTCAACCATCCCTTCCCCCTCTCGCTTGCCATTCTCAGTCTTTCCCTCATTTCTGATCCATTTTTTATGCATTACTCCATTACTGTGAACTCCCATTTACAGTGCATTACTGCCTCCCATCCCTCACAAACACACTTTGTACTTCTCTCTCCTTCCTTCAGTCACTTTGCTTTGCCCCTTCCCTCCCTTCCCTCTCCTCCAGTGCATTATGACACTTCCCTCTTCTTCTCCCCTTCACCCCTTTTATTATCGCTTTATCTTTTCTCCAATCACGTCATCTCATACGAAGCACTTCTTTTCCCCCTATCTTTATTTCCTGTCTAGTTAGCCATTCTCTATACATCACACTGCTGTCTGCACTGCTGTCATCTTCCACTTTAATTGACAACTCAAAGCCTGCCATGTAATTTGGAACCTAATATTGCCTGTTGTCTGTGCTCTTTTACAACACAAATGTAATTGTAATTAACAGTAATGGTGGTCAGGCTGTCCAGACATTATCTGTCTGATTTGAGCACACACATGAATGTAGTGACAAGCACCAGACTTTCACATTTGATGATATGATAAATCACTATATTACAAGCTGCAATAGAGCACAAGCAGACGAGTGAGAACTGGGTAGAAATGTCATCCTGTAGCTTTATGATTAGGAAACTGTGATGATGTTGTCTTCAGTGAGTTCTGTGTAGAACCACAGGGATGCAGGAGTTCATGGTTGTTGTTTCATGTCAAAGGTGGTTCTCTTTGACTGTAGGACACAGCTTGGGAGAACTCATTCTCATCGCTGTTAATAAAACAAAGACATTTTTTTTAAATATATTTCAGACATTATAACAGTATATTAAAGGGTAATTTTGTGAAAGTAAATAATGGCCATGATGAATATTATATACAACCAAATAATTGATTGATCACAGTGCCATCGGAGTTAAAGTTGAGATATCTTTGCTTCCACTGCAACTATTCTAATCATTCTATTTTAATCTCCCTCTTGTCATTCAGCATTATTGAAGTGAAATACTAAATTGTTCCTTTAACAAATGGGTGTCATCATCATCCAGCAAGGTGAAGGCCTAATTTCAGGCAACCTGAAGCTAAATGTTCAAGACTTACAGAAAACACATCATATAACATAACGAATCAAGTATTCTGGGAAACTTTCTGGGTTTCAGATACAGTGAAATGGACTTAAAACAATCTTCAACTTTCATCAACCTCTTTCTGTGACCAAATCAAAGTGCAGTAACAGTGGTCAAATGTTTTGACTAACACATGAAATGGTAGAACCAGGCCTCAGAGCGATCCACCAGGCAGGTTGTCCACTCGTGCAGGGTCACCTTCCTGTTCCTGTTACGGTCACATGATCTGGAAACACAGCACACAGTATAACACATGGCGAACGTGACACAGGGGAAAGAACAAGTACAGGAACACATGCACATATACATTAACTTTACAAACACAAAATGACATATTTATAAAGATATCTGCAGAGATTGTATCAAGACATATTCATAGGTACAGAAACAGTTGCACTACAGTTCCTCAGCAGTCATTGTCTTTCACTTCACCCTGCAGTGTTATCTCTGAAGGGTACTCCCTCAATTTGTGTTAATCCATGGGCAGCGGGAGCCACAGTGGGTAATAAACATTATCATTGCTGGGAATGGCTTGACATTGACACAGCCAGCCCTACTCCCACAAAACCTGTCACTGCAGACTGGCAGAGAAATGGGGGTTGGGTGGGAGAAGGGATAAGAGAGAAAAGGGGGAAAATGTAAGGATGAAAGAATGGGAGAAGAGTGAAAATGGATGGTTTGATAGAGAAGGAGGATAGGTATATTTAAAGTAAAGATGAAAAGGAATTAGGAAACACAGAAGAGGAAAAGAAGCGCTTCAACACGGAGGAGGAGTATGATGATGGAGAGATGTGTGGTCTTGAGATTGTAGGGGAGGAGGCCACAGGAAGCGGAGATTGGCATGGAGGATGAATGGATAGATGGCGTGCAGAGAGAACAGCATGGTGGGAGGTGCAGCTTGGTCACAAAGCGGGGGCGAAATGCATCGCGGTGTGACATTTAACCCTTGCTATTTCAGTAATTAGCTGAAATATATTGCAAGCGCAAGATGGTTCACATTATGAACCTTTGTGTGACACAAGGTGACAGTGATGTGAACCCTTATCGACCACTCAGTCACCTTATGGCAAGTGAAAACGGAATAGGATGGATATATAGGATATAGGATAGGATATATGAGTCAACTAAATTAATCATCATATATATTCTCTGTTATCTGACATCTAAAATCTTGGAAGCATCTCTGCAGCATAAGATGCTCGAGATGGGACTGACTGAAAAAATGCTGTGGCACAGTGCTCCAGTGGCATCCTCTTGTAATGGAGCTTCTTCAGGTCCCGGCGGCTCAACTTGCCATCTTTGTTCTTGTCCAATAAGGTAAATCTTTGCTATAGAGAGACCCAATGAGAGAACAAAGACAGATGATAGTATGTTGGAATAGAAGCTGAAGGTATTTCTTTAGTTTTAAGTAAAGATGCCTTTTCATCATGTACTGTATGTGAGTCACTGAATGGACTGCATAAAATATGGGACAGACATGTCTCCACGGAGAAGATATGTAATCACTTAATTTATAACGTAATTTGTCCCATACTTTGTTCTATATATGCAAAACTAATGATATGACAATGATCCATAACTGTGTTTAATGCTAATTAGCTGTTGTTAGTGAGTTAATATAGTAAACATAGCAGCTATAAATCATCATGTTAGCGTTGTCATTGTGAGCATATAAGCTTTTCTGTGCACTCTTAGTCTTGTGTTTTAAAACAGTAGGGTCTATAGAGTTAATATTACTCAAAAACAAAAGCTTTAGTTCTTCTCTAAGTATGTGTTGCACACAATAATCTGTTCGTAAAGCACTCTCAATATTTAATAAAATCAATAAAATGCATGAGTTTTCTTTTAATTTATTTGATGCCAGGAGGTCAAGGTGGCTTTTGGGAGGATATTAAGTTATTCCTCTATTCACCATCTTATTGAATAATTTAGTGATTATTGACTAAGTCCTATTTATACATGGTGTTTGAGAGCCGCTGCCTCATTCTGTGGATGACCACACCACAGGCAACAAAGGAACTTGGCACTTAGAGAAGGTTGTTAACATTGATTTCTGTCCAGACAATCCACGAAGCACAGTTTGTATACTAGCACGATGATGGTGTCTGGTGTCAAAATCAACTTCACGTTCAGTGCTCAGTTACACTGGGAGGGAAAATAATCCCTGTGTTTTTCTGCTGGCCACAGTTTCATCAGCATTACACTGTGTTGTGTATTTGGGTTAGTTTGCACCATCATTAACTGAGGTCATCATGGATCATGAATAATGTTCATAATAATGTTTTCCAGCTACCTGTGCCAGTTGTGTCCTCTGGGTGTGGCTGAGGCAGTTCAGGGATGGGGCAGCAGCTGCATAGGACTCCCCCATACGACTCAGAAGCAGAAACCAGTCCATGAGACGATACGGAAACTGGCCTAACTCCTCTTCTGTGCATTTAGCCTTTGGGACTGATCAGGAGGGATAACATGACTCATTTGGAAGGCTGCAGTGCACTGTGGAAACTGTGTAATATCTTATGCTGTGTGTGTGTGTGTGTTTACCCAGACAGGGTCCTGTGTGAGCCAGTCCAATGTGGCGTCTCTTTCTGCAGGCTTCTTTATGCAGCAAACACTCATTCCCATAGGTCTTTCCCAGAACACTGCACACTGGTGCCCTCTGCCTGATTACATGAGTCAGTGCCCATACACAAAATTATATATGAGGATCACACAGTTGACTTAAATTAACTGCTAATGATATCATGCGAAACTCTTTCTACCATTTAAAAACCCAATTACAGTGAATAATACACTTCACATATAGATAACAAATGGAGTACATTGGTAAAAAGCAGAAAATTAAGTTTAAACACCATGAGGTATTTACCGTGGACAAGACTGAGGACACACGCACTTGGGGACGAGGACTTCATTTTCCTGAACTACTTGGCACCAAGATCCCACTGGACTGTGACACTTCAGCAGCTCACAAAGTTTTTCTTAAACATGAAGAAACAACTTTGTTACAACACAATTTTTCTGTTTTCTAGTTCAGCATTTGTGTTTTTGGCTGTCCTGATCAAACATGTCTCGTAAAAGAAAGCACTATATGTTGTGTTATATTGTCTCATAAGAATCCAGTTAAGTAATGAAATACAGCAGAGAGGTGAATGAAAGGGATAAGTTAGAAGAAGAAAAGGTAAAGCAACTAAATGACAACTACCTAATTCTAAATCCTCGCTATATGTTCAATTTTTGGTCCAAAATGTCATGTTGTGGGCACACGTGACCCAAAATGGTATGTAAAATATGTTTGGTAGCACTTGTTATAGCACTTGTTAGCACATGTTATAGTTATTAAGTAAATGTCAATAACATAAAAACCTGGTATCAGGACAAATATCAGCTGCCGTCTAGTCAAATAATGTTATTCCTCTACTCTGCTTTACATGAAATTCTTACCTGGTTCTACTCTGCCAATATAGGGTCTCAGGCTCTCCTCAGCTTGTCTCTGTCTGCGTTGGGCTCTTCCTCCCTGACACGTATACACACACACACACACACACACACGCACACACATGGACACAGCTTTCTGAAAGTTCTCTGTTATGTTGTACTGTAGCCAGAGGATGAAAGGATCAAATGCTTTTAATCAACAATATCATTCCAGAGGCATGAACTAAATTCAGGTGCAAACTTGTTAATTGTTGTTCACCTGTTGTCCTAAACTTTAAATCAACTTAAAAAATGATGTGTTCCAACATGACAATAATGTTGTTATCACTGTGATACACCACACCAGGAGACTTATGATAAATGCTGCGATTCTTATTTTTTAGATCATCACAAAAAAATCCAACTTCTTCAAGTTCTGTAAGTAAGTGTACAGTGACTGATGAAAAGATGAAAATAGTCTGGTTCAACAGTGGAAATAGCATAGTAGAGTTCATTATCAGATCCATATCCCCTCATGTACACCTTGATTCCAAACTTATATTTCCAGAAACTTTGTAGTTGGTGCCAGATGCACATCTGCCCCAAAAATCCTCCCAGATCAGATGAGAAACAGGTGTACTGCTGACCGAATACAGGAACCACACTCTCTTAGCACAGAAATTACCATTTTAGTGCCCATCACAAAACAATCCTGACATAAAATATCAACATGATTTTCATTTTTAGTTCGTTCACAACTAGTTTGCTTTCTTCATTCATATTTAGCACCATCTGTTAGCTGTTTAGCTCTTCTCATATCCACATCAATAAATAGGAGTTTAAGTCTTTAGGTCTGACTGGATAAAGTCAGGTCTGACTGGATAAAGTCAGACCTGAGCCACAGACAAAGTTTAACTCACCATGCATGTACAAGTGTGAAGACTCAAAGGCAGAAACAAGAAAAAGGTCAAACTCAGGTTCATGGTTGAAACATCAAGTGGGCTAGAAAAAAAGAAGACAAACTGCAGGAGTAAAATATTGGACTCTTTTCTTTCAGATACAGCTGCTCTGTGGTTGTACCCTGTAAGATACTGAAGCAGACAAATCATACATATTTGTATTGTCTACCTTTCTATGCTATTATATTGATTTCATTTGAGGAAGAATCTATTTTATGAAATAATAAAATTAAAATAAATACCACTCAAGGACTATCAGTTTACTCAGATTGTTAGTTGCTTTGCCTTCATGCCTTTTTCTCATTCTTCTCCCTACCGTGGTGTCATTTGCTGACTTTTACTCTGTTTCCAGTCATTCTGGTAATGTAGAGGGAAACAATGCAGCTCACTGAGTCACAATAATTCTTCATCACAGAGGAAACAGAGGGTTGAATTACACGGAGGGGACGCTGAGCTTCCAGATCAGGAAGTTATTACAGTCTAACGAGTCATTTTCTGTCCTCCCTGACTGCTTGAAAAAAAAAATCCTTACCAGGGCCTCTGCCAGTCCTTTCTTCCTATTCCCCTGTTAGCGTTCTTCTTTCCTTGTTGTCAGATTCCTTTTTCTCTCTGTCTCTCTGCCTCCTGTGAGGGTGTATTCTTTTTACAGCACTCTGCAGCTGTCATTAGCTTTTCTTTTCATTTGATCCATCTAATTTTACATTCTTGCCTTATCTAACCCCTCCTCTCTGCTTTCCCCAGTCTGCCTGACTTTCTTCCCTTCACAGAAGCCCCCTGTTGATTGCAGTCGAGTGCACAGGTATCTGAAATCAGTGTAAGTTCAAGACGTCGTGGAGCTGAATTGTGCAGAGATGGAACATAGGGGAAAGTACACGAGAGCTGCATTTACTTAGAGAGAGAGTAAAAGAGACGGGGGAGGAGATGAACATAGTAATGGTGAATTTTTCTGAGAGGTGTGGTGGTTTTCATTTGAGTTGGCACTGCTCCACAAAATGATTTACAAGCCAGGGAGAACATATGGACATAGCTGCTTCTTCTCACATGTACACTCACCTCTCTGTCTGTCTTTTTCTTCTCTTCTAATACTGAAACTCTCTTTGTATTCAGAAACACACAGAAGGTAAAAGAAAATGAATATATGAATATTTTCAGTGGCGCTCCTCTAGAGCGACACCTCTGAAAAGATGAACGGTGGAAGAACATCATTTGGAAAAGTCTGCTCTCTGGTGGTTATAGCTGTCAACAACAGTTTCATTATATGGTATGTATGCATGTATGTATGTAGAATATTAACAGGCATAATCATGGATGATGATGACCAGCAAAGTCCAAGTTAAAATTGACATGATAGAAAACAACACTAACTACAAGACAGACACAATGTTTTTATAAACTATGTACCTCATAAACTAAATCAAAGATTATTTAGTAGTGTTTATTTGGTCAGATATGTCAGATCAGCTCAGATACAGGTCTGTTTGTGGTGGTTTTACTCTTTTTTTTCAGTCATCTGATTGCTTGTTCCTGGGCCTGTGCACGTTAAACCCCATCAGTAAACCCTCCATGCATTAATTACAGCTCATTAACCCCTCCACCTCTAATTATAGGTATGCTTCATTTTCTTCCTGCCTTGTTAGAAAGTGGAACATAACTTTCTATTAGTGCTACTAACATATGGTTATAAGTTACAGTAAATCCATATCCATTAGTGATGTGTGGTCAGTGACGTCAGTACCGTGCCTCCATGCGCCATAATAATCTGACGGAGGTCTGTAGTTTAAAACTATTTGAAAGATTTACCATTTAAATGAAGAGAGATTGTAATAGATGGCACTGGCACACAGACGTGGGCTCTTCGGTTTTTTAGAGAGTAACACGCCGTGTCACCCTTTGAGACCCAGGTGACATATCCACGCTCCGCCCAGCTGGAAGCGACTGGAGGATGTCGGAGTGATCAGCTGCTTTTTGGGAAGTGGCTCTGCACGGTGTGGCAGCCTGTTGTGGTTACTTTATTGACGTGATTGGGTATTGTTCTGCGCGAGGATTTCGCATCATTTGTGATCGGACTGTGTTTACGTGTGTTTTTTCACGCTCAGTATCATCAGATGATCGGTGTTGACACTTACAGTCTAACTAACGGATCAGTGATACAGTAGCTCCAGTCCATTTTTACAGTTAAGCTGAGAGTACTTCATGGAAAAACGAGACATTTTCCTTGTTAATTTTTTAAGTGCGCTCGTGTCAGTTGCTCAGGTCTCGGAACTGTTGATTTGCTCGACGCATGCTGGAAATCATATGAAGCATCAAGCTTTTTATTGATCTGAAACTTCCTTTGTGCATCTCAGTGTTCAGAGAGTGAGAGACTTGTCCGCTCACTTTTCAACACACCGGTGTTTACAAGCGATCAGTGAGGTCATAGATATGCTTTTACCGTCATAAGTCAGGTAAGTGCAGTCGTAACGTGCGTGTGTTTGCTTATATAAGTCAGTGACTGTCAAAACAATGTTTACAATGTTGTGTGTATTAAATCTCTGTGTAACTGTGGGTGCGTGGTTACAGAACCCTTTACAGTATCTTGAGAGCATGGCAGAAAACACCAAAAGAGCTTTTGATGACGTTGCCCGTGGTCTTCCTCTGTGCTGCCCAGTGAGGCAGAGCAGGCCGTGTTTTCTAAGCCACAGATGTGACTGTAAAAGGATGATGTTATCATCATCATAGCCTTCACAGAAAGAGTCACTGTACCTTGAATGATGATGGCCAGGCCTTTATGAAATAGTCATTTACCAAGTTAAATAAATTATATACTATAAGCCTGGTACACTACCTTCCAGTGTGCAGCCTCACATGTTCATATTTATATTCCACAACTGCAGTTGTTGTCACTCAGATCTTGTGTGTGTGTGTGTGTGTGTGTGTGTGTGTGTGTGTGTGTGTGTGTGTGTGTGTGTGTGTGTGTGTGTGTG
>JAUYWH010000007.1:14416124-14435726 GCA_034779795.1 Ctenopoma multispine
TGTTCATATTTATATTCCACAACTGCAGTTGTTGTCACTCAGAGAGTGTGTGTGTGTGTGTGTGTGTGTATATATATATATATATATATATATATGTATATATATACACACACACACACACAGTATATTTGTGTGTGTGTGTGTGCTCCATTTTAGGCTGTGATCTATTACAGCCCAGACAGTGCAAAGCACCATGGCATCAACCATCGCCAGTACAAATGAGGGTAAAGCGTGACTAATTGCCCTCAGTGCAAGTGAGATGGACGCCACTCTGGTGTTACAGTGTTTGGGTTGGGTTGCATTTAGACACACACACACACACACACACACACACATGCAAATCCATGTGTGTGCTCTGGGCACCTGTTGTGAAGGGTCCTGCAGCGCCACCTTGGCTGAGGGTGTGTTTACAGTGTGATTTCCCCCAACAACAGCTGAATGTCTCACTGAGCACCTGCCTACTTAAGACCCCCCAAACAGCAGTTTAGCGTGAGGGTTTTTCCAGACTGTGTGTGTGTCTGTGTGTCTGTGTCGTCTGCATTTCTTCAGGCATGCCAAAACCGTCAGCGTCAGTGTTCTTTTTAATGTAGCTATGCGTGAAGATGCACATTATACACATGCACTCTGTGCATACTAGTCATTCCAAGACACAGCAGCGCCCATGAAGGGCAACCACGAGGCCAACAGATAAGATGTTAAAGTGTGCTTGCATAATGAATAAACTGTTATGTGCCATCTGCTGTTGTTCTTTTCACTATTGCTGTTTAATATACTGTGTATTGTTCTTTCTTATCTCATTTAATGGAGCAAAACAAACATGCCGTATCTCTCTCTGATCTTGTTTTCTCCTCTAGTTTTTGGATTTTTTTTGTGTGCATGGGCTCCACCCTACAGACTATCAAATAACTGAGTATTTAAACTTCCCAGAGATGATGTCATTTAGGATAATACATTGTGGTTATGGTTTGGTGCTAGTTTTCTTGTGTGTGTTGTGCTCAGAGCACCAGCGACTTGATTTGACTTTTCTCTGATCCTCTGTGCCCTCTTCTCTCTCCGTATGTGGCCTATCATTAGAGCTATACTTAGCCATGCTTATCAGTTCTGTCATTCCCTCAGTCACAGATGTTTAAAGGCTTGGAATAACTCAGTGTGCAGTAAAGTGTAGACACCTCATCTCAGTGTGAAGCAAAAATGCCCTTGGAATAAAAAAAAAACAAGCAAGCAAAAATGTTCTAATCTGTAGAAGAACAGGGCATGTTATCATTCACACACACACACATTCTGATGTTTCTATTCTGTGTTTTGTAAAAGCAATAGTATTGTATGGAATAGGTTGAGTGCCTGGGAGTGTTTTTTTTTGTGACAGGTGTCATTGTGAACACAGTGCAGGCTGGTAGCAGCAGATGTCTGCCATTATTGGCTCAATAATAATCATTATTTTCATATTTTTCTTTCCAGGTCAATCTTTATTAAACATATTAGACACACCATGTACACACACAACATGTAAAAACACAACTAGAACATAAGAAATTAGCAAGATGGATTAAATTAATATCTGTTTCACCACAGACATTGTGACGTCTCATAACAGGAAAAGCACAGGTGTCACTAATGACGTTCTTGATGGTTCTGTTTTGTTCATGCGTCTCGGTGGGTTGTGACACTGTGACAGGGAGGAAGCATACAGCGTGTCATGACTCAGTCATCAGTCATTTTATTATTTACACCTGTGCTTTTCCAACTGTGACATGTCAGGATGTCTTCTGTGAAATAGACCTACTGTTAGTATGTAGTTTTCTGCAAGAGAAACAACAAATATACAGTATATTTAAATTATGTGTCATGTGTTGTATAACTAATAGACTATATCTTCATACAGTATTAATAGAAAAATATTTATGTGCATAATCTGAAGCTCCTGTTATGCACACAGGTTTTCACTTTGCCTGATTAGATTTATTTTCTGGATTTTGCTGGGCGTGTACAGACGAGTTCAGCCCTCTGTCTGCTTCCGTGGAGGCCTAATTACCTGCTATATAATAAGTGTGAACACCTGTGTGAGTGTGCAGGTCATTTATTTAGAAATTAATGCAAGAAAATGATTATTTGTATATAATTAAGCAGATAAAGATTAGCACTTAGATCACAAATAAATTTCCTGTGATTGCTGTCATCACGATGTTAGAACTGAGTGACAGTACTATATTGAGAGCAGAACCATGGTTCGCCTGAGCAGGTGTCTGTGCTTGCCTAGCATGTCAGCTGTCAATGTGGCTCATATCTATTTAAGAAAAGATATACAGTGTCTTTAAATTTCTCAGTGCTAGTTTGTCTAATCAGCTCCAGGTAAGGTAACATTATTGACCTTGAATTATAACTGGTTGCAGGTTGCTCTCCTTGAGACCTCCTCAGTCTCATTCAGTAATCCCTCAAGGCTTTTAGTCATGTGATCTTATAGCCTTTATGGTCCTGAACACGGGACATGGGACAGCCAGTGTGTTGAAGACAAACACTGCTGACTCATTCTCAGTCACCATACACTGTGTGTTCTGATGTTGTTTGTGTGCTTCACTTTGAAAACAGGTGAATTATTATTGTCAGACATAATGGCTTGTTTCTAGAGCCCTACATAAAAAGTTAATAAAAGGTGTATTGTACTCATGTTACTTCACTAGTTTCATTTGGCACACTGCCTCTTTTTGATACTGAATAGTTCACTTCCACTTGGTATGTAGTAGAGTATTTCTGTGACACACCTGTAACGTTTCAGCTCTGGATCTGATGGTTGAGATGCTGTGAGTGTGAGACTGCGCTGGCATTTGACTTGGCAAAAACAAATGCTGTTTTAAATGTCAGTCTCTGCGGTCACATGCACAGACTTTAGGCTGATATTCAAAGACTGTGTTTGCATGTGAGGTTTAACTGCTCGCAAATGATGGAGTTCGCTGTGTGATGGTGGCGTTCTCTAGACTCTATTGGACAGATTCCCATCTAGTTTCATCCGTTGACCTAATAGCTCTAAAGCCTGTGAAGAACTGGCACAAAGGCATGACAGTTGATTCACATTAACCACCAACAGTGGCCTGATCTGATGTGAGGATGAGAATGCCTTGTTTCGCCTGGCCTCATGTGAGACTGTTACTGTAGAAATATGTGCTGCCTAGGGAAATAATAGAGTTTGGATGAAGTGTTTGTTAAGAGAGACAGCCTGATGGAGTGGAAAGGAAGGAGGAACAGGAAAAGACGGAAGTTGGACAAAGAGGAAGTTGACCTAATAGTGTATTGTCCATTCACAGTGGATAAATCCACAAGGATTGTGATCTAATAAAAGCTTACTGTTTACACCTTGTTTTATATTTGGAGCCCAGACTTTGGACTGATTCATTGTTGGTTCCAGTAAACCAGCGCTGTGGGTTGATAAACTGTTTTAGATGAAACACGTCCACAAACCATTGATGCAGCAGAGCAAGTGATGTGAAGCTTGGGTGAATGGAGACAGTAGCTGTGATAAGCAGTGAACTCTACATGTGTCCAAGAGTCCTAGTTACTGTGTAAATGTTTGTGTGTGTAGCTGTTTTTGTTATAATAAACATTTATTTTTAACTTGAGCTGCTTCAAAAGCAGTAGATAATCCTTTACATGTACCTTTTATTAATTAGCAAAATGTGAAGTTCATGCTTTGGTTCATTTAGTTCTCATGTTCTCTTCAAGCAGTTCTATTCATTACAGCTTTGATGCAGACTGACTGACATGTACGAGTGTTTTGTCCTACGAACAAAAAAACTTTCTCAGAGTAATTAGTGTAAAGTGATAAAATCAGAATGATGCTGCAACTTTCCATATTTAGAAAGTGGAAACAAATTTATGTTTGACATTGACAGAGGTACAAGCAAGAGCTGCATGAGTTGGGGAAAAAAAGTCATATTGCGATTATTGAGATCAATATTGTGATATGTGATTGCGGTGTGATAAAGTGCACTTGCTTGCAAAATTACAGTGAACACAGTTAATACTGATATTGTCATGTCAAAACTAACTAACAACTATTAAACTACCATATGGTTTAATAGTTGTTAGCTTAAATCAAACAGTTGTATGAAATATTTTCTGTAACCTATTAAAAATGTTCTCTCCTGTTTGCTCTTCGGTCAAATATGACATTTTGTGACGGTAGTTATAGAGTCAGTGATATCTTTATATCTCTCTTAGCTACCGGTTCACCTTTGCTCCACTCGACGTCCGTGCCCACCCTCACCTGGGCCACATGTACCTAAGAGCTTGTAAATCCAAGTGATAGAAAAACAAAATAAAACGAGAGTTCCCTTGTGCCCACAAAAACACAAAATCATGTATTTTATTACAATAAGGTTGACGTTTTATTGTTACTTAACTCACCATAGATAAGCTAGCTGTATATATTTACATCACTTTTGTTTAACAATCTAGAGTGTATGCTATACAAGTCATTGTCAATCATCAGTTCAGTTGAAGCAGACACGTGTTTGCTTCAAACTTAGATTGTTGAACTAAATTAGCAAATTGTTGGCACCTGGGAGTTACATTTGTTCGGTGTGTGCTCAGTCAAAAATGTGACTCCTCTGTGGTTTCAGTGAAGTTTGGTTATTCTTCAAATAGAACAGTAAGCTGCAGACTCCTGTCTGCCCTGTCTTCAACCCCTATCTACATAAACGACTCTAATGACTTAGCTGTCAATGATTGACACCTGTGCTGTTGCCTGTTGACACCTATGAGCCTTTCCTGCCCTTGTGGCCAATCAAAAGGTGAGGATTAAACGGGCTGTAAAATGCCCTGCAGTCTCCTCGCTGTGTGGTTCAAGTCAAAGTCTTACATGGGTTGGGGAGCAAAATGCCATATACTCATACAGACTAAAAGACAAAGTGTGGTGATAGGAGAAATGTGATTATGGTTGTGGGAGTGTGGGCATCTGGGCTGCTATAATTACTTTAAATAAGTTTATATAATTTATATAGGTCCTGCCAACATGTCTGCTGCTCAGCATCACACCTCCGAAAGAGGTATTCTTGTGCATGAGTCAGGTCAGATGATGAAGACTTTTTTAAAGGGCATTTCTGTGTCGTGACTAGTTACTGGTATGACTCATTGAGATTTAGAGATTCTTTGTCACTGTCGTGGTTCTGTTTATATAGAAAAATTACTTTTTTTCCACCACTATTTAAGGCACTCTCATGGTCCACTTTAAGGAACACCAATATAATATTGTGGATGTAGAATTGTTGAATTAGATTGAATAGAAGCATGACATGAAGCACTATAAGAGCTTAATTAGACTTTAGAAACTGTGTACTTCAGCCTTTAGTTCTTCTGGTAATGTAATGTGTGTTGGGTCAGATCCTTTCCTGTGATTTATCATCACAGGCACTTATAAAAAAGGACATATTGAGGAACTGGCAGTGGTTGTATGCTTTTACTGCAGGCACTTAGCAGAAAATGGTTGACTGACTGGAACCAATATGCCGTCAACCATGAAAAAAGTGTGGGAAATTGAATTCACATTGCATCTTTAAGAGAATAACAAAAAAAATCTTTTATACCAGGGTCACTTTTTCATCAGAAGCTGAGTGCTCAGCAGGATCGATTTCCTTTTATTATCCCCTCTGGTGGTCTCATGAAGTTATAGGGCAGCAGTAAACACACTGAAAACTACTACTTGAGCATGTAGGTATATTTTATTTTTTCAGGAGGATTACATGGTTTAGACTTTACATCATAAAGTAATCAAACTCTAATCAGACTATCGGTAGAAATAACAAATGTAGACAAAAAATTCTTCCTTGCCCAACGCCCAATATTCCTCTCCTCTCCTCTCCTCTTGCAGCCTACTGGGTGGGGCTCCTAAAAGATGCCCTATGAAATATTAAACTCACTCATGAAGGCTCTGTTCTCTCCACTGGCACACCAGTCAGCAATCACCACACGCGATACACACTTTACACTTTACACACACACACCTGTTCCCGTGCTCTACTCTCTTTTGGGCGCTACCTTACTTTCAGTTTAGATGACAGAAGAAGCAAAATGCAGAGTGACTTGTCTCTGTGGTTTAATCTTGGTGATTGACTTTGGGATGTGAAAATGTTTGGACAACTTTAGTTCACTGAGTTAAGGTAATGTTTTCAAATCTACTTTTCAAAAAATCAAATAAAGATTCAAGAAGAGAGATTTCTTTAATGTAATTTTTTGCCTGTCCACGCTTCTGATCATTCAGTCAAATACAATACGCCACACCTTAGCTTTCCCTTTACTCGTTTTTCTTTGTGGTCTCTGTCATTTGATCTACCTCAGTTAGTGTACAGCATTACCCTCTCTGCTGTCTCATTGGATTAGTGTCACTTAGCATCACTGCTGCTCAGCCCAGTATTGCTTTCACTCAATACACATTAGCCAAGCGTCAGTGTTGCTTTCATCCCTGTCTCATTCTATTAGCCTGCTCTAATGCCACTCTGTTAATCTCTTCAGGGAGAAAGCGATCACTCTCTACAGCCATATCTAGAAGACTGGTCTGGTTATTACTCTGCTGAGAAACTGGACTCAATGTATGTAAATGTAGCTGCAGTTTAGTTTTGGTCAGAGGTGAGAAGGTTGTGTGGACCGAGTTTGACTGACAGGTTATATTTATTCATGTGAGAAGTGAAACTAGATAGAGGTGATGTTTGTGTCTGGGTTGCTCTAATGTTTTGCTCTACCTCTGAGAAGAGGTAGCCGGGTGTCATACTAGGCTTTTCAGACAGGGGTTATGTAACTATTGATTCACATTGATTGGTTCTGCACAATGAGAGGCAATATTACCAAGATGGACAGCAAGATTTAGAAGAGTGTGTTATAGAGAGGGTAGCAAATTGCTGCTGTATTTCACCTCACATCAACAGTCAAGCGAAGTGCCATCAGAGAGGTTTCATCTTTTCCTGCTCACTGAATCCATCCTTCCTTTGCCTCCCTTCTTGTTCACCCACTGGATCTTCTTTTTTAAAGTTCTCTTCATTAAGTAGATTAACCACAGTCATCATGTAGACAGTGCTCAGTCATAATCATTTCCCAAATATTTATGTGAAAGCAAAAGCACTTTGATTGTTAGGCCTTACTTTCAGTTTTTTAACCTCTGGAGTTACAGACACACAGGAGGCGCTATGATTGTGATTAGAGCTGCTGTTACACTGTAAAGGTGTTAAACCACAGAAAGAAAGTAAGTACGTAGCAAGTCTATCTGTATAAAATAAAACATTTCAATTTGCCTAATGTCATAATGAAGTTTTGTTTGTTAAAAAATGACAGACATCTGCACTGTAAAAAAAGTCAGTTACATTATGTCACATTATCCTATGTGACAGACATAATTTGTCACATTACAATACATGTCTTACATGTTGTGTCAAGCTGTCAATCACAAAAATAAACACAGACTGTTTTAATGTCTATGTAACATCACTTTAGTGGTTGTAAAAGGAGACAACATAACAAAACATTAAAAACCATGAAACCAATTTGATTTTTTTATTTTTTCTGAATGTGCAGTATATAGGTCATCATGAATTGCTTGGATTTACCTAATAAAGTACATCTAGTTTTCCAGTTTTACATTACAATACAAATTTCTGTCTAAATACTATATAAAAATGGCAGCTGCTTCTAAAGCCTTTATATACTGAAATACAGAAATATTGCTGAATCCCACCAGGAACTTCGTACTCTCCATGGTGAACAACACAACCCCTGCAAAATCTTTCAAAACTGAAGGAAAGGTGAGAGAGAATAAATGAATCTAGCCTGACATGCTGTTATGTTGAGAGATGGTGCAGCAGATTTGCACTGATAGTTTACTATGAGCATTGGGAGATGGGGACAGACGGGCTCTGGGGATAAACAGCAGGATGGGGGATTTACTGCATGTAGTAGAGCACCTCCATTCATGCGTAGCCCCAATGACCCAATAGATCATAGCCCTCGGGTTGTCGCATCCTATTTGCATCCATCCTGTTACTCCTGAAGAATGCATCTCTGTAGTGTGTGTGCAGTGCAAAAGTGAAAGCATTGCCAGAGGAGTACTGAAACTAAAAATGAAGATAAAAGTAACCATTTAAATTATATCCATAATTCTCAGTGTTTCTCAGTCTCAGAAAAATGAGACCAACATCACTTGTTGGACAGTTTCTTCTGTCATGGCAATGTACAGATTTTTCTTTTTCTGTAACGTTATGTCTTCATTATACAGAAATATGATTATACCTGACTTCAGCCGTACTGTGTTATTCTATTCACCCAGTGCAGTGCAGAGTTACAGAAGGCACTTTGTTGGTTAGTGTGGTTTAGTGTAGGCCTTGTACTTGATGTCAGTGAAGCTGTGGGATATTTACTTACAGGGCTGCACTCTGGGGGTGGGGCCTTCAAATATGACCACTTGACAGATGGTCTGCACGGTTTACTGCCCCACCTTTGAATGTATGTCAGTCAGCTAGGATCTTGTTGTTTATATGTGGTTCTATTCAGCTGATCTCTGCCTTTGTACTGGTGCTGGAAGTATATTATGATTTAAACGGCATTCTTTAAGGCACTAAGATTTTGGTACTGTATACCATTATTGCAAAATGGACACAAGCAATACGCTGCTTTAGACCTGAGTTGTAATAATGTGAAATTATCTAGCTTCTGCTTTTTCATTTAATTCAATGCAAATGGTTTGGTGGAATAAAATCTCTCACAACCAGTTTATGAAGGCACCATGTTTTGTTGTGGAGTCCTTTTAGGGACATGTTTACATTTTGCTTAAATATAGTGAAACTCATTGTCTGATTATATTTATTCAGTTATTTATATTTAATTTTTACATTTTATTGTTATTACAGTATTATTCATATTATTTAACAGTACCTGGTAAATAAGTGGTTCTTGACTATTTCTCTTATTTTTAGCTGTTCCTGTATGAAGTTGAGATATAAATTGAGTGTGGAGTGAGATGACCCAGATGATTTGCTGCTACTATATGTAAAAAAAAACATGTCACCTCAGATATGAATGAGCATTTCTGGGGCCACTGACTGTAGCACAAACCCATAATCTAATTGTTACCCACTGAACACATAGGCACACACAGTTAACACCCCCTCCCCAGGGCAAAGAGGCTTTGGTTGCCCTGCCTGCACATGCTGACCTGATTTAGTGTGTGTCTGTTTTTGTGGTACTACCCATTTGTGTTTATGAAGCAGATTAGGATGGTGGCATAGCCAGACACTTCTGTGGCGAGTGTGTCTCTTCGGTTGTATACATGTGTGTCTGTGCATGGGGATGTGGGGCAGTGTAGTTTTTTTTTCCAGAACAGGAGACCCACATTGTAACACAACACTCCTCCCCCACCCCTTCAAAAGTCGATTGGATTATTGCCTCAGTATCTGCCTTTGTTTCTTTGTGCCTAATTGTCTGGGGTCCACTCTGGGGGTCCAATTGCTTGATCTGTTGAGGGGCAACAATACACCAGGCATATGTTGAAAGTTAGGTAGTAGTTATGAATATTAATATAATTTGATGCAGGTTAGTTTGTACTACCTGCTTTGGTTTTTAATGCAGATGAGTTTATTTTCTGCTAACTGCATCAGCCATCTGGATGTTAGCAATGTTTTAATTCATAATCTTCCAGCACTTACCAGATGGATGCAAAACACAGGTGCAGCACCAACAACTGGTCACGTGGCTGACTGTAACTTTTTTTTTTTTAACAATAAGTGAAAGGAAATGCCACTGTGTTCTCGTCAACTGGCTTTACACGCTGTATGTTTTTCAGTCACTAGTCACGGTATTCTGGCCACCTTCCCAGCACTGGTTTCCTGTAACTGTCCATTTGCCCACTTTTTGTTGGCCAGGCACACCGGCACCATATTCAGCAACTAGTCCCACTTAGAAGTGATATAATCTGAAAAGTTAAAACTCATTATTCTATTAACTGGTCATTAATCTACTCCTTTGATTTGTTATTTAGTTTGTGAATTAATTTAATTTAATTAATTTAAGAATGTGAATAACCTGCAATTAAATAGATCATTACAAGCACTATATTTAGTTTTGAACTGAAATGTACAGCTAAAACATGTAGTTGTATAAAGCAAGAGACTAATTTAGCTTTTGTGTTTGTGCATCAAGACAAACTTGCCGTGACAAAGTCTCCAGTCACCCCTTAAGCCTGACAGATTAATCCCTAATTCTCCTCACAGTGAGTTATCTTTAAAAAGGAGACAGACATGCAAGCAGTGTAGCAGGTGGACTCTTTGTATTATTTTTCTCTTGCAGATAATTAGGACATGTGCGTGTGTGTTTGTGTGTGACTAAATTGCTGTGTTTCTTAACTACATTTGATTCTGCTTTAATAGAATTGCTAATGAGACTTACAGTATGTTAGTGGTTTTATGTCACTGTCAGGAAAAAAATCACTGTAATTAACCACTCAAATTAAGGTGCAGATTTGATTTGTTTTATCTGATATCACAAGTTTCAGGTATTTTAAAAAAAGCTGCAGCTGTTGGTGTTAATGAAGACATCAACTTATTAAGCCTATGTTTAAATTTTTCTTTCTTTATATTCTTCCCCCAGGTGTGTGATTCCATGTCTCTCCATGCCTTTGTTGGCATCTAATGGAAGAAAAAGCACTCATCAGGTCTGCCATGGTATCCAGACTGCCTAAGTTCGGTGGACGATCCTCTAATGGTGGTGTTAGCCCCTTGTCCAACGGTTCCACACAGCCAACCACCCCTACCCACGATGGTAAGACTGCTTCACCAGCACCATGCCCAAATGGAGTGATTCGTGCGTCTCCTTTCTCCTTGAAATGGAAGAGAGATGATGGGACAATCCCCTCCAGCCCCACTGCCACAACTAGCTCTGGGGAAGGAGGGGAAGACAAGACTAAGACACAGCTTCCCTCACTGACAAAAGAGGTAAAGAATGTCCCTCCAGGGACGCCCAAGATCCGGCGGTCAGGTGCTTTGATGGTTGCTGTCTCCAGCCCCAAGACCATACCCAAGCAATCCTTGAAGTTGAGTCCCAAGGTAGGGAGCAAGTTGGATGGAGAAGCTAAAATGAGCCATAACAGTGCCAGCGTTCCTGCTCGAACAGGGTCAGAGTCTCGCCTTGTGCGGCCAAAGTTAGGCTACAGGTCTCCCAGAAGTAGCTCTCAAGACAGCCTGTCCCAGTCCAGTGACAGCCTGAAGGCATTAGCACTTGACAACATGGTGCGTTCCAACAGCTTCACACATTTCAAGCAGATTCCCTCACCCACCAACCAGCCCATGACGCGATCCTTCTCCTTTAACCGGGCTGTAGAGCTGGCTAAGCCTCTGGTCAACACTCAACTCCAGCCTCCTCGGAGTAGTTTCCTCAAACCCCCTCAACTGAGCAATGGAAAAGTAGGTTTAGGAGTTGGAGGCCTGAATGGCAGCCTTGGAGGTTCAGGAGGTCAAGGTGGAGGACATTATTACAATAGAACTCCTTCAGCTTCCTCCCCCCAGACTGTGCTCTCAATCTCTCCAGCGCCCACTACTCCCAGTATCCTGAGGAAACCTCTGCTCCCTAGTAGTGTTTTGACCAAGCCATTGGGGAGCATTGGGGGATCTTTGGGCTTCAGCTCGGCTCGATCAAGGCAAACCAAGCAGCAGAAGCTTCTATTTCCAGACAAGGTCAAGGGGGACATTGGACCTTCAGGTGCCAGTGAGTGTGGGGGGCTGTTAGGAATAGCAATAGACATTGAGCCAACTGGTCAGACTGAAAATGGAGACTTGCACAGTGATGGAAGTGATGGAAGCTGTGGGAATGCCGGAGGAAAAGGAGGAGGAAGAGGTGTGCTTAGACGGAGCTCTGGCCCGGCAGAAGTTGAGAGTCTGGAAGACATGTCTTTATCTTCTGTCTCATCACTAGACAGGGGTGACACAAGTGAAGAGTTTCTGGATGACTTGGACAGTCTGGGAGATGTGCTTAGTGATGGCGAAATGCCTGACAACAGGACGCTGGCAGCACCACTGAAAATCCACCTACACAGCTTTCCTAATGAAGCCATTGACTGGAATGCTGTAGATGTGGCAGGTAAATCAACAGAACTGAAAGGAAATTAAATAGATCAGTAGGAAATTTCTATTCATGTCAGTAGTTCAACCCTGTGTTTACACGTTTTCTGTAGGACCTAAGGAGGAAAGCCCCATGCAGGACTCCCAGGGACCACTGGTGTTGTCTCCAGAACGGTGCGATGCTCCTCAGGCTTCATCGGTGGAGATGTCACCCTCCAACAGCTCTGGTGGAACCTACATGTGGGATGAAGAAGGTTTTGAGACCCTTGAGGGACCTGTTACTCATCCATTAGACAGCTATGATGACTCAGAGCTCAACAGCATGGTGAGCGTGTTTTTTTACCTCTGTTATTACTGGTAAGACTTTATATTTTTAACAAAAGTAGAAAAAGGTGGTTGATGCAGCCACGTTTGGCGTGCCTTGTACAGTAACACTATCCGTGCGTTGCTAGTAATTCAAAATAATTGGTATTTTTGGTAGGTATAAATGGATTATAATTCATTTTTATATCAATTGGACAGCTATGATGACTCAGAGCTCAACAGCATGGTGAGCATGTTTTCAGCTTTTGAAATAAAGGAAAGAGACGACTTAATAGTCAAGTATTACACAGGTCTTTGCAGTTTAATATCCACTAATAGAGGTTGCCCTTACTCATCAGTAATATACTTTGAGGTAATTACCAACCATATATGTTCTACTTCTAGGCATGGGGCTAGCCCCTTGGGTACAACTCCATGTCCTTTTAGCATGTCACATTGTATTGCCTTAGTCCATTAATCAATTCCACTTTTAAATAATTCCTCTTTCATTTTTATAATTATGTACCAAATTAGCAGAACAAGGGCTAAAAAGTAAAGCAAAACTGTGTGGAGTTTTCTGCCAGCTCTCACTGCTGGTTTTATGCCAAGGCATCTCTCTCCCTGAGAGGAATGCTGACCTGGCCACTAACTGTGTGTTAATAGCTTCACTGGCCTTGCTTTGGTTCTCTGTATCCCTGCACTGAGGCACCTGATCTTAGGAATGCATAAAGAGCTTAAAATGAACCAGATTACAAATCATATAATAAGCTTTACGTGTTTACCACTTTCATGTTGACATAAGATTCAACCTTCTGAACATGTAATGTGTTTGCTTTACAATAATGGTTCCATAGCAAATACCAAATCCGTAATCAGTAATCAGCCGTGTGTGTTGCTGTTAGTACGAGCACACGTGATTTAGCCATGTGTAGCCGATTAAGAGTCATTCACCATGTCTTAAAGAGAGTGCATGTGCACATGTCTGTGTTCATAAATTGAACATGTGGGAGATGTTTTAAAAAGGCAAAGTGCTACTGACATACTATAATAGAAGACTGGAGACCAAAGCTTGTGCATTTTGCCATATCATGGTCTACCTAAATCTTGTTACTTTACTGAACTATATAAATGTACAATAGTCAACATAACAGTGCTGCAACATTATAAAGGTACAATATTACAGAACAGTAAAATACTATGCATTATATTCAGTCTTAGGAGAAAAGCATACAGAAACATACAGTAATTTACTGACCATTACAAATATGCTCATATGCTCTTCACAAATAGATTAGGCTTTTCTTGTTGCACATGATAATGTTGTGTAATTGTGTAATTAAAGTAATAGCAAAAATGGGTATACAGTTTATCTAGATGTAAAACGTCTCATTCTGTTGTACTCCACTAAAATAAAATTACCACAGGACCACTACTTTGTATTGAACTGGAGGATGCGTTTCCCCTGTGAGTGTAAGTGGAGGCTGTTATTGCATCAGTGGCAGGCATCATTCTTGCCCTTGGCCAGTACAATAAAACTTGCACCACCAGAAGTCTAGAGAAATGACTGAATGTATATTTGCAGCTTGTGAAAATCTGATCATGACTCTTTTCTGAATAACTCCATTCTTCCTAAACTTGTGCAGTGTGGGCAATGAGACATCTCAGTGAGGTACGAACCTCTGGTCGGAGAAATGGAAAGGTCTGAGGTTGGCTGCTGAGTGAGTGGGAGCTAGAGGGGAAAAGAGCAAAGAGAAAAAGGGTAGAAGCAGAAAAAGAAGGCGAGAAAGTCCTAGTGAGTGATTGCTGACGTGTGAAAGATCAGCTCTATGGGGAATCTGCCTTTGAGATATTTAACTGAGCTTTGATTATAGGAAATGAGACCACTTACTGTAATTGGATGCACTGTGTTTGCTTTATCCCACCCATTTTTCTACTGTTTCCATCTGTTTGTGTCTCTCTGACTCCATTGTTGACTGGATGACTAGATATGCTTGTAATGAAGAGGAAGAAAAAGCACGAAGCATCAAACATTATACATCAGTGTTTGTTGCACTGACTGAAATGTCATTTGCAGCAGCCTTTAACTATTAGGGCTCCGTTCTTGGTCTTGTTTCTGAAAACATGCTCTGAATTAGATGCTGGAGAAACATAAATTGAAGGTAATTAGCCCCACTTCAATGGCATAAAAATGCAAGCATTTAAAGTATGCAACTGATTCTCATCATACATGCAGCCAGAACTCACGGTTTGTTGCCGGTATGAGAGAACGGATTCGGCAGTTCACATCTGCAGCAGTGGTGTGCTTCGACCACTTGGAGTCACTGTGCATCTTTAAGACAACACAGTGTGCGTGTGCTTGCCATTGCTCCTGGTTTGTGTGTGCCAGTATTTTTCTGGCTATATATGGTTCTATCTGCATTCATATGCTCTGTGCAAAATCAAGGAGTGGGCTACCTGAGCTCATAATAACATTCCCATGATGCACCATGCAGCTCTGTACAGTACCAGCTTTACAAAATTGGCATTGTGAAATGAAGGGCCTCTTCTCGCAGTGATTGTTAATGTGTCCCCAGCCTCAGCATAATTTATTATATAGTGCATACACAGCAGTAGACCAACGCACAATTTATGTTTAAGCGATTCCAGTATTTTACTGATTTTAATTCTGTCAGGCAAATCACAAATGAACAGAATAAAAGCAAGAGCTGAAACTGAAATAGTGTGGGTGGACACAATAATAGCAACACCTGCGCAATGTAATACAAGCACTATGCACTACATTTGACCTGTCTCAAGATTCCAACATTTTTGTTAAAACAGTGTTAGATGGGTAATATTGGCTGCTGAATTGCAATATATTGTTATTATAGTTTACAGATCCTAAATACAGTTGAATTGATTATAACATTACCAAGTATGGCCTCATAAATTACCGTACAGTAATACATCTGCTAGATTCTTATTAAACACAGTATTAAGACATTAACTTTCTCATATGTAGTTTGTATTGCGTGGTTTTTATGTTGCATTGCATCAGATTATCATCATAAATTCTTGTCTTCTTGCCAGGTTGCGTTTCTTAAAGAACTTTGTGGCCACATCCAAAGCCATTTTGAGAATTACCCAAATTATTATTTGAGTATTTGAGTTTTAAGTGAAGCTTCATGGAGTTTCTCTTAAATGAACAAAAAATATTTCCCTTGAAATTGCAGTTGAACATTTCTCCTCACAGCATGAATCCTTGAATGCAAGATGTTTACTTTTGCCTCTTGGTTAGCTGTCTGTTTTTTCTCTATTTTCTTTATTTTGTCAGGTTTTTACATGAGAAATCCTGAAGTGCTCCTTTTCTGGTTTGCAACCTAACTCCTCGTGGTTCTGTAATCATTTGGTTCCTCTCTTTGCTTCCTCTAAGCTACAGATTTACTGCTGCCTTTTATCCCTGATTTATTTATTTTGCCTCTAATTTTAGGCTTTTGTGGGGCCAGGGTGAGACATGTCAATTCATTAGTGTTTGAATGAGTGAAGCGCTAAAGCCTTTTGTCTACAGTGCTGAGCTTTTTAAAGAACATGCTGCTAGTGAACGGTCTATGTTGGTGCATTAATGAGGCGTATAGCTCACCTGCTTTTGTTTGTCTTGATTTTAAACTGACAGCAGCAGCCCTTTAAGTTAAGTAATGGTTTTCTGTACTTCCTTTGGTGCATTCAGTGCTTTCCTTGGAGATCACACACACACACACACAAAGACACAAAATACAAGTTCTTGCTTGTTAAGACAGTGTTCTGAGTCAAACCCAAAATTACAGACTATGCGTCTATCATTATCAGTCATGGCTCGATTTTGTTTCCAACCTGTCATTTTGCTGGCAATCATTGCCACGCTGTCTGTTATGACCACTTTGTCTCTCAGCTGGCCCTCGCATACTAAAAATCTTAAACTGGCTACTTATTGAGCCCTTCCCGAAAAAGATACTGCCAAGATTCGGTTGATTACATGTAATCAGTTTATTGATTTCACTGGCCGTGCGATGATTGAACATATTATGTAAAGCCCACACTGTGCATCTGCCTAATGTTTCCCTGAAGTTCTTCTAGGTTATAATTATATAAATGTTTTAGACTATAATTAAATGAGAATAGTATAACTTGATTTCAGAGTGTAGCTTCTTCATTTTAGACTGAATTAAAAAAAAGGAATATCCTAAGGATTCAGTCTAAGTAGCCCTATAGTAACTTAATGAGCAAAAGAGGGTTAAAACAAAATCAGTTTTTACTTTTGACTCGTCGAACTGTTTGACAAACACTTACTGCATATAAAAATTCATTGTACCTTCTGACTTTACAGATATTGTTCTCAGACACAGAAAGTAGTGTGTCATTAACTTGTAATAAGTAAGGAGTAATTCAGTATCTAGTCTTGGTTGGCTAGAGCTAACCTTAGTTAAGTTAAACTCATGAAAAAAACTCTTTTCAATCTACAACTATCTTATTAAACCTATATTATCGGCTTGTAGTGCAACAGGACACCTGTGCTGGCACAGTTTGGTTTTATCAGACAGTTTCTTTATGACTTACAGTAGGTTATGTTTCATTATGTTAGTCCATGGCTGTATATATAAATATAGACAGCACATTGTTGTTATTCTGTCAACAAAACTCACACCTTGAGCACCAAATGAAATGGGAAAAGAAAAACTTGGGCAAAAACATGCTGCTGATTTGAGGGTTCTCGAACTCTGTTTTGCTCTCTTCTGCAGCTGCCATCGCTCATTAAACACTTTCATTCGACATGCCTCCTCTGCACTGCCTCTGTTTCTTTCTCTGAATATATGCCTGTGCATAGCATAACCCAATAAAAAGAAACTGTATATGAAATGGATCTTGGCATTTGTAGCAAGGCTCTCTTTTCCAATCAAATGGGAAGTAAAAGTAACTTAGACTTGTTACTTAAAAAGGTAGCATAACAATAATATCATCTAAAATATTAGTGCCACCAGTAACAGTTGGCATTTGGTCCCATTGTGAACACAGGACTTGTGCAAACTTTAAATTTTGATGCTACTGTACTGAAATTCTGTAAGGACTGCCACTGAAGATGTTTTACAACACACTGTAATGTAGGAAGTACTGTAGATAACACGTATTTATTAATAGATTTGTCATCGTAAGTACTCCTGTGGGCATCCATAAATGTTAGTTGGTGTGTGAACAGGTAAAAAAATGACAAAATAGAAAAACACCAGTGTAATAATATGAGTCTGTCTTATATCTGCTTTTAACTACATTATAGTGTGTTGTAAATCATTTAATAACTGTACGTATATATTAAATGCCAAACAGAGGGACCTAAATTCAGGTCTTACCACCTAAGAAACGAACGCTTTTGTTTTGATGTTTGAGGCCTTGACAGTTAGCACCTTTTTGTGTATTTTTGTATAATACTTATTTTTAACATCCCCTCCTTCAAGGCCCTCCACTTCATACTGACAGGATAGAAGAAAGAAGAGAAGCACAGAAGAATTGATATAGAAACAATACTTATTTTGTTTTTTATGAACCCTCAGTTTGGTATCACTCATGATGTTTTGGCTCCCACCACTTATGCCTTTCTCACAGCTCAGCTCAGAGCTCACAGCGGACACATGATTATCCATGTAAAAGCCAATAAGACAAAAGCTTTTACAGTGGGTGTACTAGATTAAGATTATCCTACATTTCACACGTCTTACAATGGTTGTATTCAGTAAGAGAGACACCGAAAATGGACTTTTTGCTGAAAAACAGCCTTAGTTCAAGAACTGCAAATGAGTCTGGTAAATGGATTACAGTGACATGCGGAAATGATTCGGGTAAAAAGACATATATCCTCAATCAAAATGAGTAGTGAGTCCCAGGATATAGAGTATAAAGAATTGTACTGTTAAATAGGGGTGGTAATGTCACAGCAAAGATGCATCATCTATAGTCTACACATGCACACACATAGATACAGTAGTTGAATTGTAGTTGATCACCCTGAAACCCAGCTCATTCTTGTGTGAAGACAAGTGCAACAGTTATTATGAAGTAACTCTTTTTATTAGAAACTAATAACAAGGTGCTGGGTTGAAAAGAGTGATCTTATTTCATGTGACACGAAAAGAGAAAGACGCAGGTATCTGTGTAAAATCTTTGCACTTATTGATTTTCTGTTTTGTGGGTTTGTTTGATGAGCTGCCTACTTAGCCTTTTTGGCTGATTGTGTGCCATGGAGCTAGTTAACATTCAAGCCATGAAGCCATGAAACTCCAGTGTCTACCAGAGAACCTAAAAAGAATCTCTTGAAGAAAGCAATGGGTAGTTTCAAGATCTCTGTAATGAGCTTTTATTTCACTTTGCAAGTCTGTCGTACAGACACCCAGGTCATTTTAAGGTAAACTGTCAAAGTGAGAGAAGTTCAGCTTCCAAACTTTCCCAGTGTTTTTTAATCAGTGTTTCATCCAGCCATGGTTTGTTTGAAGATTCAGCTGATGTTACAGTGGGAGTAGGGAGTGTGCCAAGAAACAGACTACATCTCAAGACCTTCCATTCAGATTCTGAATGATGCTCACACTGCAGGCTTTAGGTTGACAGAGCACAGTTAGACCTCTCAGGTTTGACAGGTTTGAGATCATATTGTGCATGTCGTGTTTCAAATTTACATACAAGTAAAATCATCATTGTTTAATTGAGTACAAAAGATAAAATGTGATTGGCTCCAAGTTGCTGTTCAGATTTAGTTTAATAATTACAACTGCTATTACTATTGATCTCAAAGTCTAATTAGAGGGTAAACAACGCTGCACTGCATTTCTTAGGATTCAATATTTAACAAAATAGTTTTTCTTAGTATTCTTCATAATATAATCGATATATAGTGCTCATGATCAGCTTAATAACAATACCAATATGATACAGCAGCTGTGTCGTTCAATTGTTTTGCTCTTCTACACATACATACACAAACCAACTCACTCCTCAGCTGAAAGATTATCCAGATGCTCTAAGCTGTTGTGTTCTGCTAGTGTCAAATGTAATTTCCTCTGAAGCTCTGAGCTGTAACAAAGGCAGTCAATGAAAAGGGTGGACAGAGACAGAGAGAAAGTTGTGAATGGTGCACGAGCGCACACACACACACAAACACACACACACACACACACACACACACACACACACACACACACACACACACACACACACA
>JAUYWH010000007.1:14443485-14468734 GCA_034779795.1 Ctenopoma multispine
TTGGCGTGATGGGTTTAAGGTTCACGGGCGCAAGGTGGCAGGCACCTTCAAAGTTTCCCCAGGAACTTTTCTAGTTTATTTATGTAGTCCAATTCCAACTGAGGCACCCCATCAGTATAGTTTGTGTGCATGTTTTCAGGTGGAGGAGCTGATTATGGAAGTGCAGGTGCTCAGAGAGGAGCTGAGAAGTCGAGACAAGACCATTGCTCAACTCACATTACAGTGTCAGCAGCTACAACAGAAACATCAGCTGGAACAAATGGTGAGCGAAAAGTCTGGAAAAGCAACTGTATAATGTATGAAGATAATATGTTTAAAGTGTAATCATTGGGTGCTGGAGAGAAAGTCTTATGTTTGGCTCTAGAGCTTGATCTTTTAATGTGTGTGTTATTTCTGCTTTTAAGATGTGGTGTTTCGAAGTTGGTATACGTGTAGCATTTTATTGATGAGCCATAGAAACTGAAAAGACCATTGCTGAGATAATTGGAAGCTTTTACTGATCGTAAATGTACCTCTTCTTCTGTAGAAAAAAATGACACCTGTATCTTCAGACCTTGAACTCAGAGACAAGACAAAACTCCACGAAACTAAAATGAAATAATGAGAGAAGCCTCAGGAAGCACATCAGAGGCAGGATCACTCCTCACACATTTGAGATAGCATGTCTGGGCACAAGCACTGTTTTGTCTTTTGTTCACACCATGAACAAGGACAATTATTTTCTATAAACATAATCACTGCTTTGGAGCATATTGAAGGACGACGAAGGCAGGTGATACACGCACAGATCCACCGTTAAGCTTTCTGATGGTCAGTGAGGACGTACTCTAGTATCCTTCATTGTAGGTGGGAGTTCAGCTTCTGCTGGCTACGTTTCTGGACTCCTACACACACTCTAGTTTGTACGTGCACGGTTATAACTGTCTACCAATAACGTCAGTTCTGTTTGCTTTTAGCTGGCTCCATCCCTATTCAAACATTCATTAGTGTCTTGACCAAGCTCCCTTGTTAGCTAAACAACCTTATGCCTGACTGACATTATTCAGATCCCTGCTGTATTGAGAAATACCAAAATGTCAAATAAAGGCCCGTTTGCTTGTCTCACTGCAGTATAGCATCCATCCAATTAGTACAAGCACCTACCCACTGCAGGTTCTTTGGTTCAACATAAGATTTTTGCACCCTCACCTTCAACAAGCAAAGGAAATAAGAAAAAGCTAAGATGCATTTTCTGAGATCTGTGTCTGACATTAATGAGTGTAGAGGCTGGAAGAGTGAAGATGTTAGGGGAAGCAGAAGGAAGACAACGGAAACCAGAGAAATTTACTCTGCTGACACTGGGGTGAAGCACTCATATGTGGGAAGAAGATGCTGAAAATGGTCTTCTGCTTGTATTCTCGTGGCCTTTTCAACATCAACAAAGCAATAAAAACAGTAATGTGCTGACAAACCCTGAATTGAGAAAATATTAATTAAAAGAAATATTTCTGCTCATCTGGTTTCTATAATGTTGAAGTTGAAAACCAAATCAAGATTTCTGGTTTCTCTGCCCCACCGCTGCTCACGGTTGTGTGCTCTTCTCGTCTGAGCCTCATTGAAGGCTGGCAGAAACTAGCAATTTCTGTCAGATTCTGCCACAGTCTTTGTAGCAAGTACAAGCTGCTCGGCTATTTATTCACACACAAAAGAGAAAAGGTGCGATAGTTTAAAAGATTACACAATGATTCAACGCACATCGTTAGTTGTTCTGTCCCAATATTGAGTTGAATTTAAAAAGGCTAATCACATGTATTACTCACCTTAGGCAGGGAGTCCGACTGTTGTGTCAGGAATGATTTTTAAAAAAGGAGGTAGAGTGAACATTTGCTTAAAGTAAATGCCAATGAGTTCAGTTTGTCACACAATCATTAAATCACCATATAAAGGTAATTCTAGCCATCTGGCCTTGATTTTCCCTCACTTGCTGATCATTGCCACCGCTCCTACTTTGAAATTGCGTGATAATCTCCTGGCTCTGTTTGCCAACATTCGTGGAAACGTGATAATATTTACATGTCTCTGTTTGGAACATCCCTCCTGATTAAAATTTTTAATTGAGGTGGTTCTAATTGCACTGTGTGGGAAATTAGGTTGTCCAGGTTAAAAATAAAATAAATTATTACACCATCACCAACCTACTGTCATCGATTGTTTTATTTTTACCTTTACCTCAGGCTGCCCAAGGACGTCAGGTCAGGTGTCACTGCCACCACCAGAGGGCTCCCTCTTCACTGCGGCAGAGCGATAGACAGATGGACAAGCGGATGCACCATCAGTATGACAAGGCCACCCAGACGTACTGGAGACCAGCCAGCCATGCTGTGAGTCCAAACATAACTTAAAATCCCTCCTTTGTTTTACAAAATAGTGTGTGTGTGTGTGTGTGCGTTTCACCTTTCTTCAGCTATTATAATTTTATTGTAGCACTTGCCTGATGCAGAGAGCCCCAGACACTCACACTGGCACACACTGAAGCGGATGTCTTGTGTGTTGCTGAGTTGCTTAATTCAGTTTGCCAGTTTCCCATTTATCTGCTGCCTCTCTCTGGCCGGCCACGTCTGTATTGTTAGTTGATGACAACATGTCATCTCTGTGGAGTAGAGTTTATTAGGTTGTCAGTGGGCTTGTCACTGTGCCTCTCCAGATCTCACACTGAACAGGGAGTTGTGAGTCTGACGTTGATGTTCAAGTGATGGAGAAAGAGATACAGTTGGAAGGTGGGAGGAAAAAAAAGACAAAATCATGGAAGGAAGCAAGTAAACGGAGAGACAAAGAGAGAGACAGAGGTAGAAGATGGATAGATAGGTGTTCAGTGTGTTCAATACCATGCCTCAGTAGTATGCTGTGTGGCAGCCAAGTATTGATTCAATAGCAGGAGTGCCACAGGCAGGGTGCCTAGTAAACACTCCCCTAATTGACCTGCTTTCAGCTAAAAAGCTGACACACATACACACACAAAGGGGCGTACATGAGCAGTAAGGAGGAGTAAGGAGATTAGATGACGAAAAGAATAGACTGAAAAAATACCTTACACATTTCCAGCTATCAGTATAATTGTAATGATACATGTTAGATGTTATATGGTTGTTGGAAGTATGAGTTAGAAGTATTTTTAATGTAATACACATAGACTACACTAACTACACTAGGTCCATGCCTATCAGACAAGCATATGGTTTAGCAGTTGCTATGGCAACCACCAAAGCAGGGCTAGCTGTACTCAATGGGAATAATTTCCATGGTGGAGACATACGTGACCTGCAGTTCCTGGTGTATAATAACACACTGAAACTCTCTTTTCTGTCTGCTCCTTTTAGGTATTTTGTTGTTTGCTACCATTGTCTTTTTTTCCCTCCTCCTTTTAATTTACATTACTTTGTCATCACCTGAGTGGAGACTATTTCCTGCACCGTGTTTTGCAGCGTTGTGAGGACAAGCACATTATGTTAGTGACAATTTTCTTTTCAGAGCATGCAATTGCTCGAAAGGTTAGCTGTGGGTTTTGTGTTGTGTTTTTTTGACAAGGTAACAAGAAAGGAGAGCACAGAGTAAACAAATAACAGAGAGAAAGGATGTTTCTTTCTCTGTCTTTCTTACTTTTAGCTGGTATCAAAGCTCTTGGTATCACACTGACAGGTTTAACACCTTCGGCAAGCTTTGGCTCACAGTGTTCCTTATACAACACTTTGCTGTTACCTCTCGTGTTGTTCACACAGTCTTTCATTGTGTTTTTTTAGTCTGCCTCTTAGACTGCAGTGTCTTTCTAGCCCTTGTCATTTATTGCAGAAATATTATTTTGTTTTTCCCTCCTCACACATTTATCAAGTCTTTCTTGATTTCACTTTTCAGTAGTCGTCCAACACACACACACACACACACACACACACACACACACACACACACACACACACACACACATTCATAATGTGGTGTCATTTTTATTATTTTTCCCCTGTTGGTCTCTGAAATGCTTTTTTTTCTCTTGATTTACCTCTCCTCTGACATTTAAAGTGCCGCTGTATCATAGCACTGGAAAAGCTCTTGCCTTCTCATAGCATTTTTGAGTGCTGAGCTGAAAGGATCAGTCAAGAATAATTTTGATGTCAAAGGCCAGTAGCTATAATCTTTTTATAGCTTTAAAGCTGATAACTTGTTGTCTTATCGGTGCACCCTGGTTCTGGGAGGTCTGCTGGCTGAGTCCTGCCAACAACTTGAGCATTGACTTTAGAAGCAATCTTACTGTGAACTCAGATTAAGTACTGTATAACAAAGAAGTACAGTTTTGATCTTTAACCTTTTGATACTGGTATTTAAGGACATTTACTTTTGGGTGCACAGTTCATTATTCATGCAGCATCTTTAAGCAGTTTATATGTTCTCCTCAGGGAAAAAAACTTCTTCTCATTATTTTTTCTTAGCAACAAAACATTGGAAAAACATTTTGCTGTTTGTGGAGACCAGGGATGTACTTATCTCATAACTTCTTCACAGTATGTAGGAAGGCTTTGGCAACATTGCTTCAGGCACTAGTTCCTGCAGCTTCCTATTTTAATCTGCATACAATCCAATTTTGAGACCAGAAGCATGCGCAGGAAAATAAATGTCTCCCAGTGTGGTATGAACATATGACTATGTGAATGTATAAGAGGCAGACAAATGTTGGACACACTTGTCACTGCAAGACGCACGTGTGGTGAGACTTTAGAACATACTTACATGTCGCTTGTAGAAAAATAATGATCTTCGACAGCCCAGAGCACTCACAACAGCAAAAATGGTTTATACAACAAATATAATGTGAGCAGTCTAATTTGAGTGAAATCGGGTATAGCACAATAGAAAACTACATAACCTCCTGTTTCTGTAGGTGTGCTTTTGTGCTGCGAGGCCCTCCTTATTGTCTGCATATGTCGGTGCGACCGTTACGCGTCACATGTATCACTTGTACTCGAGTGTGGGGCACACTCTGTGTTACTGAACAATGAGTTCGGCAGACTGAGGACTGAGGAGCCGACCTTGTTAATAACCCAGATAAACAAACACGCAGATGAACAGCAGCAGTGAAACAATGGCAACACAACAGGCAGTGTTTCATCACTTGCAGACAGAAAGGATAATTACAGCTACCCTCCTACTCCCTCTCTGCTTTTTAAACATCCTCTTCATCATCTCTTCTTTTCTTCGCACACCTCCCTTTGTGCCTTATCACTCCTGCTCTCTCATGCATGTATGTTCTTTTTCTTTCTTGTTTCAGCGATTTCTTTCTTTTCCTGTATTTTTGTCTCCGTCATTCGTTCTTTGACACTACTCAACTTCTTACTTCTTGTAATTAGATAAATTTGCTGTCATAGAGCAAGTGCGACAGAGAAAGAGAGACAGAGACACAGACAGATAAAGAGAGAGGGGACACGGAAGGGAGAGAGAAGAGGACTGAAGAGGGTTACTGATCAGTGTTAAGCTGTAGGTTGAAAGAATACGTTTCCTCCTCTCAGATTCTGACATTACCTCTCCACCCACATCCCCTCTGTCTGCCCCCCCCTTGCATCAGAGACACACCAACTGAAATGCACACACAAACACACACACACACTTACTTACACATGCACACTGATTAACACACACTCACACAACAAAATCATCGTGGACAGGTGAGGATTTAATTGCCAAAGTCAGTGAAGTGAGACATTGTGGTCAGACCTGAGTTATTAGCTGTAGGCAGCAAAGAGGAGCTCTGTGTAGTGGATTAGGGAACTCAAGCAGAGAGAGGCCGTTGTAGGGACACAGCATCATGGTTTCTTATAAATACTTCTGTTATTTGATGAAAAGGCTTTAGGATTACAAAAAACAAGTTTTACTTGACTTTTAAATTCTTGTATTTACTACTTTGCCAAGTTTCACCATCTGCTTTTGGGACACTTGGAATGGCTTAACAAATCCTGAAGGGGCATTTCATTATGAAATGGGCCTCAAGTGAACAAGCCAGTGCTTCCACTTCTGATATTGTAGTTATTTCTTATTTGTTTTCTTCTGTATTTGTAGTTTGTTCTGACCTTTTAATTTATTCTTGCGTAATGAGTTGTATAGTATCAGTCAGTCAAATTAAGTCTCTAAGCTCTCAAAACATGGCATACACAAAGAAAAATGCTTCCTGTCCAAAATATCCAAAGGGATCTTAAAATGTTTTACACCAATAACTTTGTGAAACTTTGAGTTTGTAGAAAGAATATACAGTTTGTGATCTTTGAGTACATATTTAACTACAGTAGATGCTGCTTGTTAAGAGATCCGCTTGTCTGCAGTTGGAGTGCCAAATTCCAGTTTTGGCATTCTCTGCAATAGTAGTCTGTAGCACAGTGCTACCTCCACTGTCTCTTTACCAAGGCTTAAATCGTGGGTGGTTTAGACTGTTGACCCAGTGCCAGGGCCAGTGTGTACCAACACTATGCAGCCTGCACCAACCAGAAAGAGTCATGAGTGCAGCGACATAGAAAAGAATCCTATCCACTCTTGAAGAGTTGTTGTGTTTGGAAGGAACCGAGCAGGAAGTGGTTTTACACTCAGGTTGTCAAACTCAGGGTCTGGTGGGCAGGAAACGAAAGAGGTTTTGATGAAATAGATTGAATATGAAAACTTTTATTTTATTTTTACTTTCCCAGTTTCTGTCTGTCTGCACTGTTAAAGCTCTGATGTCTCTTCATTGAAGAGCCTTTACAGGAATGGAAAACTAAAAGAATTGACAGGCTAAGCTGCTGTGGAGGTCTAATAAAGCAGCCAGACACTGTCAGGATCATTTGAGAGTCCTCGAACATACCCTCTTGTTCTCATCGCCTAAGGTTTTCCTCTCTTCAAATGAAGCCTTGATGAGAGACTGCTGCCTAGACCTCCCACTGAAACACTTGTTGGTGCTCAAGGAAGGACAAAGACAAGAGGAGAGCAGCCGAACTCAGTCCTTCTTCCTCATGCTGGGAAGTAGCTACCTTCCCTTTCTCATCTTCTATTGCTCTCTCTGTTTCATCTTCCCTCTGACAGGTTCAGTGCCTCTCCTCTGTAAAAGAATTGTATTTGAGAAAGCGGCCTCTCAACACCCGAGGAAAGAAGTAGGATTTTATAAGGTTTAAGTCTGTCTGCTTAACATGATGACCCTGCTGCCCCTTCACTTTGGCTCTCCTGAAGGGGCGATGGATCTTTGAATTGCTTGGACTGAAGATAGCCGTGGTATCAGGAAGAAGGCTTGTTTTCTTTCAGTCTGTGCAGAGTTAGAGATGCTGATCAAACAAAATGGTCACAGGAAAGAATTCCTAATGTGACAAAATGGGAAGGTAGACACATTCACAAATAGTGAATTTGACGAATCAACCTTTAAACTAGTTGGAATAGCTGCATGGCGGTGCTTTTGTTGGCTCACCTGTGAAGCCTGTTTTCCACTATCATCTCATTTTTTGCATTACCTATGATCACATCCTCAATAATCCATTTAGAGCACACCTAGGGAGAGACGATTATAGATTTGGCTGTATATTTATATAGAGTGAATAACAATTATACAGCAAGAGGAAAATGGTTTCCAAAGTGGCCCAGGGAGAAATAACAGATAGAAAACTGAGCACCTCCAGGTAGATGATTTGTGTTTTATAGGATAATGAATATGCTTGATATTGTGTCAAACAAAATGAGAACTACTCTCCAATTAGCAAATATAATGCACAGTTTAAAATGGCAGAAGCATTGTTTTGCTTCTGGTTCATGCTTGTCTTTGGATAAAATTCAAAGTGGTGGAGAACATGTATGTTTATAGAGCACTGTTTAATGTTGAGTATCACACTATTTCTGTTATAACCTGTATTATAAGCTCTCAGGATACCTGTGCATGCCTGGCTGAGTGTGTGTGTGCTGTGTTAATTGGACTTTCTATACTCATTAACATCATGTGAGTGTGTTTTTCGGTGTGAGCATGCCTCTGTGTGTGTTTGTGTGTTTTCTGGTATGTCATGCCTTTTGTCTTTTGTGTTTTTCTCTGCATAGGGTGTGCTGCACAACCCCTTGCTGTCCCAGTTGCAGGCACAGCACCAGGGCTTGATCCGTACCAGCATGCCCCAGCGCAGACTAAGTGAGTCACTAACATTCTTTGCAGCCTCTTCTCCATCTTTTCATAACAGAACACAGGGGTCCTGGTGTCTGTAAATAGCTTGAAAAAGTTTTACTTTGTCTCCATTTAAAACCTTCTAAACTAGCACTGGCTTTTTTCCCTGTGCAATTATTGGACAATTTGTGCTGTATATTCACTTTTAGATTCATTTGGAACAAGGCTAGTGATGTGCAAAATAGCTGTTTGTATGACCCAGTCTCTCACCAATTAATTTTCTTGTGTCTTGTTGTGAGTCCTAACTGCCCATTTTATAGTTTTACTTCTCTTTTATTAGCTGTGTTCAGTCAGAAACTATCTAAGATTCACAACTTTTTCCACCTGCTAATGCCTATATTTCTAAACCTCACTTTGCTTGCTCCCCGTGTTAATCTGTTTGCCTAAATTTGCAGCAATGGTCGCGTCTGTATTATTGAAATGAATGATATAATATTCTCTTTGTCAGAGCACACGACCGTCTCATGATCTTTGCTTTGGACATGAAAGTGATTTTTCTCTCTGGACTAAAACACTTTTTACACATTGTGAAAGACAAGACTGAAAAAACAATGACGACGCAGTCACAACAACCTCATGCAACTCAATGGATCTGACAACAAAACTTCAGTGTTATGCTGTGTTTATGAAATGGCAAGGTAAAAGGAAAAACAGTCAGTAAATAGTCTCCAAAATAATCATATATGCGAGAGAGTGAAGAGTGAAAAATAAAGAAACAAAGAGAAGAACCCATGCTGCGTTTCTTTGATCTATCCAACTGGGGCCCAGCTTTGTCTCCAGAAGGAAAGTGATGAAAAAAGTGACACAGGTGTATTTTCAATATCAAGTCTATTCTATGAAGACAATTTTGAGAAATACATAATGTAGAAAAGTACCATTTCTCCTACCAGTAGATTTCATGGTCTAATTAAGAAAAAAGTATGAAAAGAGAGAAAAGGTGTAGGAGGAAAAAGGTAATGACACTGATACAGACTTATATAGCCAGTCACATTTAGATGTAAGATGAGAAACAGTAGATGGGAGGAAAACAAGTGTATTTCTGTTATATTGGATAAACTGCAAATGCTCTGACCCCCCACTGGGAGCTTTGGCTGTAAACAAACCAGCTAAGAGTTCTTGCCAGTAATAAAGGTTGTTTAGACTAGAAAATAGAAATGGCCAGTTCTGGATAGTTCTTAGACATAAAATTGGACTCTTCAAACAGGTCTCATTGAATGGAGGTTGCAGTAATTATATTTTGCGTTAGATTGGTTTGTTGAGCTAATGTGGGACCTTTTCTTGAAAGCACGGACTAGGTGTAAATTCTGCATTTAAAATTTTCAAACGTTAAACAAAGTCTTTTAACCTTTTTCTCTCCTCATGTCATCTCAGTACTCTGTCACTCAGAAGTCTGAAAATGAATCTCCCATGTTGTCTCTCTTCTACCTTTGCCTCTGCACACATTTTGCCTGTGGCAAGGAGTGGAGCACCTAGTGCAGTATGTCACTGACACAGCGTGGTACAGTAATACTTTCTTTAACATGCAGTCAGCATGTTGACCCCTTTGACCTCAACGCCTGCACGCTGGGCTGTGGTTTGACAGAAGCATGCACTTTTACATCTCTGAGTTTGCATGCTTTACCTCAGGTTTTCAGTTTGATTATGTATTTCTTCTTGGAACTTTGTTCTTCTTTTTGGATGAGAGTTTGCAGTCACAGTAAAACTATTTTTGTTGTAATCTTTCTTCTTTATAATTAATTTACTTTCATTCTTTGTTTTATTTTGAAAATTGTGTTCTTTTATTGTGCTGTATCTATTTTCAGTTTGACATTGGTGTACTTTTTAATTTGTTCCATATGTAAGGACTACTATGCATGCATCCATGTGAATTTGTCTTTTTTTGTACTTAAGTCACTCAGTAGTTCCTAATTCTTTGCGTTCACCTTGAAGGTTTTGGATGAAGTGTATTGAAAGGAATAACAGTTAAGAATAACCTTATGTTACTGGTTGTGAATACATATTACTGATGTCGTGAGCAATTGCCTTCATTGTAATTCTACTATCAAAGGCAGTTAAGAACAGCAAGCCAAAGACAAATCTAAGTAATCACACATCCTCTGCTCTCACACTCTCCTCACAGCTTTAATTCGAACACATTCCAAATCACCATTTTCACAACCACTTATATTAAATGATAGTATGAAGTCTAATCTAGCTTTGAAATGGAGTGCCACCATATTGCCAGTGTCGTCCGTGTATGTGATGCAATCCTGTTGTCTTCTAATAGACATAATGGGGGCTGTTCGGGTCCTTATTCAATTTTTTTACTTTTTTTTCTAATCACATTCATTTTTCCATAGTGAGTGAAGCTGGAGATGAAATGTTATGGTGTACTCTGACATCTTCCAGCTGCCTCAAATTGGTGCATTTCTTGGTTAGACTGATGTTTTTCTGTTCAAGCGATAGCTATCATTAGTGAGTTGAGATATTTATTTCTTGGCAGTGCAGTGTAGAGTTTAAAATACTGAAATTGCTGCTAATTATTAGTGTCTATGGCAGACAGCGGTAATTATTGACAGCATGTTGCATCACTGACAAAAGCTTTCAGGTGGACCAGCTATAAATATATGGGCTCATGCAAAGCTCACAATTAAAAGTGTCACTTTCTATAAACATATGCTTATACTGTCTGTGTCAATGTGTTTTGCTCTGTGAATGAGACAACATAGGAAATAAGGTTTAAAATTAATAATATCACTTAACCTTTTGATGATGTTGGATTCATTTTTGATAACTACATCTCCTATAATATGCAGATTTTGTTTTGAATTGTGGGAATCAGTAGGGAGTGTTTAACTCATGTGTGAATCACAGTAGAAAAGAGATATGTCCATGAAGAAAAGACTTAATAACATGTTCATATTATGACTAATAGACAAATGAAATCAGATCAGATCAAACAAATCAGATGCACTGTAAGAAGCAACTACAATATTCTTAAGGTCTATGCAGATTACAATCTCTGAAAGGAACAAGTATTTTGTTCCTTTCTGGAACAAAATAATGAGGAACAAGTATTTTGTTCCTTTCTCACTGACATTGAGAAGTGGACAAGCGTCTGGGCTAGTTGGCGCATTGTGGCCGGGGACCAGGAGATGGAGCTGTGGTCATGGACATCTCCTCCCACTCACAGTGCAAATGACTGATGGTAGAAACAAGCAGAACAGCCAGAGCAGCACATCGAAAGTATATTTTCACATCCTCTGAGATTGTTTTACTTTAAACTCACAGTGGAAATGTTTGTGCCAAAGCTGAGTTCATGCCTCTTACTAGCTTTAGATTGTTCCAGGTGGATTTAGATTGTTTAGGTTCTGCTCCAGGGACACAGAAAAGACCTGTCCTGTGATTTCTGAGGACTAATAAGCATTGTTGGCTTTGTATTCTGCAGTTTATTTCTGGCAATATGGTCCACATTGGTTGCAGTAAAACTGTGAAGGTTATGCATTATAAATTCTCAGGAAATATAGTTGCCTACTTGTAAAAGTAAATTTATCTATTTTGTCTACAGAGCTGTGCTGCAGAAAAAAATTATAGAATCTATTTTTCAATGGCTGGATCTAAACAAATGAAGCATGTGTAGGGAGTGGATAGATGCACACTGGTACAATATGTAACACAAATGTTTTGAAGCCATAGCTAATGTTGTCATACTTGATAATTAGCATCCAGCTAACGTGAAATAATAATCATAAGTTTCACTAAGACATTATTTGTTATTGAGCTGTTAAAAATTGCATTAGATTTGTGCAGGTGTTTGCTCATACAGAAAGCTGCATGTTCCCTTGTGGAAAAAAACGCCATGGTTGGTCTGAGTTTCATGTGGTTAACTGCTCAGCACGCTCTTACACAGGCAGCAGGCGTAGCTTTCAGTTTGAATGTTTTGAAGCCCCTCTGCAGCAGCGAGCATAAAATGTCTCAAAGACTTCAGTGGGTTCCAGGTGCTCGCATGACAAGGTTATCCTCCACTGCGTGTTTTAAATGCTGAATCAGGGCTTTATCAATGACTTCACCTCTTCCATTCAAGACATATTTTAGTGACTGGCAATAGGAACCGGTTGTAATATTAAAGAGTAAATAATCAAAGAAAAGAAGCTTTTTCAGTTCAGTTTTTGTTTCAGAATTTCCTTCTTGGTTGCAAAATATTCAGAAGTCTATGTTCCATGGGGATGAAATACAACAGAAAAAGTGGAGAAAAGGGGATTTTTGGAACATGTTAAAATAAGTTCTTCCTTATTGCACACTCCATCACTCGTCTATACTCATTTTTCTATCTTATTGAAATATCTTTTTTCTTTTCTGCAGCCTCAAATACTACAGCCTTTCAACCTCTGCCTCAACGAGCACCCCCACCAGGGAAGACTAGTAAAAACTCCCCTCATCGCGGGCCACAGTGACCTCATAAGGAGTAGATCAGAGGAAGGAACCCATAAAGATGCTGATCGTTCTGTTGAACGCCTTATGGCAGATGTGTCCGGCCCAGCAAACCCCAATGAGCTGAGTCATCTTGTCAGCACCCACCTGCGTTGCCCAGGCTCTGTGGCTCCAGAGGGAGTAACTGCCAAAGACAGTCCAGCATCAGCGGCTCAGTCTGCAGCACAACATGTGTGGAGAGCCCCCGCTGTGATGCTGCAGAACTCTGTCACTCCCAGACCTGCTGGGTCAACTTGCCCTCGCATGCTGCAACAACCTCGGCTGCATAAGCGTGTGTCTCTTCCTGCACTCAAGTCAGGGAGCACTGGTGGCTTTGCCTCTCTGAAGCCCGGCTGTTCCTTAGGGCCCCTGGCTAACCGGACAAAGCAGCTGCCCCCTCCATCTAGAGGCCTTCCCTGCTTTGATGCTGGACCCCAGGTGCAGGCTCAAAGTCTATGTCACACTTCACTGCTTCAGCCTCACAGAGCATCAGACCATTGCAGGGATCCACTGTGCATAAACTCCAGCCTGGAGGAGCCTAAGCAGGGGACACTCAAAGACCCTGGGTCAGCCAAGATGTTGATTCCTTTGAGAAGCTCAAGCCTCCCCAAGCCAAAGATTCCCTAAGGAGCTTAAATCCACCCATCAAAACTTAAAACTGCAATCAGTCTGACATTGAGGTTCCTCTTAATGTGCTTCTCCTCCTAGCGTTAATAAGTATAATCGCTTTACCTTCTGAGTGTCAAAGGAACATACACTGAGCTGATTAACCCATCTGAACTGTTCAGGGACTGTCTGTGTCAGTGACATTGGTGTTACGACTGCTGCACAGTTTTTTTTCTAAACTAGCTTCCACAACTCCAGCCTGATTGATTGATTCAAATATAGTATGTAGCAGATCTTTGCAGCAGTCCACAGTGGATAGAGGTTTTCAGATTGAGGGGAATCTATAGAAGAAGAAATGTGAATTTTACTAGGTTTGCACATGCACATCACTGCTGCTGAGTGTTAGCATTCAGAGGAGTCAGCCTTTTGTTCTGGTTTGAAATACCTGTTGGCTATTATCGCAATTCTAAGTTCCCACTGCTATGCTCTCTGACACACAGCTGCATTTGGCTTTAAACACTGAGGTGACATGAACGTAACCTTTGCTGTGTATTAGAAAGCCCAGGGGGAGTGTGAGGCAAAAACAAGAAGTGGGAAAGAGAAAAAAAAAAGAATAAAATAACTGAAATGAAGTGGAATGAGGGCTGGAGACTTAAGAGCAAAGTCGTAAAAGCGTCTTTGACATGTCACTTCAAGAATGAAAGTACGTGTTTGTGAAAATGTGTTTGTGCGTAAACGTGAGAGAAGAGAGACATAAAGGTGAGGAACAAATAGGAAAGCTGTTCTACACTGCGGCTGCATACATACTCTAGTTTAGCTCATTACACTTACATGCTGAGTAACCTTTGAACTTTGCACATATTAGCAAAAGTTGTTGCACAGCTTCTGTGTAAATGCAACTCAAATGGAAATATGGGCTCATAAAAATAATACCATGCTGGTGGTGGAGATCTAATTAGGAGAACGGTGCTCCAGTCAGGAAAAAGCGTCCATAATGTAGCAGAAAAGAGTAGAATAATAAAACACTCACACACTTAATTGTGCTCAGGCACAGTGTAGGTTCTCTCATATCCTTGCACAAACACATACACAAAGTACTCTGCCACTCTGAAGTGTCTGTTAATTCAGGACTACATTTTGTGAGAGAAATCTGTTACAAGCAAGAGTAATGATAGAGAGGAGACGGCATGAAACAAATGTAGTTTCACATCTTTACTGAGTTTCTTACTGGCGGGTTACGTGATCTGACATTAATGTGAGGAAGTCTTTCTCAATGTTAAGACGCTGTTCTTTGATACAAGAATATTAATTTAAAAACTGAGGTTGATAAAATCGACAGCTGATTTAAGAAAAAAGAGAGACATTTATACGGTGCACGCCAACGTCACTGAACTATCTCTTCAGTGACCCACACACAGAAACATCAGCTAACAGGGATTCATTAGATGTGTGAAGCTGCTGACTGGTGTGTGTGTGTGTGTGTGAGTGTCTGAACCACTGACGTTTTTCCCCACGTCTCTCTTTCGCTCTCTTGCACATCTCTTTGGGAACATCAAAGGTATTAGCACTGTATTTTCAGGTAGGGAGCCTTCGGGGCTTTAGTGGTGTTTCTGTGGGAGTTTGGAGAATTGTGTTTATCGCTCCTTTGCGGAGCCCTTTTTGCAGTCAAACGCTCCCAAAATGTCCCCAAACGGAGAGCAGCAGTGTGTTAAAAAGGCCTTCTGACAGCAACTCTGCTCTCTTCTCTGTCACGCTGCGTGACCGCTTGGTGTACGCCTCGGGCACTGTCCGGTCTACTGCGTCCAGTAATGCACCCTACATAGACAGAGTGAGAGAGAGAGAGGCATACACATCGTTCGCATACACATCCAGACACTCAAGTTTCATAGACACACATGTACAGGAACTCTGACAGAACACAAAGAGACACAAACTCAGAAGGAGCACACACATCAATTCTCAGTAGGTACACACACTTTTAATTCTGTAACAAAGTGCGACAAAACTATGTTTGTGTTGTTTTCATAGCTCTCACAGAATGAGCTCTCCAAATACACATTGATCCATCTGTCCGCTGTAGCCAAAGAACAATGGCCATCTCTAGATTAGCCTGGAAATGGGTAGAGGCTCATGTGTGTGTTAGTGAGTGTTGATCCATGTGGCTGATAAAACATTTTTACCTGTTGGATGGCTCGACATTGTGCCAAAGCAGCCAAGCAGTCAACACCGCTGTGTGAAGCCAAGAAAAACCTATTTCCTTTAATGAAAATGGAAACAAAGACCGAAATACATCCAGATACATCCAGAGGGTGAGAGAGGTGCAGAGAGGGAAACAATAAGATGGAGCAGTACGAAAAGAGCCACGAATAAGAGATAAGAGAGATGGAGGGAAATAGTGAAGGTGCTATGATCGAGATAAGGGGTTTCTAGCGGGCTTTTCTGCCTGTGAATGTTTGTCTATAAAATGTCATGGAGGGGTGTGTAAGAGAGGAGGGAGACAGGATGCATGTTGGTGTGTACTGTGGTCCAGAGGATAGCCCAAACCCCTCAGCTGTGTCACTCACTGCTTAGTAATGCCAAAGAGGAAATCAATGTTGCTCTCTGTATGTGTTTGTATTTGAGTGTGTATGTGCGTCTCCAGACACCTCTGGCTGCCAGTGTGTTTCTCATAGAAGAGTGTGTGTATGCATGCGTGTGAGTGAGAGAGCGAGAGAGACGTGTTTGCCCACAGGCCAAAAAGCAAATCCATGCCAGGAAAAGCTGGGCAGTGCCATCTTTCGCCCTGTGCTGTATTCCCTATCTTCAAATCAATGTTCCTGCTCAGTTTGGCAGTCAAGCCAATCAGTCTTGCTAGCTACACTATAACAAAACCACAACTGGGTCTCAGACAACAGTCTCTGCAGCAATTTGGATCCATTCTAATGCAGGATCTCGATTCACTTTACGGTATGTTGTGAGAAGGCTCTCAAATTATTAAGCTGCGTTGCACAACAGGGACAAAAAAAAGATACCAAAGTGGCTGTGCTGTTCTATATTATTACTGCAAATGATACAAGACTGTATTTCAGCACTTAATATATTTATCTATAGGGGAAAAAATGCTTTTCTTGCAACACAGAATAAGATGCATTATATCTGACGTGTAACGATGTACCGAGTTACTGCAAAAGAGTTCATATTTGCAACTTCCAGATTTTTGCTTTTACTTCAAAGCTGCTACAATCCACAGTTTTACAGTTAATTGAAATAACTATATTTACCTTTGTTCTCGTGTTATAGTGCCTTTTAGCTTATTGTTTTAGTTTTTTTTCAACAAAAGAGTTCTGATAAATCTATTGGGTTGTACCTTCCCAAGCACCAGCCAGAGATGTCTCTCAGAAGTTAGTGGAGACCAACAAAAAGCCAAAATGAGAGTGGACATTGAAGTTAGATTCATCAAATGGCTGCAGACATGCTTTCAAATGAATGCAGACGCTGCAGCAAATCTGCTGAATGAATTACCTGCTTGAACTACGTAAGCCGATGATATGTTGGTTTTACAGCAAATCGAAACACTCATGAGGAGCAGTTGTTTCTCTAGCCACCTCTCCCTGTTCCTGATGCTGGTTTTAAGGTAAAATACAACAACTGAAACTACAAAATATACCTTTGTCTATCTTTTTTGGAGTATCTCTACTGTTATAGATGTGGTTTAGTATTTTTGTTATCCAATCAACAGACACGGTACAGTCCATTGATGTCCATTAATGTCTAAGTGTTACATTGTTAGAGGATGAAGCACATACCATAGTGTAGCTGTCATATTATCTGACAATATGCAAGGTCACTGTATTTATCACTACATAATCACCAGTCACAGCTGCATTTAGCTGTTAAGCACTGTCTCCTGTAAACTGTGCAATATTGTTTGAAGCAAAAGAAGAATTAGGGAAGTCTGCACTTAATTTTAGTGACCTTTTATGCAAATGAGAAAGCAAAAAAAAATTCTAATTAGGAGCACTTTAAATGACATTAGTTATGAATGCAGACTGGATTTAGAAGCTCCTTTAGTGGGTTTCTTGTTTTGACTCCCTTTTTATTTAATCTTTCCCACTGTGTCTCTGTTTGCTAATCATACTTCCCTAGGAAGCGATGTGAGACGGTAATAGAGTCTAATCCTCCACTGGAGCTTTGTTATGTTTTTTTAAATATTTAATATTGTTTTCATAAATACATTGGATGTTAGACGATTAGACTCCAGTTTACTTTAAGTAGTTATCTGTAGGTAAGACTCAAACATCGGAGCAGAGGAACGTGTGCCGCCATCAGTGAGAGGCCACAGGAGAAAACGCTGGTCACAGTCAGAGGTTCTTCTCTGATAACTGATGCTTTTCCTTGACCTGACTCATAGACCCTCACTGACACTTACACGCACAAACATAAAGCTGCTGATGTAAGATGGAAGACAAACCTCATTCTCAGTTTGTTTTTCTACGTTTCACTCCGCCGGTTGTATTTCTGTGGAAATAAAGTATGATTGTCGAAAACAAATCTGGTTTAATGTTTTAATTTTAAAATTAATTCTTTTTTTCTAATTGTTTTATTGTAGTTTCATCACAGTTCACCATCACACCGAAAGTGATACATGAATAGTGGAAATTCAAACAATCATCGGGCCAGTCAGAGACTATTCTGGAGCGCCCCAGGTGAAATGAAACAGGATTGTATGTGTCCACCACGACTATGGGCACTTTCATTTTGAAAAAACATGAGGTGAGAAATGAAGAGAGATGGATAGACTCAGACTGGGGTATGACTTTATTGTGTTATCCTTCACAGGAAATGCCTTGAAGCAGAGACATTTCCCTCCTTGTCAAATAAATTAAACTAAGTAGCATTACTCATCTCTGTTCATTAAAAACCATGCAGCCTCTGTACACCTTGCTTATAGTCCACTAACTAATGAGGTTATGCGCTTCAGAGACGATGGGTAGGTAACAGCCTGCCAAGCGCAAGGAGCAGTGAGACGCTGTCATTAACTTGGAAAAGTGGGAGATGGGTTGAGAAACTTTTTTTTTCCTTTAAAGGAAACCAAGCTCTTTCATCACGAACTGACAGAGACATGGAGGTTTTTCACTGTTGTAAGAGAGAACAAAGGTTTAGTAGAGTAATTTCACACATAATATTAAGGTATCTGTGTGAAAATGACACAAAAAATAATGAACACAATTTCCAGACCGAACTGTTCTCAAATTTTACAACAGTACAAAGTGGTGAACAATCACTTTAATCAATCATAAATCAGATGGGAGGGGTGGTGACGTGTCAGCGCATGATCTTGGCTGTAAAACTTAAAAAAAAAATAAAAATGGCGCTCCCCAATTAACCAGTGCGCAGTTTGTTTGCTCTGCAGACTGAACATTTAATTACTGTGGTGCTGACAATTCGTCACATACATGGACGTAACCGAGCTCGCCTGCCGACGAGTGGTTTAAAGAGACTTTGTGAGGAAAGGAAGATGTTTTTGCGCTGCACTCTTATCAGGTGTCGGCCTCCAGGAGTCATTTCAGTGTGGAAGTCTCCTGTCTACCGTGTCTGCAGCGTGAGGCCGCAGCAAAGTCAGAAATCTCTGCTTGACTTCATCAAGGTGAGTTTCTGCTGCCTGTGTTAACCTTCCTATCGCGCCTTGTCTTTGCTGTGTGCTGCTCTGCTGGTTTGGCTTCTACTGTCATGGTTTCTGATTGGTTCCTGATTTTTGCTGCTATGCTGCCAGATAGACCCACATTTAAATAACTTACTCTAAAGGCTGAATTGATTGTAGGACTGTGCGACATGTGCATGTTTAAGCTTTCATTTTGTTAATTTTACTTAGTGATCAAATGAGACCTAATGATTTAAGTATTATGGTTGTTATGAGATAAACTGGTTTGAGGCATGCTTACACCTTGATTGTGTTGCTGATGTTTTTTGGGGGACATTTCTTATTGGCTCATTGCAAACTTGGTGAAGGTAATTATGTAAATTGGCTTTATGTATTAACACTATTACTGTCTTGCACACAGTCGTGGTAATGTGGAATTTGTCATGCACCAGAGAAGTGGTGGCACATACAGCCTTAAGTTACTTTGCAGGAATGGCTGCTTGTGAGTGACCCACTGTACACATGGTAGATTCCAGCTATACACAGCTGCTGTTGGGCTCTGTGTCTAATGTGATTTCAGTGTGGTGTGTTATTGTCACTCCCAGTCTCTGTGGTGCTCAGGCTATGGAGCTACATGCCAAATATCAGCTCTGTACATACTCACGTTCACACGATTCGTTTCAGTGGGAGTTGTGCCTGAGCTGTATATCACATCACACCAGGTAAACCTTCTCAGACTAGTGTAGGGACGACGGTTAAATGTTTCTAAATTAAAAAAGAAAGCTATACTATTACCAATTGTTTGATAATGTTTTGAGGTTTGCGTTTTAGAGGACTTGAGATAGGCTGAAACCCTTAAAAGTAAAATTTGAAGGCAAGATCACATTTATTTATGATCAGATGTGAGTGACGTGTATAGCATTGTTATTTTCCATCATAACCTGTTTTCTTTGTGCTATTAGCCTGCATTATGTAGACTGTCGTCAGTGTTATACCTCATATTCTCAGATAATACCTGTGTATATATTTTACTGGTGCAGTACTTTCTCCTGCATAAACGAAACAGCCAGGTTTTGCTTGTGTCACAGGCATGTTTTATTTATTTCTTTCCTTTGAGGAAAATACTCTTATATCTCTCGTAGACCTGGCCTACACGTAGTGACTTCAGCCTGAAGAGCTGTTAGTAGTGTAGTGTTGTCTCCTTTAACTTTTACCTCAAAGATCAGTGTTTTAATATCAATCACTTATGGCATTAGCATTAGTGGCTGTGTGTTTCCTTCTACTTTGTAAATAATGAGAAAACCTGACTGAGAGGTTAAACATGGATGTCACAACACTTTATTTTGGGAAAGGCGCTTTAAGAAGTTTGGGCTGTTGCTCTTGTGCTGAGTGGTGCGTAAAAGATAAACAGGGCACTGTTAATGGCGATTGTACAGTATGTGATTTTAATCCCTGGCGTGTTGTAACAGGGTTAATGATTATTGTGTTGTAGAATGTCTTTGCAGAGGCCAAAGCTGACTGCTGGTATTTTGCGTCTCAGTCAGTTTTAATGGGGTTACTGCAATAATACAGCACGATGTCTGTTCCTGTGCTCCTCATTAACTCTCCTTGTTGGTTGAAGGCCCCTCTCTCTGCGATCTGTGGTGTGTGGGTGTAAGCTTTAGTCTTTGAGTCAATTTCACTGTAATTTCAGGTGTGCTTATTTAAGATGTGATTAGGTATACTAAGTGCAACTTAATTATGTGCTTTACACTGAAGGTCTGTCTTTTTTAGCTGGCCTGTTAAAACACCCTTTGTGAACACAAACAGATTATCTGTTGATGTATGTTTGCTTGTATTTTCAGTTTATTTACCTTTCTGTTACTGTTACATAAATGCCTGTTGTACAGGACAGGCTCCTTAATAGTTAAGCAGTGACACAGAGGACTTTTTATGTATTTACTTCAGCTTTGTTTTCAGGCAGACATTTTCTGCCACTAGGGTATGTGGCCACATTTCTTGAAGGAGAAATACCAGCCTTGTTCTCATCCTCTGGCAATACTTTCAAATATTCACAAATGCTGCAGGCAAGACGGCTTAACTTGAGTGTAGAGGGAAGGTTTAGTGGGGAAAGACACAACATTTGAGTGTGGACTGTGGGATGGCAGAGGAACATGACCATAATTGGATCCCCTGGCAGCTGTTTTACGTCTTCCTCCTCTAGGACAGGACCTTCTCACTCTGATGCTTTAATTCAAACACAGATGCTGATTGCTATGCATAGCGCTCATGATTAGTTTGAACTAAACAGAAGTGATCACTTTTAATGACCTGAAGCACGGATGAGTGTGTATATATATATATATATATATATATATATATATATGGCCAAGCACCTTATCCCATGCTGGGAATATGAAAAAACCTGATTTTTATGAAAATGACAAACCTTTAAGTTTTCGTGAAACTCTGGTTGAAGCTTGATGATTTTAGCTGACATTTTATTGAGCTATATTTGCCAACTTGCTCTTTACAGTCTATAGGCATCACAGAATTCATGCTCATGACTTGAGCTTACTCTCTCTTTTTCATGCAGGTTATTATTATATTTTTTTTTCTGTATGTCAATATGCAGATTGTAAATGTCTGACCTCTGTATGACATGCTACAGCCACTCACTCAATTTATTAGTTTCAGTTCAAACTGTGATTAAATATGTTTTAGCTAGAACAGCATTACTGATGATATCATTAGTATTCTTGTGGCATATGGTGTGCAGAACAACAAAGCGACCCCTGGCACGTCAGTATCACTGGGGCCTTTGATACCTAGCTCTGTCTACACCGTACAGCCATCGCTGACCTGTGCATGTCTTATAATGGGATTAATTAGGATGAGATAATTACTTTGGTGTGAAACCAAAACAAGGCCCTCAAAGCTCAATAGGGTCAATTAGCACTGACCTGTCATTACCTCAACAGATACTGCTTTGATAGCTGGAGGTTTGATGTTTTGGCACCCATGTACTGTTGCTTGATTTTTAGTTGTTCTTGTAGCGACTTTTTGTGTCTCGTCTTTCACCTCAGCTGAATTCCAACACTGCACCGTGTTGTCCATCCCTAATAATATCCCCATTAAATCATTTATGACACATATGTTTTTCCAGACAACATCAGAGCAGAAGCTGTCTAGCTGAGCTGCATAGCATCCTTATTCCACACTTAGGTCAAATGAATGTGGCAGATTGAATTTCCCAGTTCACGTTGCTGTAAAACAGATTAATATTTATTATGAGGTCCAATATGTGTGACGTTGCCAGGCTTCTACCTGAGCAGGGCAGTATTAGCTGTGTGATAAACAACTTCTCACTATTTGATAAATAATCCAGGAGAAACACAGCATCCCGACAGAGCTATGAAAGTTTTATGCCCTGTGCTGCAGAAGCTCTCTCTCTCGCCAAATACCAGACCTACTCGGGGAGCCAGCAGAATCACAATATTTCTCTATTTATGTTTTCTTTCTCACTATTTCTGTCTCTTCAAATATGCCTAAAATGCCCTTTTCTCTCTGGCTAGTCTTGTGTTTGTATTCAGATTTTTTCCCCCCCTCCCATGTGTATGTGTGCTCACACAGACTCGGTTTAAGTGCCAATATAGTTCTTCTCCTACAGCTGGCCAGTTAATGAAGATACCATTTCTAAAACATGTGTCTCAAGTGCAGATGAAGCAGTGGCGTTATCTGTCAAAACACACACATACACACACACAATTTTGGAGGGTATCTAATAAGTGTTTATAGGGACATAGGGACTGTTCCTAATTTGCAATTTTTGGAGTAGCAGCTTGTTTGGCCATCTGGCCAGAGTAAAAGAAATGGGCCTCAGAGATCCATCACTTGCTGTCTCAATATTATTCATCATACATAGCTGATAATATTACTGTAACATTTTGAGTCTTATTCTGCCACTTGTTGAAGTAGTCACTTTTGAACAGTTTTACAAAAACATAATTTAACTACATATTTCTTGTAGTTCAAAGATTTTAATACTGACAGTAAAAACTCAGTCTATTTGGAAATGGATAAAGAAAAATCATGTTATTTTTATTGTGAAACATGAGGAGGAAATTAGCTTTAATCTCCACTAGAGTTGCAAGGATTAATTGATTAATCACTTAGGGGATGTAAAGGAAATAAATCTGCACCTTTTTGGTAATTCATTAGGCTTTAAACACACTTCATTGACAAAATGATTGATTGAGAAATTAATTAGCAATGGAAATACTCATTAGTGGCAGCCCTTAATCTCCACCATCATTTATGTATTGAGGGATTATATTAGGTGTATATTTCACAGTCACAATATGTAACTTTTTAACATTACAATTTGCAGCAGCCCAGCTAGTGATGTATTGGATGATGAAAATCTAAAACTTCCAACAACAACAAAAAGCAAAAAATCACAGCAAAGCAATTCAAAAGCAGTGATGAATGATAGCAATGGCTTTATTATTGCAGTCTATTGCACTGGTTGTCTGGCCCTATTGTGGTCATTAGGAGCACTTAGACAAAACATTTCGGGTGCATATTGACTTTAAATATACTCATAAACACGCTTTTTTGAATGTTGATTAAGACATGAGTGCCTTTATTTGGCCTGATAAATAATTCAGCTTTTTTTATCAGACTTAGAATAGTTGGCAGATCATCAAGAGTTTCAGTTTCGAAAATGTTTGCAAAGGTTTTTTTAGTATCATCTGCACTGTTTTTATTGCAATGGGTCATTTCAACAACTTCCACAACCTATCATTGTGTGAGATGGGCCCTGTCAAGCACTCGCAGCTAAACCGTTATTATCTAACCAAAATTTTCTCAAGCAAAATTTTGTTTGTGGTTTTTAGAGGAGTAGTCAAAAACAACAGCAATCTTTAGAGGAATATTGTTTGGTTGATCTACATGGACATGACTGCTGATGAGAAATCCCAGTTCTTTATAACAGGCAAGCTGAAGTAGAGAATTACAATAACTCTACTTTCTGAACCCCCCCAACGTGCTTGAATGTGGAATTTGGCTTTACAAAACAAGCTTAAAGTTTATTTTAGTTATAACATTATAACTTTGTTTTAACTATTGTGATTGCACTGCCCGATTGCCTTGTTTGTTTATCACTGACAATGAAACTGGAATAACACTTTTTACACTGTAAATCAACTGAGGAAGGTCCCTTTCATCACAATATCACTGGGATATTAGGAATAGGAGCTTCTTCTGTCGTCTGCGAGTGGTTTAACAACAAATCAGAGGTGAATTAAACATCTGTGATTAGCAAGCTGTGTCAGAAATGCGGCTGTGTATTGGCAAAAATCTGGTGATAGGATATGTATCACAATACATGGATTACAATTCAATATATTGCAATACTTCAAGCAAAACAATACATTGTGTATTTTTACATCAAATTTTATTATATCATATTATAAAGTAGGGCTGGGAAATATGGCCTAAAAATAATATTGCAATATTTTTAAGCTATATCACGATACACGATATATATCTCGATACTTTGATCCATTTCCTGGTTTTCATCATAAATACCCATAAACACAATTATTCTAATCTGTTTCTAAACATATTTGGTGATGGTGGAATAATGGCAATAGTGTTTTAAAAGCTGAGTGAACGAACTTTGACAGCAATAACATTAATAACCTGCAGATTAAACATCCAGGAAGAAATATGGACCTTTTTTCCTCCACACAGAAATGTTTCAGCTCAGCCACAGCACTGTGCATCAGATCTGTCTTTTAACATTGCTCTGACAGCTGTAATGAGAACATTTACCTTTCATGTTTTACATTAGAACAATTAGAAACACATAAAGTGCTGTCTTTGCTGCTTTCCCCACAAAGACCATTCCTGGAAGGATAAAAAAAGTAAGAAAACATAAACAGGATGGATTTGAAATATAGGATATGTTGATCTGTCATTTTGGGAAACTGCAAATGTTTTGTGTACTTTTTCAAGCATTCATGGTTTCTCCTCTAATCTCCTGTTTGCACCTTGACCTAATTTTGATCTGAACTGATGACTTACAGACGCATGCAGACCCATTAGAAATCAATATTTTCTCCTGCAGTGGGACAAAGCAAAATAAACAGATTCATACTGTACAAATGGGGCCACTTGCAGACCGCATACCAAGTGCTTGACCTGCATGTGTCTTAGTTGTTATTCTGATAATTCACCCCTCCTATTCCTGAGATATGACCGCAAAACAACCCCACACAAGCCGCCTGGAGGTGCGTTTATATATGTATACAACTATTAGTCGTGGTACAATGTGGATTCCGTCCCGGTCGCGGGACACTGGACCAGCTCTACACCCTGGCCAGGATCCTGGAGGGGGCATGGGAGTTTGC
>JAUYWH010000007.1:14468834-14508204 GCA_034779795.1 Ctenopoma multispine
TTCATGTTTGTGGCTGTGATGTGACAAAATGTGGAAAAGTTCAAGGGGGCCGGATACTTTCGCAAGGCACTGTATATGTGTATATGTATATATATATACGTGTGTGTGTGTGTTGTGTGTGTGTATACGTGTGTGTGTATACGTGTGTGTGTGTGTGTGTGTGTGTGTATATATGGCAGTGGTTTGCTATATCCAAACCACAAATAACCAAAATAACAGAGCCAGTGCATTTTTTTGCTTTGGAACCACGTTGTCCACCCCATCTCTAATTAATGTCTCTAAAATCACTTGGGCTTTCACGTCTCTCTTCACGACTTTGCTTCCCTCCACTGTTATTACAGTACAAAACGAGCATTTGCTAGGAAAGTTTACTGGGTGGGTGGGGAAGTGAGCGGTCTGCTGTGAGCGGGCAGAGAAGTGAAACTCGAAGTGAAGTACACGTTGTCTATTTAGCATTAGAATTTGTACTCGATAGTCACGATATAGTCATTTACTACATTGCACGTGGAACAAATCAAGATACATTGAGTTTATTCGATATATACCTAGTATAAAGAATACACTACCATTTGCAGTAGGTTTTGAGTCTTTTTTTATGCAAACAGAATATCTATTTAGTTTAAACGCAACACAAAATGAAACACTGTTCTGCCACAAATGATTTAATTAATCTACATTCAGCAGGTTTTCATGTTGCCTGTTGTACAGTGAGAACAAATGTATTTCTCTGTATTCATATCCTCTCTTATGTCTGATGCTGGTAGCTGTGATGGATGTGAGGGACTAGGACAGTGGGTTTCAAATCTGGTCCTCAAAGCCCACTGCCCTGTTGGCTAAACCCTCCTCTGAGGTGGTATATTCCATCTTCAGATTGACTAAGCACACATGATCCAGGTAATCAACAGTGCCTAGGGCAGAGACATTGAGAAAACAATCATGGCAGTGGGCCTTGAGGACCAGTTTTGGGAACCCCCCTGACTTGGATATTTACTTATCAGTCAGTAGTCTGACAAAATAAAATGTAAATACCTAAATAAGAACAAGTACATCCTGAATTCAGCTGCATTAAAACAAAACTGGGATGAATAGAGAGAGAGACTCAGAGGCAGAAGTGAAGAATGAGTTTAATGTGATCTCTCAGTGATCAGTTTTTCTCTGTGGCCTCCATCTCGCTTTTGGGAGGGACTATAATTTTTTTTCTCATGCTTGATTTAGATTTCTTTTCAGCTTTGCACAGTGGAGTTTAATATAAAAAATATGTAACTGAAAGAATTTATTTTGAATGTGCTACATAAGCTGTGTCACTTTTGTGAAATCGAATAGACGTGGGGAATTTGCTTGGTTGAACATTATCTATCCACAAAGTGCATCATTTTTCACTTAGCTACCGTAGCTCCCACCTTTTGCAAATGTCATAAATGCTATAAAGTTTAACAGTCCAGTGTGTAATCCATGAGTGATCTGATCCAGTTTTAGAATTACGTTGGAGATGCAGGGAGTTTCACTCCCTGAAAACAGACCTGGGCTCCCTCAGAAGTTTCAAATAACTGATAAACATTAAGCCAATTGCAGTATTGCCAATGCTGCAAAGACATCAGAAGTATTTAAAATCAAATTAACTGTCCACTCATTGGCAATTTTATGTCTGATATTATCGTCATTATTTTTTTAACATGAGATTTGTTTTGTTTGGTGGTTGGACAATAGCTTCGTTCTCCACAGAAACCAGTTAAATGTACAAAAAAAGGCTGGTGTCTGTGACCACACTACTTTTTCATGTAATTTTGTAAAGACCTAGCCTCCACACTGCTGGGTGAGACACCCATCAGATCTCTATTTTGTTAGACGTGTTTAAGACAAAATGAGCAATAAATACAGGTTTAGGACAACAGCTGTACTGTGTGGGAGCAGAAAAAAAGACATGAGACTTGTCGAAGGCAGTTGAACACCACATAAACAGAAATGTCAGTGTGAACCTACCATTTTGAAATAGCAATTTCTGAAGTCCCCCACTACCATGCTTCAGAATTTAAAATGACAAAAATACCTGCAGTTACATTTCTGGTTTAAATATACTGAGACTGATTATTATTATGGACTTGTATCAAGTTGAGTCCAGGGTTCATTTGGTCATGAGAAAACAGGTGCTATGTTCTGTGTTGTGTAACATATCTAGATAAAAAACTGAAATTCTTAATTTTGGTGTCACATTCATCTTTTGTTTTTCGTCCTTGTCATTTCATTACTTTTTTTTTAGTTTTAATCCAGACTTTTGAATATGCTGACATTGATTGTTGTTAACGATTTAGATCAAGATTATTATTTTTTTTTGTATGTTAGCTGGTTGCGGTGACTGTTCAGACTGTTAGGAACATGTTCAGAGGTTTCTATTCTGCTTTCAGATGTGTGAAATATACTGAGGACAGTGAGATCAGTAATACGTAGACTATGAGTGATAGTGGGCTGAAGCAGAGAACAAAATGGAAGCACCTATGCTCTTAACAACAGTAACTCTGGATTCAGGTGCTCTTACCAGTTTCAAATTTTTAGCTACACTAACTGCATGACTCTAATGGTGAAAATGTCAAGAGTTTCTGTTGGTTCCGGCACCACTTTGGTCCAGACTATTTCATCTATTGGTTTGCCACAAATTGTGTGCCGCCATTCAACTGCTGGCATTGTTGTTGACCTTAACCTTTCATCTAGCAATGACAGGTGGCTTTAATTTGAGTGAAAATTCTACAGAATAGAAAATACCTCAACAAATATTGGTTGCATTGCCATGAAAACTGCTTTATTTGTCCAGCATCCTGGTTTATAATGACATTCACAGAACCTTTTAATACTGATGGCACATGTTTTGTAGAAAATTGACTAAAATGGGTCTTACAACTGTTATAACGTTCACAGCCATGACTATCTCATGAATGTTAAAGCAACAGAGGCAATTCTAATGGGGAATTTGTTCAGAATTAATTATTCTCAAAGATTTTCAGTCTTAAGGTCAAAGACTGTTCGTACTATACTGACTAATGTGAAAATATTCTGGTGCTCTAAAACCACATTTACAGGCACCACATCAAGTGCATATAAAAAGCATTCTTTCATGTCAAAGTTAAAACAGATCCATACTTAAAAGTTTTATAGTAATAGGTAAGTCATTAAATATCGCTGAGTACATTTAAATCCACTATGTAGTGAGGGAGACTACTAAACCACTAGTGACTCCTGAAGGAATTCAAGCTTCTGCAGACAGGATTAAAAAAAGTTTAATTTGGTGTCACCCACTCTGACTTAGTAACCCATTTACTCTTTAATAATTTTATAAGAGGTTATTTCTCATTGGTGCTCTCCCATAAAGCTTTGATTGGTGAAGGACCTGCGCAGCAGTTCTTTACATTCTCCCCCATCTGAGCTGCACAAGCTGCACAAGAGGAGTTATAGGTGTCTTGGTGGCCTCCCTAAATAGTCCTCTTTATGCACTGTTCTTCAGTTTTTGAAGATGGCACGCTGAAAGCTGTATTTCTCTTATTTCTTCCAACATTGCATGGAATGTTCTTTTGTCTTAATGGAGGAGTTTTTAGCCAGGATACTGATTCACCAGTAATTGGACTTTCCAGATACAGATATATTTAAACTACCACTAATTCTTGAAACACATTCACTGCACTCAGGTGATCTTTGTTTAATTATTTGTGTGACTTCCAAAACCAATTGGCTGAACCAGTGATGATTTAGATATGTTACTTTAAAGGAGTTTCAATGAATTTACATTCCTTTTGTAAGAGACCAGAGAGTATATTTTGTATTTATTTCTTAAATGGCTAATTTAGAACAACCATGATTCAGTGTTGTAAAAACAACAAACATGACGGCTATACTGTGATTCAATGAATACTATTAATAGGCACTGTAATCAAACAAAACAAAAACTCAACTACCGTAATTTCAAAGGAAACTTGTAAATGGCAGTTTCTCTAACTGGAGTGACTTGTCCTTTAGGGAGCAGCTGGTACCGCTGACACTTAACCACTTTGTTCCACTTGCTTGTTCAATCCAATGAGATTTGATTATCACAGTATTTCTCATGCAAATAAGTGCATACTGCATATGTTGTACTGCAGACGAATATATTACTATGCAAATTAGTGTGATATCATCTGAAACTTCTGGTGACTTTTTGAGGAGGAATTGTTTTTCTGCAGAACAGAATTGGCATTTCCACTTGCAAACCGGTGGCAACAAAGTCAAATGGATGTTGGTTGTTATCATTCTTGTTTTGTTTCTTTCTGAAACACAGTGGAATGATACAGTCTGGCATTTCCCATGTTACGCACACTACTGAATAGCATATCCATTGAATGACTGTCAAGGACAGTTTACACAAGATCACAAATTTTCACAACCTAAGGCAACCCCAAGAATAGAAATGTAAGCTTATTTTACTTTCAGACAGGCCTTTTAGGTCATGTTGACCAAATAACAGTTGGCTGTCAGGTATTGTTTTTATGTTTTACAGCAGCTCATCCTGTCTGACAGAACGACAATCCCACATCCACGTGTAGGTTTACGAACCAGCTGCTGTTCACTGAGAGGCAGACAACACACTGGGCTCAGAGTAAACAGCTTGAGACATCCATTGCTCAAAGGAGAAAAATATGCAACCGTGTCTACACTTCAGAGCACCAGTGAACATGTTGCACTTGTCAAAGTCATTTCCAGTCTCACTTTGGTTTTTGTGTGTGTTTTTCAAACCGTAAAAGAGAATATTGTCTGGGTGAGGAATAAATACAAATCTTACACAAGAATCAAAAGACAGACACAAATCCTAAAATATCCATACAATTGAATTTGTGTTTAAAACAATATTATGTTTTCCCCCTGGCTCAGTTTTTATTTGCTTTACTGAGATAAGGATGCATGACTCAGATTTGACTGAATGCCTAGTTGAAAATGTGAATTGTTTTGCTGAGCAATTCACACAAACAGTGATGGATTATGTCCCTTTCTGTTCTGAAGTGAAATTGAAAGCATGAGGAGACATTCGTCAAACTGTGAGTCAATATCAACACTTTCTGCCAAATGCGTGTGTGATATTCACAATGTTTGAATCTAGTGCCTTTACACTTTTTGCAACATTTATTTTACTTAAGTTTACATGTCAGTAATGATGTTATAGATGAATTTACAATCCTTCGCCTTACAAAGCACTTAAAGACCTCGTAGTTTCATGTAGAGTGGGAAGCAGAGCTTTCAGATATCAAGCTCCTTTCCGGCTGGACCAGCTCCCAGTTCAGGTTTGGGAGGCAGACACTTTCTTTACTTTTAGGACCAGACTTTAAGCTTTATCAAAAAGAAAAGTTTTAGCTAGAGCTGGCTCAGTTGACTGAACCATTGGCTGCTATAGATTTCATACCTCTACTCTGCTCTACCCATTTATATGCCACTGTTGTATGGCACTTACTTTTTTTCGTATTCTCCTGTAGTTGTAGAAATTGAACAATAGACAGTTTGACAGACACAACAAAAGTTCATTCTGGCGCACTTACATTTGTTGAGGCCAAACAGCGACTGCTACCCTGAAACCTGCTTTAGCATACTGTGTGTGTTATCGGGCCACTTAATCCACAAATGTGTTTTTACAAAGGCTGCTACACTGTGAACAAAATAATGCTTGTAGACAAACTAACCCCTCCGCCTGAACCAAACCTCCGTGGTATTTGGAATAGCCCTAATAAACGTAAACTGAATTGAATTGAGAGGGCCAGTAAAAAAAATCTAAATATTTATTACATGAAGTCAGGAGCAATATTTATCAGTCTGTATTTCATCTGATGAATTGTGTTTGGGAGATGCTCTACTAATAATTGGTAAGCTCTGGGTGGTGCTGCTAGGCCTTGTAGTGCAAACAGCAGTACAAAGATGCCAGATGAGTAATGGTGTTAGGCAGACAACCGTGTAGCTTGAATATTAATCTAAAGTGTGGCAGATAGGGTCACTCTTTTAGATGGATGAAACAGAAATTTATTTTCGGAGTAAGCAAAATGACAAAACATAGAGAAATGCACACACCCTCCCTCTACAAATACAGGCAATGACATTACGTAAAACACACACGCACTCATGAAAACACGCAACAACAACTCCCATGAAGTCCTTCATTCTTACTGTCCCAAGTTCGAGTTGTCCACATTTGAAGTTCATGCTGACAGTTTGGATGAGTCAGCCTGTCCTCTCCAAAGCAGACAAGAGTTGAAGAGCTGTGTGCATGTTTCTGTGTGTGTGTGTGTTTGTGTGCATGCTGTAGCTGGTGGAGGGGGCTGGAAGTGGCATCAGTACTATAACAGCATGCAACTTGCGTCAGCAGGGCAGAACTAAACTGCTACAAGCTTCAGTAGCTGCTCTGCCAGATGAATTCAAAGTGGATTTAAGGTGAATTATGAGTGTTGAACTGGGATTATCACAAAGTAGGTTTGATTATTTAAATCACTGCTCAATAATTCAATCTGAGGTCTACTTTTAGCATCCTATGTTCACATGTCAAACGAAAGGTATTCTAAGCAGTAAGGTTTCTTCTGTTTACATTTTCTACTAGCATGGAAGACAAGAAAACCACTTCTAAAAAACACGGTGTTAAAACTAAATTATATAAAGTAGTTGCCTGAAACATTTTATTGTCTAAAGAAAATTTGAATTCTCTTCCAAAAAGCCTTCCTTATATGCATGTTGAAGAAAATGTTAACAGGATTTGTGGTCACACACACCTACAGCCCTGAAGGATATTTCCCATGAAGACACTTTCCTTGAGGTTTTCCAATTCGTAAACCTAAATCTTTAGTCTTCAACTTTAACAAAACTTTAACTGCATATCATCTATCAAAAAACGTGTCAGGTGTCCGTGTACACAGTTATGGACTCTTCCGATAGATTTTAAAACAGATTTCTAAAATGTTTAACTTGCTGTATCAAAGCGATGTTTCTCAGTGCCATCGCAATCTTTCCATATTCTCAATTAGTGTAACTTTTTAGTCACGTTTGTCTCATTTAAGCTTTAGAGAAGTACAGTAACTCTGATTGCTGACTCCAGACATCTTAAACCTGACATTTAAAATCATCTCTGCTTGGCAGAAAATGTGGTTTGGCATGACATTGTGCTACACTCATTGAATTCACTAATTAAGTAATTGCACACAGTTCATAAAAAGCCTGCAGAGAGTTCTGTCACAGCACAGTGGAGAGGGCAACCTGCCAAACGTCTGTGCTTCAGCCCCCCTGTGCTATTTATAAATGTGTTGAAACGGTTTTAAACCTCTCAGCATTTTTGTGAGTTTGGACCTCCTTCTCAAGTTGTCTCCTCCAGCTCAAGCAGAGAAATGCAGGGTGTCAGGTGACAATGGTGTAGGTCTGTGTCATCCTCCTCATATTCTGTCTCACACACCTACTGACCAGTTTGTACACTGTGAGGCTCCTGTAACAGAGCCCGCGGCAGGGCAGATGTCCCTTCATATGGATAAAGCCAGAGCGAGGAGACAGCTTAAATCTCATTAGTAAATTACTACATCAGTTCATCAGCATCCACACTACGAAGCAGCCTTGGGCTCTTCCTCCCACTCCCCATCAACAGCTTTCATCCTCATTCAGAAACCTTTGTCTTAATGCTTCTTTGGGGAAAAAAAAACAGGACACAAAGCTGAATCCAAGTGACAGGACCTTTCTGCTTACATACTGAAAAGTTCTTTTCTCATTGTGACGGGTTCATTTTTTATTTTTTTCCTACATGTTCGTTGTTCTTTCTCTTTGCATTTTTGTAAAACTGACTCAGTATGGTGCTTTGCTTTTCGCCCTACAGAAGGCAAACATAACAGAAGTTTATGCTAAATGCACCGATATGTAACACATATGCTCACGGTAATTATAATGCCTTTATCATGCACGTGAATATGTAATGACTGGAAAAGACTGTAGAAGTTTATGCAATGCACACCTGCATAATAGAAGTAATAATTTAAGTAAGTCTCTCTCTGCTGGTAACAGTGGAAAGGAGCTGAAATGATCATTCCTGCATGTTGATTGGTTGTTTAACTAGTGTTTTCATAAATTCCTCTTACAAGTTCTGTAGTCTCAGGGCTTTTTTAAACACAGAAGTTGCTTGCTTGTTGCACATTGTATATGTTGTTTAATTAAAAAAAGAAAAGAAATGGGTGACATTTGCAAGTCATATTGGTGCTCCTACTTGTCTCACTGTCTCCAAAACTGGTCACAAAATGGAAATAAATTGTTGCAGTGTGGAGCCCTGCAGTGAGTCTTGTTCATTATCTAAATGTGAAATTATTTATTATAGACCAAAACACTTATTTAGTCATTAGTAGATTAAGAATTCAGAGGATGCTGCATTTTCAATTAGACTGACACTTCACTTAAAATTGCTGCCCCCCCCCCAATAATCCAAATATTGTCTTCCAATCTGATAATGAGCAGAGAATCCTAAAAACGTTTCTCTAAATAAAACCCTTAAGCTTTGTACAAAAGAAATCACTGTCAAATACCCCCCCCCCCCAAAAAAACCCAACAAAACTTTAAAATCCTGAAAATACACAGTTTGTAATGGTGTTTGTGTTCACTTTCAAGCTGTAGAGAATCAGCAGCAAACAAAACCCTCGAAACATTCTACTTCCTAAATAAATAATTTCTAAGGAGACATCTATGACAGTAACAATGGTCTAATCATGAAGCCTTGTGCGTGAGGCCTTGTGCGTGAGCTCACGTGAGCAGATGAACTTGTGCACTTTCCGTTTGTACATTTGCATATTTACATGCAAACAGTGGGAACATTTACAAGGTAATTAACTGCTCTCTATACATGTCATCATTCATTTAAATCTCAGCTTGTCGGTCTCTGTCTGATTTACTGGAGCTTAATGGCATACAAAATGTTAATCAAGGATGCAAATGAAAACCTGTTGGTCCACAGTTGATCAGGTCACTCATTTAACATTCACACAGTACAAAGTAACAGAATATAAATATGATTTAAATTTGATTAGGTTCTCCTCAGATTTCCATTTTTTTGCAATTCATAAATCGACAACTGTAGAAGCACCCCAGGAAAGTTGTTCCCATAGAAACAGCTCTCAATATTTTTCAATGTCACAAAGTCAAATCGCTAACAGCTAGTGAATGTCAAGTTAGTGTCCACATGAAAAGGAAGCATTCTGAACAAGGGAGGCTCACCTCAGCATGTAAGGCTGCTGCTGAGTCATGCAGGGTCATTCATGCTTAAATAAAAGCATTTTATTACTGCATATCAGTGAATACCTTGGAAGTTATGTTCTTTTTTTCTTTATGTAAGTCACTAACTCATAACCGCAAACTGAACATCTTATTTTAAAATTGGTTTTATTGCTTTGAACTGATAATAGTTAAAGGATATACTGCAATTCTTCTTTAAATCCTCGTTTGCTTTGGGAGCCAAAAAAAAGGAAGAAAAAGAAAGAAACCCAAGTGACTGTGATCCATGTGAGACGTTTATCTTCAGTGTCCAATCAAAGCTGAACATCGATTCCTTTTCCACATCAATGTAGCTGTGGCAGCTCCAATCGTCCTGTTCCTTTAACCAATCTGCCAGGAGAGTCTAACGTGTCTCATCCTGTCAAAGACTGTCTTTAAGAGGAACAGTCCTCAGCTGTGACCGAGGCATGGATCTGCGGCGTCTTTTATCACTCCGCAGTATAGCCCAAAGAGGTTTCAGAAAGGGATTGTTCTCTAAAGGAAGTTGTTATATTATCGTCTACATTTATCAAGTACTGTTTAGGAGTAAGTGAGCCAGGCTCCACCAGGAGAGACTTACAGATACTGTACCTAATAATATCTTTCAAAGCATTGGAGTAGCAGTGAGTGAACAGGACTGCAACTAACGATAACTCTTTATTGTCTCCCTATATCTCCCAATTATTTTTGTTATGTCAATTTAATGTCTTCCTGTTTTCCCTGACATTTATTACTGTAATGTATGAAATCAGTGAATGAAAAATATCAAATTCTCACAATTGAGAAGCTACAACCAGCTGTAGATGCACATATCACTGCTTTGTGTTTCAAAATAACTGTTGTTTGCATTGAATTCACTAACATTGGGGGTGAAACTGTGCCACTGTTGTGGAATATAAAGGTTCCATCTGACAGACTTTGATCATAAGACATAAACCAGAGACTGAACTAAAACTTGGAATATGGGATATGTAAGAAGAAAAGCACCAAACTGGCTACAGACCTGCGTTTATGCTCCACTGAGTGCAAAAAGTGTTTGTACAGAAACTGTATATTTCATTTTTGAAGTAGAGTTTAGGCTTACTTGACTTTGGTGTTGCCCCGTGACGTGTTTTGGTAATTTTGGAATTAAAATAGTCTTCTTTTTGTAATTAAAAGCAGTCCTCCTTCTCATAACTCAAAATATAATTAAAATATAATAACTTTTTGATACATTCAGAATTCAACATTTTCAAGGATTGCATTTGCTCATGTTGGAATTGTTAGTCGACGTCTTCCTGCAGACTAATACCTTTAATTAGATAAAAGGAACTGAGTGAACCGTGTAGATTAGGTGCTCTTGTGTTGACATTTAATGTGGAGTCACTGGTCTTACAACATACACCTGCTTGGTCAGCCACATTTTCACCACTGATAACAAACACAGACTTATAAATGAAATTATCATTGCCTTAGAAGTAGAGAGGTGTTTTTCTGATAGTCTTTTTAGTGGAAGTGCAAAACTATTAGTAATAATGAGAATATTGTAGTAAAACCTATGGAAATGTAAGTACACAGTTATTTGTAAGGTTCTATATTCTCTTAATTATTTCATTTACGTAATGGGGATGTAGCCTGTAAATAGCAGCCAGCTGGGCCCCTGACAATGGTGGTGAGGTGGTGCAGGGGTGAAGGCTGCTGCTCCTACAGTTGGTGTATTATGTAATTTCCTGTTACAGACGCCGACTTGTTTTGCTGCTTGTTGCGTTGCGCTCTATACGTATTAACTGTTAACTCTCAGCTCACTTAAAAACCTGATTTTACTAGACGGGAACTGATTTAAGAGTCGTAGCACACACTGTCACAGAGTATTACTCAAGCACCTGTTTATAAAACGCCCCATTAATTAAGCAATTGTTTTTGTTCTTGTTTTCTTGGATCCACTAGCTTAACTTAGTTAATCTTTTAGCCATGTCTTCTGTGTCTCCCTTTGCTTCTCCTGCTCTGACATGCTCATTGTGTCTCATGTTCAGCTTCTCCTCTGCCTCCTTTAGCGATAATGGTATTTGTTATAAGTGTAAGTTATTTGCAGCATTAGAGATTAGGTTGGCGAAATTGGAAAGTCAGCTCTACGCACTGCAAAATAAACCAGCGACACACCTGCTGAGAAACACACTCTGGTTATTGGCAGCTCGATAGTCAGAAACGTGAAGTTAGAGACTCAAGCAACCATAGTTAAATGCATTTCTGGGGCCACAGCGATAAAAAATGATAAATCCGAGGTATAGTTTTTGAGATGTTTTTATTTGTTCACATTTTGCAATATAACCTGTGGCTTCTGCATTTCCGAGCCAACCTTGAACTAGGCGTCTATTGGTGCGCACTTGATGACATCAAACCTCGTAATCACCCCGCATATATTGGTATCGGAAATTAAGAGTAAGACTACATCAGTATATCGGATATTGGTAAAAAAGCCAATATCAAACATCCCTAATTGCAAGTAAATGTTTTTAAATACTTCTTGGGACTAAATTGGCCCACTTTAAAGCGTATAAATGTCAACTTTAATTAGTGATCTCAAAATCTTTGTAAGGGTTTTGTAAGGGTTAAGTTAAAGTTGAATAAAGAGAATGGCCACAGAGAATAGGATTCTGGCCTCTAACCCATGCGACCAAACTGCTCCTGCCACTTACAGCTGCTGAATCAGCTATGCGACGGTATCGCAGAATATGAAAAATTCATACCATATGGGAAATTACGTGTATACCAGATGAACCAGAATACCCCACGCACTACATCACTGTATACTCCAGTGAGTAGACTCTAGTAGTTGATAAAAGATGGAGTTAGAGCTGAGATCACATTCAGCTAAACTGCTTATTAATGAAGTCTACTATTATTACTGTCACCAATATACCACGAGACTATAAAGAATCTATATTTGCAAGTGTCTCCGTAGCTGCTTGTCTTTTTTTTTCCTTTCTCAAGTAGCTTGAGTAGTCTTTCAGAAGCTTCTCTCGTGCTTCAATCTTCTGTTATGGTCTTAATGGATTTTATAAGTCCTAGATGTATGACTAATTTATAGGCAGTAACAATCTGGCAGCAGTCAGAGAGTCATCTGTCTATTGACAAACAGATGTTCGCAATTTTGTGTGAATCAATTCACACGTACCCACGCAAACATGAGAAAATATTAGTAAAACTGCTCTTGACGAAAAGCAAATCAAAGTGAGCACAGACCCATTTCTGTGCTGTGCTGTACTGAAGAAAGATGACAGTGACATGTACAGTGAATATTCTGGTCAATATTACAAATTTTACCATGGCAATTAATGCCTAAAAATGAAGGGCTTTCGACTGTGGTCTACACACAGTAGCTTTAAACAGTAAACTGTGTACTAACTGTATGTTTGTACAGTCTATCCTGTCCTACACAAACACAATCAAGATAAAATAAAGCAACTATTTGTCCTTCCACCTTTCAAACTAGACACAGAAAAAATAACCTGTGTGCTAACAATTAATTAAGGGCAGATCTGCACTTAAGTGCTTCTGTTAGTTATCATTAGCTCGATAGACTGACAAGACATATTGTTCAATGGAGTTTGCAGTTTACAGCTTTTAAGGCAATTAGTTTAAAACTAAAATATGATGTGGACCCTGAGCTAGAAAGATTAGTGGACTGAGACAGAACATTTTAATAGAAAATTAATTGGCCGTTATATTATTTTTTTAAGCAAAATGCCAAATATATGATGATTTACTGTATAGCACTCATTCAGCTTTGTGCACCGTATGCGCGGCACCTGGCACAAAAATACACGGACAGGCAAAACATATTTCAATGTCAGGAAATTTAGCTGGGTGCTATGCTGATCATTGCAATCAGAAACAAATATTTGTCTCTCCTGATCAATCAATCAATCAACCAATAAATCAGCTATCTCTCTCTTCCTTAATTGATCCTTCTTTCTTGAATCGGCACACAACACACGATAACCTGAATGGTTCACAGCACTACAGTTTTGTGGCCCAGAATTTGCAGCAGTATGTCAGAGAAGATTCTCAGTCATCCAGGTGAGGTTAAGTCCAAGATGAGTCATAGCATCTGGACTTCTTTCTTGTTTGGTTGAAACATTTCTCTACTTGTCCCTGTAGCTTCTTCAGTCTGGCAGTAGACCTGTAAGTGATCAATTGTGAATGTCAAATGGAGGAACGGCCAAAAACCGTGGCACGTGCTGTGAGCCACACATGCAGCAGTTGCATTCACTACTGCTTGTTGAGAGAAGTGAACATGAAGCAGGAGGAGTTCAGTGAACACTTAGATTTTGGACTTGGTTTAACACTGAATATTGAGGAAAGAACATTTGTTTTATTTAAATTTTGGAGACATTTGAAGATTGACCTTGCAAAATATCAGAGCGGACAAAATTTCCATTTTTCATGTTTTTGGTGTGTGTGTGTGGGGTTGGGTGGTGGGGGGGTTGTTCCCTGTGGCAATCACACTTTCTTGAGCAGGACCCAGCAGCATTACAGAGTTATAACTCAGCATTATGCAGATTCACTCTATTCTGAGTGCAACAGTTTCTATTCTCAGAAAACATCGTCATGTGTAATATGATGGCTACATCACATCGCACAATCAACGTTACATAGAAACAGCAGAATAAATGACTTTCTCCTATGCCAATAAAATAGCCTGTTCTGAAATTTGAAATCACACTTATTTTAATTGTATTTTCAACTTGAAAACAGTAGATCTTTAACCCCTAGATATTGCGTATTGTACTAGGCCTTGAGGTCTATGAAGATTCTCAGTTATCCAGGTAAGCTGAGCCATGGCAACTGGACTTCTTGTTAAGTGGAACATGGCTCCCGGTGAAGAAGGGCTGGGATGAGGCTCTGTTGTCTACATCTGAGATTAAAGTGTAAGTGGTTCCTGTAGTCCTGCTGTCCTTTCATAACCCCGTAACAACTTCAGGGTTTCTGCACCAAAATGTGCAGCAATCATCCAGATGAGGTAAAAAAAAAAGTTCAGTTGCCATCAAGTTGCTGCTTGAGAGTAAAGGAAACTTTTCATGCCCCCCTGAACCTGATGGCTATTAGCATTACTGTAGTAATTTAAATATTTGTTAATAGTTATGCAAAATTCTTACCACAGTTTTTTGTGCGGTCTCTTCAACAACATTCAATGAGCTTAAACATTTGAGGCGTTTTTGTCATACTGCCTTATTTTTCTTTCTGCTCTTCATGGCTCGAAAAGTAACAAGCTGTCCAAAAATAGTCAAGCTGGCCCCAGAAAACTCCTGTTGAATTAGACATAAACTAGGTTGGACGGCTCAGCATGATCTCTTGCTGTGAGGCAGTAACTGTTCTCTTTGCGACTCAGACCTCAAACACATGGGATGTTTCAAAGAGCTTTAAAAATGTGTTTTGATAGACTGTAAGGTAGATGGGATTATTGAAGTCGTATGTGCAATGAGAATTCTGTGAAAAACTACAACAGAATAAACAATTTTATGGGATTGGCTTTTCTGTCCTATACTGTTTGGTTTCAGTGGATGATTTGTCTGGACATCAGTGGGTGTTACAAACTTTGAAGAAAAATGTTTCTGGCAATTCCAGAAGCAAACTGGGTGCACATTTGCTCTCAGTCCAACCTTTTCAATTTAGGGGTTGCAGTTACCATACTTCCAATTTAGGGCTCGTTATAAAACCTCATGGCTTTTTATTGTTTTAGCAGATAGTTTGACGTAAATGAAGATTTCACTATTTTAGAGCGTTAAATTGTTAAAATTATTAAGTTGTTAAATCTTTTTATAAAAGAAATAAACATTGGGTTCTAGAAGAATATTGATGAATAGCGTAAGTTTGTCATATACAATCTCAAGAAAACCTTCAATTTAGGATCTGAAGCAGCATCAAATATGATATTGCAAATAATAAATGACTTGGGCAGCAGGTACTACAGCGTAATGGCTGTTCCTCAGAACTGTCATAACGACAGGAATGTCATTAATGACATCATTGCATACGTTTTCTTTGTTATCCATAGATTTAGCTTCTTCTCTCACATTAAACCCAGTGAACAGCGGATATACAAGTTGAAATGTAAGTTAAGCTTCTGAGCTTGTGATTCTCTTGCTGCTCAGCAGAGCATAGGGACATGGACCCTGTGTGTGACAACAAATAAACACACAACGCCACCTTGCAATAAATAACATCACATGTTACCATGGTAACTGCACACAACAAAGATTATCACAGCTGCAGCCTCAAAATGCCTAGAAGTTAAAAAATATATATCAAAACTGCAGGACAAATATGAGAATAAAATGTCACTCGTGAAAACTAAAGTACAATATCTTCAACTAAAAACGTTTGTGGAGTGGAAATAATAAAAGTCTAATACCTACATTTGATAAAAAAACAATAAACTTTTCCATCACAAGACTAAAACTAAATTAATAATGCTCCTGATTAGTCTAGCATGCTGCTGTTGGGATTAGTTGAGTTTAAGCGAATATCCCAAACTAATATCTTGCAATGAAAAGCTGAGCTTGACAGATTTCAGCTGGTTTGTGAAGCTATTGATTGATGTGGGTATTCTCAGGAATGTAAAAACCAAGTTGCAACACTTTTCTTGTTGCCAGAGTGTTCATATATTGTGTTAATCAGCTGAGTGATCCTCGAGAGTACCTAGGGCACAAGCTGTCACACAAGTTCGACTGACAGATGAATGTCCCACTACTTTTAGCTTTCAGGGGCCATGCATTCCTCCCCTGTATCCCTGAGCCCAGATTTAATGGTTTTTTTGTCCAGATGGAAGCCTCCAGGATTTGCAGCGGTGAAGCTCTGAGTCAAGAAAACCTGGCAAAGTTTGGACTATTCTACTTCTCACTAGAACTCACATACTCAACGACAGAATCCAGGCAGTGTGTAGCTAGAACATGCATGTTTGAGACATCACCTTGACGGGATGCACAGACAAATTTAGCCCTGTCTCGGCCTCATAAAATGAAAGATTCACGAAAAACACTTTCAGTGTTGGTATCTGAAGCAGCAGCTGTTCTGATCTGTGAGTGCCACAAAGCCGGAAAAGCATATGTCACAGCTGACGATTTGGACTGCCAAACACCATTCCCTCAGGAGAACTGGGAGGTAATGTGGTGATGAAACAATCTCTGATCTGAAAGCAGTAGCACCAGGAAAGAAGACTGGCACATGGTCACGTCAGTGTACATTAAACATTCACAAGTTTACACTCTCCTGACACTGCCACTTTTTGTATGCTACTTTTCTTTACCGCTTTTACTACAAAAGAGTGTTAAGCTGCTTCTGAACTGCTTTTTCTCTTCCATTTGTTCGGTCATTACATCCCAGTCGGCCTTTCTACTATTATAGAGGGAAATAATCAGTGTTACTTTTTTTACCTCCTCATTACCACTTAGAGTCAAAACAAAAGAACAGGTGGCTGCTGTAAATAGACAGGACAGCAAGACTGAGTTAAATGCTATTGGAATTGATTCAAGTAATGTGCTCGACAGTTGGTGGACCGTGAAACATGACAAGATTACAATGTGTAGATGTACAAAACTTAAAAGATTTAATAAACACAGATTGTCATTTTTGCCACTATTATCAATTAATAAGAATAAATTAACTTTAGGATATTAATAGAGAGCTTTCTAAAGCACATATGTCTTTGAAGTATTTCTCTCAAAGTAAAAGTTGTTTTAACAATGTCCCGCTGAAGAGATTTAAAGAACAAAATTTAAATCTTATTAACTCTTTTATATGTACATATTGAAAGACTAGTCATCAGGGAAACACAATGCATTACACATCAAAGAAAAATGATCAGATTATAGAATTATGATAAAAGAAACATTATGAAAACTAAATGATAAGAAAATTACCATTTGTGAAGGTTGAGATGGGGATTTTGTGTTTTTGTTGGTTTTTTTTTGTTAATGCTCTATTTTCTTCTAAAAATCCAGTAGTTTATTCTGGTTGTATTTAAATTTACAGTATTAACAATATGTAAAATACAAAAAACATAAACTTATGTAAACAGTAAAATGTGACTGTATTAAACATTTTCATTCATGTTGTCCATATTAGCGTTTTGATTTCATACAATTTTTCACACTGGGTTGCTTTCATGTATTCTTTTGGGTCTTTTTGCAAAATGATGAATGCAAGTCTCAGATGTTCCTGAAATCTGTGGCATAACTCTCTTAACTTGACGAGCATATCTCTGAGTTCTCCTGTCACATGGAACCCTAACCCACATGGAAATACTTTTGTCTCTCAGCCTCTGTTATTTCTTTAAATTCGTATTTTCAAGCCTCTTAATGTCGCTGCCATTTGAGACTCAGATCATGTAGTTGTTTCACTTGGTTGTTCAGGCCTTTTCATGCTTGCCTGTTTCAGCATGCCCCAGTCCACAAGGCCCAGTTCATAAAGAAATGGTTTTCTCAGCTTGCTGTGGCCTGTATAGTAGCCCTGACTTGAACTCCATCAAACACCTTTGGGATGAAGTGAAACACTGATCATGGGTCTGATTTTATTGGCCAACATCAGGGTTTGACTTGACAGATGCTGTTGTGGTTGATTGGGAGAAAATCACTGCAGCCAGGTCCAAAACCAAAATATTATGTTCTGGCCAGACCAGCGGAGGCTGTTATAATAGAATATGTTATGCTTATGGTTTTGGAATGAGATGTTCCACAATTACATAAAGGCAGCAATGCTCAGACATCGGCTACGTGGGTCACAGTATGTGTATCACCCTCATCCATCTGTTGTCTACTACAAAGTCTCAGAATCATTATTGTCATCAATTTCTTGTTTTTAATCAGCTCCTGGAAGGTCTTAGTTGGCACGTATTATATTAATATAATATGTTTAATATATGCACCTCTGCCCAGTGCACAGACCATCCTCAATTACATGTTTTATTAAATAAGCATAGTATATAATGTAAATAACATTATAAAATGTCCCCATTAAAAATTGATTGTTCTGAGTACCATTGCCTTAAAAATGGCATGTCTCATATCACAATAACAGTTGTAAACACATGGCAACTCTGCAGGCATGGTGATGATTTTTCAGGTTTTCATGAAGTCTGCAGGTCTTGGTGACCGTGTAGATGGTCAGTCAGCTGAGGATCAATCTGTGCAGTACATAGTTGTGGGATTTGCTGTTGTCAATCCTGGCTGTCCTCAGGTTCATTTGTCTGGTGTTAAAATCCTCAGTGACACTCTTAACTCAATCAGTAGCTGGGGCTTTGAGCCTCTGGTGTCATTTCCAGTTCCCTCCTGAAAGTTGTTCATATATTCACACACACGACTGTTCAGCAAGTGACTCTGATGTCTTTTAGACTTGTGGATATTGTATATCTTATATATATAAAGAGGAAATGTAAAAAATCTAAAATATAATAGCGCATATTTGATCTGATGAATGCATAAATGTGGAAGGTAAATACTAACCTCCCCCTCTACCAAAAGCCACGCTGCAACATGACCCACAATGTAACTGATGGGAGTTTATGGTGAAGTATACGTCCATTTAATGTCTCATGTTGTATACAAGCACTAACAGAATATGGTCTAATAAAACCTGAGCTATTAAAGGGAAAGATACTTCAGTATAAACGTCAATCATATCATGATATTTCCTCATATCACCCAACATTAGGTATTATTTTTCAGCCTGAATGAGTGAAGCTTTCCAGGCACTGCCCATTTAATTCTTTTGATCTGTTGTTTAATATATGCTTCTGTTATATTGTCGGCTTCTACAATCATACTCTGTAAATTGAAGTGGTGCACTTTCACGTTCCTCGTCTCTTGGTTTACATTTAGTTTGAGTTTTATCTCCATATTATTCTAGTAGTCCTTTGACATTTACTTAATACACCACCCGCACAGACCAAATAAACCTCCTTTTTATTGAACTCATGCGTTACCCTCAAACTGAATATGTATTACTCATATCCATTACCGCAGTTTTCTTCTACTGTATTTACATTTAAAACTGAAGTATGTTTTTTATTACTGATTCATGTAAAGTGTGTATACAAAATATACCATATTATATTCATCGTAATATTTAATGCTGTCATATTGCAATATTTATATTAAACAAAATATAAACATATATAAAATAAGTCATATGTTCACATTCCATATTCTCTCCCATCAGCAAACACCAATTTAAATATTGTATATTTAATACCAAATGCTTTTTTAGTTTTTTGTAATAAAAGACACAATTAATAGATTATCAAAATTGCTGCAATGGTTTATTTTCTGTCAATTGCCTTATCAAATCCATTCATCCATCCATTCACTGACCATGACTGTGTATTAAAATCCCACTTTTTTAAATAAACAGTTTATCTACAAAATCACAAAAATACGGAGAGATGACAATACAAATTACTACTTTTGTGAAATCAACAGTCCAAAACACAAATTTGTTTCATTAACAGACAAATAACATTGAAGCAGGAAAACACTGTAAGAAAATGTCTGTAATAATTCCTTCAAACTGTTGTTACAAGCCTATTCATGGCAGGTGTGAAGTGAAACCAATCAGGAGGATACATTTGTGGTCTCCAACCAACTCTCCCTGGACTGGTGAAGCTACTTGGATGAGTAGTGAAATATTTGGACAAGAAGGAAGTCCAGTTGCCATAATTCAGCTTCCAGATGATGGTAAAAAATAGTTGCCACTTATCTTTCTTTTGTTCAGGGAATCAGCTGCTGGTTTAAGCTCTTTGTGTGGTTCATCACAGGCACCAAGAGTCTTTATACATTCTGACTCAGATTGGGGCCAGAAAAACTAGTACAAAAAGTACATCCCCATTAGGCAGAAACCTACCACATACTACGAATGTTTAAACTGTTTTAATCAATATTATCAATACTGATGATATATGAAAAAATATACTATGGTAATATTTTTGGCCATATCACCCAGAAATATTCTACCAGTTGATTTGTTGTTTAAGCACTTTTAGTTTTCTTTCTGTCTGAATAATGACTGTTAAAGAATTATTCATTATTTGCCTCATGGCTGCCACCTCTGCCACTGCAATAAAGCCGGTGTCAAAACTTATTTAGATCTGTTTGGATATTTTTTTTTATTATTTTGATGCTCCTCCAAACGAACACACTAAAGACCTTTAAGTATTAGTCCGTTGTTTGACAGCACTCTGACATACAGTCTACAATCATTGTGACTGTAGTATTAGTGATTGAAATGACTGGAAATTGGAAGAGTGGAGGACTAATCAGAGCTTTAGATAAGCTGCATTCTGCGCTTCTAACCAGTGGTCAACTCAATCAGCTTTCAAAGCAGGAAAAAAGACACAGACAAGCTCTATATTGACTTCCAAGCATCACCATGGCAACACTTGGTCTGCTTTCCCATTTTCTCTTCTCTTTTTTTGTCTCTGTAGCTGCACATCTTTTTGGTGAACACTTTCATTAATGTAGTATTGTAATTAGTGCCTTTTTTTCAGTGCACACCATTTAAATTGCAGCTTATAAGGTCCTTTTCCACTTTGATTTGTTTGTTGCTCAGTGCTTTGAGTTGTTGTTGTCCCTTCAAATTATACCCACAGTAGTAGAATACATTTGGTAAATACAATTTTCTACGTAGCTAAAAGTTTGCGGTTACATGTAAGGCTCGGAAGAAACATCCCTGCAACATAGACGATGAGGATGATTAGGCCTTTAGAAAGTATCCAGTTCCCTTCACCTTTTGCACAATTTGTTTTGTAGATGTTTTTTTTTTAATAGAGGAAATGTCATTTACAAAAGAAATTCACTCCCTTTGCTGTTGCATCCACAATTATGGTCAGGTGCACCCTGTTCGCTTTAATTATTCCTAAGATGTGTCTAGAACTAGTCCAACTGTGGCAAACTGAATTGGTTTGACATATTGTATTTTAGAAGGGCCTGCACCTGTGCCCAGGGGCTGGTATTCACACTGCATGACAGGGCAAATACAAGCCAAATACAAGTTGCACTCTCTGGACCTTCACTCTAAAACTGTTATGGCATAGATGGGAACTGTTTCTAATGCCTTGAGTGCTCCCAGGAGCACATTTCAGTAATTGTGAACTGAAAAAATTCTGGAACCGCCAGGATTCTTCCTATATTTAGCTGTCCAGTCAAACTGAGTAAATCCTATCTCAACATTCATTCTAATGGGACTTCAGAAGTCCTCTGCAGAGGTGGAGAACCTAGAGCAAGGACGCGGTCAACGCGTCAACCCTTTGAGTTTTTACTAACTCTATCCATGTTTAGTGCTTAAACCTACCTAATCCCAACCAAATCTCTTTCTTTGCATGGTCGTAACCCAGTTATGTGATGCAAGTCATATGACGAATGTTATGTAAAGTTAGTGAAACTATCATTTAAGGCAAATGGCAAAAGCTTAACCATATTTATTTAGTGCCTAAACATAATGCTGATGTCTTTGTGACTAATCCTAACAAAAATGCTTTGTTTGCACAATTGTTGTTCAGTGCTTTTGACCGTTTAGGGCAAAAATAAGACTTATACCAGCCATCATTCTTAGTGCCATTGTATGAGACAGCAGCTACTATTTTGCCACCAGACATCAAAAGGTGTGTAATTTCAACAAACTTTGCCTCAGTATGTGGTGGAACTCCCTAACCCCTAACCCTACAATGAACAATGATTCAAAGCGTACCGTCAACACAAAGCTGGACTAACAAGTCTCTGACTGTCCTTGAGTGAACTAGCCAAAACCCAGACCTAACTTTATAGAACATCTGTGGAGACCTAAAAATTTCAGCTCAGAAATGCTTCTCATCCAATCTGATAGAGCTTGAGAGTATCTGCCACAAAGAATGAGATAAACTGCCTAAATCCATGTGTGCAGAGCTTGTAGAGACTTAGCCAAGAAAACTGGAAAGTAATTTCTGCCAAAAGGGGATTCTACAAAGTAGAATTAAGGGTCTGAATACTTTTTGTAAATCAGAGATTATGGTTATTGATTTTTAATAAATATTTCTAAAACATATTCATAGCTTTATGGGTAAAAATTGAAATTTTATCCATTTAAAAATTAAATGTTCAACATTATATATATCAACTATATAACATCCACTATAAATATAAAAATGTCTGTTGCAAAATACTTTATACTGATTTGCATGTATCTGGCATTTAATGGTACTGTCTCAGAAACAGAAAAAAAATAAGTTACACTTATGAAAACGGATGGTAGCTTTTCATAATGTATAATCCCCCTCCTCAGGAGCACTCTAAGAAAAATAGCTTTCATTCAAAAGGTTGGTGTTTTTTTTACCCTTAATACAATGAAGATGGATCTAAAAATCAGACACAATAGTCAAAAAGAGACAAAAACAAAGACGTTTTGACAGACCAATGGTTTAAAAGACAGCAGTGGTTGGTGAAATCCTGGTTTAATGCCTCACTAGAGTTTTTCATTATCACTTAATAGGTACTGTTTACTCAGGAGTAGAGCTTCATTTGTCTGTATAATGAACCAGAAGCAATACTGCTGAATTAACTTATACTTTCTATTGATTAACAGGGCACTGAAAGCCTCAGCACAAAACCACGTTTCCTGAACTGCTTTTCTTACAGCATAAAAGATTTTTTACTGTTTTATGTTTTCACAGGCCATTTTGCTGATTGAAATCACTCATCCCCCACCACTGTATCAGTCTCATGTGCCATACAGATTCTGAAATAAAAGAAAACTTCATAAAAGTTTGAGAAAATTAGATTTTTTTTTTGTTGATTTTTGAAGTGAAAAGAAGTCAGACAGACCTTGAAAAATGAGTCTTTCTTCAAACATTTTTTTTACTTTGCCTCATCTAAAGCTTTTGTGGCCTCTCATGGTTGATAAAAGATCTGGTAGAGTAGATGCCACAGGAACACTGTAATTTCCCTTGGCAAATATGCACAGGTCTCTCTGCGCAGTGTTAAAAAAAAGGTTAAACTGTTGTAAGGAAAAGTCAGTTAAAAGAGCAGATGGGACTGACTGTCAGATGGGATCTTCTCCACAGGACTGGGCACCCTGCCATTTGCAGCATGGAAAACAAAGAGCAGGGGAAAAAAACACATGAACTGAAATGTAGTTTTAGTTAGGATTTTATCTTTATCTTCCCAGCTGAGTATCCTACCCACCCTCTGCATACACACGCATGCACAACCCCCTCCCAGAAAGCAAGAGTAATGTGAGGTACGTTTACTTAAATATGACTAAATTTACAATGGATTACAGTTGTGGACTATACCTTTAAATCCCCGATGCTTCCAAATTGATGTAATGCAAACCAATCGTTTTCTTTCTGCAACAGAGGTAAATAATTTGAGATGATAGTGTCCCTGTAACGTAGACGTGTCCCGATGGTTGACACGCTTTGGACTCTTACTAAATGCCAGCTGAAAACTGCTTTTGAAAATTGTCCATCTAAATGCTTAAATGATCTCTGGAAGGTTGATGAAAGATCTCGAAGTGTAGATGCCACAGGAACACTGTAATTTCCCTTGGCAATATGCAACGGTCTCTCTGCGCGCTGTTAAAATGAAACTCGGTTGCACTGCACCTCACTAACCACTGAAACGGCAGAGAATTACTGAAGAATGCGGTTGTCTGACAAGGATGATGGCTTACACTCTTCACCTCAGATGTGCTTCCTATTTCCCAGTAGCTGTGGTGTTAAACCAATGTTTTATATACAATACCTATGCAGTCTTGCAGCAATTCACATTTAGAGAGGTGTCAGGCAGAGAGTGCCCATAGGTCTCCTATTTGCAGTAGATTCAATTAGATGAGCACATACTGTATTCTGTATAAATGATGGGCTAGGTTGCACAAAGCACTGTCAGCAAGATAAGGGGCCGGATCTCGTACTTGGTTAGGATTTCTGATCATCATAGTTTCTCCCGTGGTAAATGGATGGTCTCTTCAGCTGTAGAAAAACAAAATAAACCCTGTGTCCCAGCAGGTGCCTATAGACATCGAATGTATATCGTCTTGTCATGCAGCAGGAATAATTGCATGGTGGCAGACAGACGGGAGGAAATTATGGGTTTTACTGATGAGCATCTATCACACTGTGATGCCAACAAAATTGCGCACTCAAGTTTCAGTTGTGTGACAGTAGTTATTTAGAGTCTTTGATGATGTAACCCTGGTGAAAATTACCTTTTGGATTTTAGGTATACATCAGTGAAAGACAAACATTTTTTGACTTATGTGTCTTGATTAAACTAAATGGAACAAAGATATGTCAGCTTGAGGGATCATGTAAATGTTTGATAGAAACTTTGATAGAGAAAGGGGGCTTTAATTTGTCAGGTATTCTGACATGATCTTAAAGTATTCATTATCATGTAATAAGGAAAATGTTCTGTCATAGTGCTTTAATTTATCTGCATCAGTACTAATTAACATGGCTAAATGGATCAAACACTGAGCTGCAAGAGTATAAATTATTTTAAAGGTGAAAACGTTTGTCAGGATTTCATTTGAAGGGTTTATTCATTTCAAACATTCCCTTTTTCTGTGCTTAGTTTCATTTGCAGAAGACGACATTAGGACTCTGCCTTGGTGAGGTTATTTGTGTGGGCATCAGATAGGGCTTTGACTGTTTTAAAACGGAGGCCAGATCCGAGACACACAACTCCACCTTCTTGTGTCACGGTTCCATTGGTTCCATCCATCCATAAACACAGGAAGAATACAGAAGAGCACAAATTTCTAAAGAAATATATATTTTTGTAACTATGTCATTTGAAATGATGCACCCACAGTGCATTGCTCTGTGTGATCTGTTTTATCACATGGATCTTTGTTGTTGTTTACATATAGAGATTGTAAAGCCATTAATGTTATGTAAGGAGCTGTGAATGATGCGTCGTCATGCCATTTAGAGTTCAGATTGCAATAGAATAGCAGAAATATTTGATCAATGTAGTGTATTCCTAGTCTAAAAAAAGCCATTTGTAGACCAGGAATTCAGAACATTACATTAATAACCAGTTGTTTTAAAAATCAACCTTCTCTGAAGATCACTGGAATGTATTACTAACTTTTTATGCTTGGCAGAAATGATGTAAACCGTACACTTTTCACTTTTGAACTGCAGTATCTCCATATTGAAATCATTAGAGGCCAGCTGATGACCCGTGTAACTTTGAAAACGCGTGTGGTTCTGAGCATGAGATTTGTTTTATACACAGATGCCATTCAAAGCATCAAAGAAAAAACCTCAGAATAAGTGTAAAAACAAGAACATTTATCAGATAGAACTTTTGATAAAATGCAATAAAAATGCATAAAGATAAAATGAAAATAAAATACAAATAGACAAAGATAACAGCATAGCAGAAGCACAACTGCCGTTTTGGTTCAGTAGTAAGCTGGACATAAATGGCTCCAGTGCAGCAGAGAAACCACTTTCAAAGTCATGAAAACAGCAGAGGTCCGAATTTGGCTTTCAAAGTAGCTGGAGTTGGGACACGTTTAAACTTTTTGGGAAGTTGGTCCCATCTGTGTGCACCCTAAATGGGTTTATATTCTTCAGATCACAAATGTTTTATCTCAGCCTATACCATTAAGCGATTTACAAGCTAGCAGTTTATTGTTAAACATAACTGGAGTCGATCTTGGTGAAGATGAAGGCATGAAGTATTTTCTAAACTTGGCATACAGTATCTTACTGTTGATTTTGGTTTGATATGATACAATTATAATTTGGTTATGACCTTGATGTAGCTGCTGACGCCCAGATCTGGGTGAACTGCATGATTTCTAACTTAGGTATTTTTTCTTTATACTATAGCTCTGAAATCAAGCTGAGCAATAAATCAAATTCAACCTCCTTTTAGTGTGTAAATACGATGAACTGATTTCCAATTAATTTAAATTTTGGTGATGCTCGGTTTTGCTACACTCAATTTGTGCTAAACTCGGTACAGAGTGCACTTTATCTTTGTGACTCAGGTTTTAATGATGATGAACAACAAGACCAACAACTCTTAACGAGTGATTATGAAATTTGGACTGGACCATGAAAATCATTTTTTTTTAACAATGAGAAGTAAACTGCGAGAAGTAAAACTGAAATCTCAAAGTCACATAACCAAAATGACTGGCAAGAAACTCACTGGGAAAATACATTTTCAGACACTTTCTGTCCTTTTATCCAAGAAGGATAAGAAGTCTAACTTTAATGTGCCAATTAAGTGACAAACGTGTGAATTTAATTTCAAAGAATCAACCTTTTATATGAGACAGGTGTTTCATGTTCTACACAAAAAACAAAATCCTTTAAAGGGCTCTTAGGAAGAGAGGACACAACAAAGACAGGGTGTGAAAAAAGGCACACACTGTCAGAGGAGGCAGCATACAGAACACAAAAACATATTTTATGTCTAATTTGTTATGTTTGCACATCTACAGTGTAAAACTACAGAGAACAATAACAGTTAGTTAATTTAAAAACAAAGAAAGCATGCAGACACAATATTGTAATTTACCCATCACAGTAACTTCAATTTAAAGTCTGCTGTGTATTTATTATTAGTTTACTGCATTACTAAGGATTTATGTTTTATCAGAGTATATATATTTTAACTTATATAAATATAGCCACTTTTCCACCACGGTCTGGATGATTGATTTCTATTGGGCAGTACATTTCCTGTAATTCTGCTATTCAAAGGGACTTGTCAGTGGACAAAATTGACAAACATACATCCATCTAAAGCACTTTGTCTCTGCCACAGGACAAAATCCATCCATCGCCACTAATACAATTCTTATTTCACTTCCTTTCGAATATGAAACAGGAGGCTTGTACGATACTGTGACAGCAAAATACATGGGCAGAGTAAAGCAAATACAGTAAAGGTCATTGCAGATGTCTTTTTCTATATATTTGCTGACTGAATGTTCCAGATCATTCCTTCATGTGCTATATGTTACGGAGTAGAAACAAACAGGATATACAGGACAATGGAAAATAAGGATAATATCACAGCATCCTGAAAACTTTGGAACCTGAAAACCTGAAAATTGTCGAGTCTAATAGTTTTATAATAGTGCTTTTTCGGGGTTTCGTAAATACCGAATACGCAGCTGTTGTTGGTGATGTATGCTTGAGATTAATGTGTTGTTTTCACCATGGCAACTGAGATCTTTGGACAAATTGCTTTCAAACAACCAATTTTCTCACCATGAGTTAAAGTGCTTTCAAAATCTTTTTATTTAAAGAAACCTATAAACACATCTTCCAAAACGTACAGTTGAGTAGCTCTTTTTAATTTTTTTTATTTAGCTGATCTAGCTTTTTGTTGAAACCTTACCAAGGCTTTGTACTGGTCTGTGCACACACCAGTGTTCATTTATTTCTTGTCCTCTAGGAGACTTAGCCAGCGGATCCGCTGCTCTCACACCATATTTTGTCTGCAAGAAGTGCTTCATCCTCTCTAAGCAACTCTTGACTCTGTGTCCTTCAGTCTTACCCCGTTTCTCCAAATACAAGTTATTTCACTATTGTTTTTGTTCACTCTGGAACATCTACTGCATATCTCACCCCGTTTCCAGCAAATGACAATAATGAGAATGGACTAAAATAAAAGCTAAAACTAAATTGTATATTAGTAATGATTGATGACAATATGACAAAATGAAAAACATAAGTGGCTAAGTCATGTTTTCCCAAAAGTCACTACAGTCCAATCACATTTATTTACTAGGAGTTCCAGGAGCCAAATTTGTGACTCAGTCTCTGGCCAAATTTTGCTCACCCAGTGACTGACGGATGCTTTCTTGCTATAATGGATTAACCATATCATCCTGTGTAATTCTCCAATGCCAAAAACTCAAATGTGCATATTGATTCCTCTAGTTTGCAGTGAAACAATGCCAGGCTCCCTGGCTAAAAGCTGCCTGACATTTGGCCCTAATTTCATATTTTTCAGAAACGATAGACTAGAGGGCCTTGAACTAAAGCTATTTGTAAAGCCCCACCCACAAGGAAGCCAGTATAAACAGCCTGCTGGACAAAACAAGAACTCTGATAAGGATATTTAGAAACTCCTCCAAATTTACAGTGATTCTTCAGAAGTATGTGGTTTCTCCTCAGTCACTGCTCAACCAGATGGTCTAACACCATCAACATGGATACACGCTTTCTTGAGGTCAGAGAAACACTCTGTGAGTTGGCTAACCAAGAGGGCTGACGCTGTCTTCCTGCCAGCAAGTGGGGGGGAAAAACTCTCTCAAAGAGCTCCTCCTGCCTTCTTCAGAGCACACGAAATGCTACAGAGTGACAGTATGTCCCTGTCCTCCATGGTCCATGCTTTGTTTCACCTCACCAGCCACCTGTCAGATTCACGAAATGAAAACACTGTTGTCAGATACTGTGCCAGTTTAACACAGAGGAACAGACCTTCTCTTGTTGAAAACGAAGACACTGTGAAACTGTCACGGTAGAGATATAAGACTGACATTTAACGCTAACATTTCACTGTCATGTCCGTACAACGCGACAAGAGATGCGTCTTTCAGGATGCCACAAAATAAGGAAATGCACACAGTGACATAATGAAATCCGTGGTTTTAGTGGTGTGGTGGACTGAGGGCTGCGGGGGCACTCTGACCACTGTATAGCCCTGTATGCAGCAGGCTGAAATGCACTGTGTGCTCTGACATGTACCAGTCATGACCAGCTTTACATGTTTCCCACACCAACCTCTGTCAACATTAAAATGTGGCTATAATGTTGTGACTAATTGGTGTACTACACAGTGGATGTGCTAGTTGTGATCTAACATAACCTAACATAACCCAGAGATGTGAGTGTGAATGTTTGTGTGTCTATATGTCAGCCCTGTGATAGACTGGTGACAGGGTGTACCCTGCCTCTCGCCCAACAATAGTTGGCATTGGCTCCTGCACTCTGTGACCCCTAAGAGGGAAAGCTGTTAGGATAATGGATGGATAGATAACTGGTGGATGTGAATATGTGTCTGTCTCCATGTGTGGCCCTGCAGTAGAGTAGCAATCTGTCCTGTCTGTCCAGCGTGTACCTCGCCTCTCGCCCACTATCACCTGTGATTGGCTCTAGCACCCCCACAACCCCTAACAGGAAAAATGCAAAAGACGATGGATGGATGGTTACAGCACGTCAGACTGTTTAAGCCTTTCTTAACACTTTACTGTAAATGCAAAGTACCTGACGTGTGCCTAGTTACAGTTGCTAAACAGCGATTGAAAAATAGTTGGTTATAAACATTAATTAACAAATTGAATATTAACAGTGTTTGTCTTACCTGTCTGGGCAGTGGTTAATTAATCTACTCTTAGTACAGGTTGTGATGAGTTTAAAATGTAAAGGTTTCTAACAATGGGAAAGAAAACTATCTGGCAAACTCAGCAACCCTAATTTTTTGCTACCCTATCTTCACGGGCTGCAGAATTCACTACCACTGGGATTTAAAGTCCACAACAGCTACCTCTTGTTAAGTTTTCTCTTAGTCATTTGGTGATCACAGTGCGTGAAGCTTTGCGCTGCCATTTCACTCTGTATTCTGAGAATCACTTTGACAGTCAGTATTATTCCCTACAACCATTTCATTGCCTCACTGGTAATTTGAAAGCAATAGTTTGGTTGTAATTATCGTATGCTGTTGCAAGGCACATTATCTGAGCCACTATTAGATGCCTCGCCCCGAGTTAAACTTACTTGGTTGAGCGATGTTGCAACAGCTGCACATTATTTCCAGGGTCTGCAGCAAAATTGTCTGTTCTGGGTATCAATAATTTCTCAGAGAGCTGTTACAGTGACTTCAAAATTATTCCTTTGAAGTGTATTGTGAAGCTGTTGCTTTCTACCTCCCCTGACAATACTCCTCTCCGCCTCGATCTCTTATTGTCTCTTTGTTTCTCATCCTCCCACTTCACAGATCATTATGTTAGAATTATTACTCACTAGTGCTCTGCTCCACATCTGTCCCTTTGCTTGAGTCCGGGTGGCCGACAGCAGCCACGTTTGCAGTCCCCGTGGATGCGGTTGATCTGGGGCAAAGTGGCTTATGGCTCGCTAGTCCCCCAATTGCTTTCCACTCGTAATTCACTCATTAGAACAAAACGAAAAAAGGCAAGTAGTGTTAACTGGCAAAGCATTAAATTATCAACAAGAGCCACAAAAACAAGAATAAGCTGACTTTCACATAGAGATAATTAAACAGGAGAGTCTCATTTGAAGTTTAGTATTTCATTAAACAGCAACTGCACAGTCAGAGAGGCTGAGGAATGACAAGAGGGCAGCTGGGCTGGACATCAGAGAGCATACAGTATGTGTTGTGCAGGTGTGTGCCGGTGCAACTTGGAGTGAGCTGCTTCAATTATTGTACATTAATTATTCCTTGCTCCGGAATAATTAATAGATAACATTCAATACATCTCAGAAGACTCTGTGTTTGTTTGCCAGTTCACATTAATTTAACCACAGCTTTATAACTCTAACTCTCTGTTCGAGCCGCAGTTTCCTGACACGAGTGCGTGCATTTGATTTACTCACATTGGTTAACTTGACCTACAAGCGAGGCATATGCTGCTTTTATGCTCTGTGTTTATGGCTGCACCCATATGGCAGCTCATTATTGTTAAGTTGTATTACTCCGCATATACTGTGTGTATATATATAAGTGTAGTCATCATTATGTGAACACCAACATATCATCATAAAAAGATGACTCGGTAAACTAAATTATAATTATTATCCGCCTCCGTTTTGCGAACATTAACATTTAATCTTTTTTTTTAAAGGATGTAGAATTATGACAGAAAATGTTTTCTCACTGATGTTTGACAGAAAAAGGCTTACATTAACATGAGTTAAAGGGAGGATACATTTCATACCAGTTATTATGAAGTTTAGTTATCATTTGATATTGTATTTGTTTTAAATGTCTATTTTAATGAATTGTTTTATGTATTTATACATGAAGCAGCACCTTTTCAAACATTGTCAAACATTTCCAATTTATATCTTCTCAAATGTGTGGACTGGCTGTTTTTCATTGCCTTATATGTTTGTCTGAATTCTGTATGTCACTTACATAGACATTCCTCAGTATTCACCTGCAATTATAAAATATTCAGAGTTGTGCATATAGAGCGGGACTGTAAGTGAAATAAAAGGTCCTCTGGGCAGGAGAGAACATGGACTTTCAGTTGTGTTGTATGCATCTTAAACATCTTGTGGCACCTCTGGCTTTCTACACAAAACCATGAATTGATGAAACGATTTGCATTAAATAAGGAGACTAACTGAAAAATTGATCAGTTAGTCAATTAGCAGAAGATTAATTGTAAGTTATCTTTATAAAAATAACAGAAATAATATCTTTCTGACACCTGCTTCCATTTTGATTCTTTATAAGAAAATGTAATATTTGAAGTTTTGAACTGTTGTTTGGACAAATCAAGATATCCGAAGACGTCTCCTTGGACTCTGGAAAACTGTAGTGGCCATGTTTTGCTGTTTTCTACAAACGAGGATTAGGGCCACCATGAAAATATTACGAGTTCTGACTTTTAGTCATTACTCGTCTGTAGATAAGTGTTCTGAAATGTCCGAATTTTCTGCTTGTCCTCATCTAATATAGAAAAATATTTTCATATACATAATACTAATGGATACAGACTGAAAGTAACTTGGGCATAAACCAGAAAGTTAGTATATAATCTGCAGTATACTTTGATTATTTCTGTGCTATAGAAGTAGAGGTTTTGCTCTGTGACATGCTTCTTCAGGAGAACTCAAACAAAAGTTTTTGGAGACAAACCTTTGTGCAGAGGTAGAACAATCAGAAGCTTTTACTTCAAATGAGCCACATTATCTGTTCGCATTACTGCTGAGGTGTTAAGCTACAGACATTTAGTGGAGTTGATACTCCGCACCTTGCATTTTAGTGTGCCTCCCATCTTTGACTGTAGTTGCACTTTCTCTGTCGAGACAAGTAAGAATAACGTCAAGGTGACAGAGCAAAGAGTTGCTGGATCAGAAGACATCATTTAATACACACGTGGCCACGACATTTCTTCTTTGCCCTTTGTGGGAGAGGATGAGTGCGAAAGTTAGGGAGATGTCGTTCCTAGGCCTGTGCTGATAAATATTTCAGGGAGAGAACTTCGCCCCATCTCTCTGCATCAGGTCACCGTGCCTCTGTTTCTCTCACACACTCGCACATGAAGTACAGATGCAAACAGGCAAACACACTCATGAGGACAAACTGTATAAAAGAGCTACAGTCGACAGGTAACCTTTCTCCGCTGCCCACTGCAGTTACATCGACTGCAGCGACATCACGGAGCAGCACCTGAGCTAAATTTACAGTCCTAGCTCAAGGGAAGGGGACAGACTCTGTGAACAGAAAGTGGACAACCAGTGAATTCAGCCAGTGTGTAATGAAGAGACAACATGAGTAAAAGTGTCAGTAAAGGAAGACAAAGAGATGCTGTTAAAAGCAACTACCTGCAGAATGTAGTGCTAACAAGTTGCTATTTTGTGCAGACCACCAAAACTGTAAACCATTGTTTCATTTGGAAAATGTGGAAGTGAAGTGGAAAAACATCCCTTATGATTTCCCAGAACCCAAGGTGATGTCTGACGTCTTCAAAACCAACGCTTGAGAACCCTGGACCCAAGTCCGCAACTGTCCATCATATTAAAACAGATGAATGCAACAAGATAAAATTGATCCTAAATACCGTGAGAGTTATATCAAAAGTTAGTCATTAAATGGAAAACGAACTATTTATTCATAAAAAAACTAATGTCAAGGTAACAGGTTAGTAGTCAGGAAATTAAATTTAAATGTCTTTTTTTACTTTGGTGAAACTGTTCTTGACAAAAAATGCTTTGTTATTATCTACTATCTTCAAATACTGCAAGATGCTGCACAGATGCTGTGGAATTGAAGAGCATCTGGACTTTTCTGGTCTGTGTATTTGCTCACATACTGCGTAAACAAAAAGTTATACAGTTGGTGCCCTTTTTCTATTTTGGTAGAGGCTCTATCTTTGTGCTGTAGGTTGATCATGCTCATATAGCTGCAACTGTAAATCATGTCTAGCGATGCTTATAATAATTTATTTTAAGCAGAGCAACACAAACAATGATTTGTACTGCAGAGATTAGTTCTTTTGCCATGATAACAACATTACCAAAAATTCACACACTCCAACCACTTTCAGTAATACCACATCTAAAGCAATTATTAGCAAGTATTGTTCAAATAAATTTTGACATATTATACAAATATGTGCTGTGTTTAAAGGATGCACTGATCATGGATTAGGTATCAGCCCTGACATTACAGGTCCATAAGAAATATAGTGTCTGCCTCAATGTAAGTGTAACAGTCAATGTTAACACAATCATTAGCCTTATATTAGCCTGTTGGCTAAACCTCTAATTTAGACATACCACATAGGATCAGGGATGTTCATTATCCTGCCATTAAGAACTAATTATTTTCATTGTTGACTAATCAGGCAGTTAATTTTCTCAATTACGTGATTGTTAGGTTTAAAATGTGTTACTGCTGTTCACATCCAATAAAAGGCAAAACACAGTCAGAGATACTCTAAAATATTCAATTTCAATGATATAATAAAGGAAAATCTCTACCATTCAGTAAAATCATTTGGAGCTAGACAATGTTTGGCGTTTCTGCTTGAAAACTGACTTGAGTGACTAAATCAATTATTTACATGGCTTCAGAAAAGTAATCTTTAACTGAACTGAACAGATTTACCGATTCAAGTGTCTTAATTTCAGCTTGTGACCACAAGACACTTGTGCAATGTCAAACTCTAGTTCTGTGACACTCATCAATGTGAAAGTATCTCCGGCTGTGAGCCCTGCAGATGATACCACTTCACAGCGTGAAAAGGAGGGAATGACAAACGGGCAGAAAGTGAAGAAAGAAAGAAAAAGGCTCAAATTGAGAGACACAGGTGCTGAGTCATTTTGACCCGTTTGGCAGAGGTCATATCAACGAATCCCTTTGGCTGAGTGAGTCCTCTGTCGTTCCACATGCAGACGACGAAGATGTTAGGATCTCTTAAATTGCCTTGATAGAGATTTCCTCCACTGCCTGATGGAGTTGACACTTTTCTAGCTCTGTGCCATTTCTGTGAGGGCACTTTACGCCAAGCGTCAGTCTACATCAGTGGATCTTATTTTTGCCAAGAAGGCCCCACCTCAACCTATCCAATGTGTCCCACACCATTGCTGGGTAATTGACAAAAATGTGGTAGGCCAAGCCCCAGTCTGCCTTAAATCCTAAACAGGCTATCTAGGATGAAACGCCATTAGATAGCACCTGATTATTAGAAAATTTTCCCTGGAACCAATTTCAGCTTTTTGTACCCAGTTTTTTTTTTTTATTTTAAATGCAAAGCTAGAAAACATACCAGTAGTCTATTTGTCCATGGACTGTAGAAATAACTCTTTAACAGGAGAACAGAAAATAAGGCTTTTTTTTCTCATTTGTATCTAGTTACCAAAGATAAATATTCCTTCAAATGAAACATAACCTCAGGAAACCCTTAATACAAACACTTCACCTCATCTGTCTGGACTGAACAGCTTCAAAACATGCAATTCAAAAGCTGCTATTCATTGGTATAGTTCAGGGATATTTTAACTGGATTAATAAATTTATATAAGATCATTTTCTTGGCATTTAAATGGAATAATAGGCCTAATGCTAGGTTTCTGCCATGATCTTAATCAGTTGTTAACAATATAGATGAGCAGTAAGGGACTCTTACACCACTGACCTCAGCGGACCAGAGCCACGTTAAGGTCCTTCTCCTTTAAAAAGATAGTTTCATACAATTTCCACATGTCTAAAGAAATATGTTCAAAATGTCTTTGTTCAAGGATGTATGAACTCTTAGAATCTTAGTGTTCCATGTATTCAGGCCCTCAATGTGTGAGAGTTATTTTCTTTGCTGGCTCATGCAGGGAGTCATTTGCGCCCTCTCCATCTCGCTGCATTATGTGTTGGCCTCCAGGGAGCCAGACTTTCATTACAGCCAAAGCCCAGTTTTGCATGTTTGGAATGGCTCGCATCGATCTGTTTGGCCCTGGTAGATCGCTGTCCGATCCTGCACGACAGGGGGTTGCAGTTAGGAAATAAGTGTTTGCACTTGAGTGAACTTTGATGAAGCTGAACTCGTCACTTTTCAGAAAACCTGTATGTGAAACCATTTAGTGTTGAGAGTCTGTCTCAACAGAGGAAAAAGCTGTGTATTTCTGTTACTGTTTTTCAGAAGCTCCTCCTTTATGTTTGTAACTTATCATACTGTATATGTGAGACTAAAGTGTAAACATTGATTTCCTGCAACCCGGGAAATAAATAAATAAATAAATATAATAAGAAAGGGAGAGAGAATATCAACACAGAAGATGATATAGTTTCCAAGTCAAGCTATTTTTCAGCCAATACACTGAGAATCTGTATCCTGTCAAAGAGTATACTGCTGTATCTAAAAAATGGAAAGGCACTTGACAAATGTGTACTGGCAAGAAAACTGTCTTTGATTGTGGCTGTCGATCAAGCGACACGTTGTTTGCTGGTCTCACTCAGGAGAATATGAGAGAGCTATGGAGTCTGTGTTGCAGTGTGTTAGTTTGTGCCAGGGCTGACACCACTTTTTTCTCTGAATATTGGTCTATTATGTGTTCTGAGGAAGACGATCGCAGAATGACATCTAGCACTCAGCACACACAGGAGATAGGTTGTATATCACACACGTGCACATACACACACACACACAATGGTCTCCAATTTCTGAGACGTTTAAGTGGTGCCCCATTTGTGGTAGATGTTCATTGAGCCTTAAAGCTGGAGATGAAGTACCTCCACCCATCGGTGCTGTGGGCCAAGCTCCCCTGCAAAGCTTTAAGTATAGATCTTCACCAAGTTCCCAGTTATTAGCTGGGAGGTCTCAGGCTACAGATGCGTTTCCGGACCCCATTTAGCCAGGCACAGGGACTTGATCAATGCAGGGGAGGAAAAGCTCCACAGAGGTGATGAAGATACCTGCCACCAAAGCAGCACCAGCTGATCTGTTACTGCCAAATACTCTCCCTGGGACATTAATCACTCCCGATCCCTCCAACTGTTCTGGGGTAGACGAGAGAAAGACAAAATAGAAATTTCCCCCCAAAAAACCATAAAACAGGCAGAAAAAAAAGTGTTTGAAGACATGTCCTGCTTTTTGCTGTGTTTCAAGGTCAGCTTTCTTATCTGTGTAAACTGAGCAGGAATGAGCAGCACTGATGTCATTTTCTTAAAGTTATGACATGCTGCATCTGGCTACATTTGATTTGCCTTTGTCAGTCTCATTTTTTGAATCACTAGGTGCATCCAAGGACATTTGAAATGCAGCAACAACCTTATCTTTAAACTCTTGTTAGTATCGTTGCGGTCAGCTTGGCGTTCCTTTCAAGTCAATTGAAAGTTTTTTGTTGTTGTTGTTTACTGATCATCTCCATGTTGCACCCAGATGAGTCAATATTTCTGCTGTGAAATCAAAGACATTTTTTTTTTTTTTCTTTGACTAACACCAAGAAGCCAAATCAAACAAGTGAAAAAAGATGTCATGCAACATGTAACATTTGCAGAACACTAGCCACGGGTAAATAGACCTGTGTAATAGAACTAGGTGTTCGTGAAACAAATGCCCACAATGATGCTGATAAAGTGATGAGTTATTTTTTGATAGGTAAATGTATCCATTCTGCATCTGGGTCAGCTCTGCTGCACAATCATCCTATTAGACCAGCATCAGTTGCTCCCTTTCTGCCTGTTCAGTCATTACCTGATATCAGAGTGAGTGCAATTTCACACTATATTTTATTGTTTTGTAGTTAGTGTTTTGTAATATTGATTGTATGGTATTTACGGCCCTCAGACTTTGGCACACCTTTTCTAACAGGTACCTCTTTAAAATACTGAAGGTTGTGATTTTGAGAGCTGGTCTTGATTTACTGGCATGAACATTTGGACTGGGAGATTCTGAAACCGATGCGAGATCAGTTAATGTTTTTACTTAAGAAGACGTCTGACTTCTGTCTGAGTTATTTGGAACTAGATCACATAGACACCCGGTCTTCTCCTGTTGTTTAGAGATGTTACAGAGTGATACCTCTTACCTTACGTAGACAGTCTTTGATGATAAACTAATCTAGTCATAAAGTAGTCCTTGGGGACTGGTACTCCCTTCTCCACACAGACAGCAGATTCATAAAACTGAGACTTATTTCCATGTCAACAAATGTTATAGTCTATGAAAGCACATTAAGAAGCAGTGTCCCTGCCCCTCTAAAAACAGATTTAAAAAAATTTGTCTACAAAGAAGACTGTGAAAAGCAAGCCACTCATCTTTTTTTTAAACTAATTAGTCAAGGCTTCAGGCACTTAACATTAGAAAGCTAGTCGAATGTGTTGTGCATTCAAAATGGACAGAAAATCTATGATAATGAAGGAGGATTCATGAAATCACGCCATCCGGGAAAACGGTATTATACAGTATTAAAGTATGTACTGGATTGATGATTCATTTAATTACCAAAGGAAAAGTATGTTCATGATAAGCACTCCTTTTTTAGCTAGTCTTTTTAGATGTGCTTACAGTCTTTTTTACTTACTTACTTTTTTTACTTTTGTGTGTTTTATCTGCATGTCTGTAATCTTAAATTGTGTGCACTTTACTATCTGTGGGCGAGTGAGTGGGTGAGTTTAGACTATGCTCAAAATAGAGAAGAAAAGGTATAGATTCATAAATGCAGCCTGGAAGCTTGAAATTGAGACCTGCAAAACATTACAGTTTGCCATTCATGTAACATTATAGACCAGAAAGTTGCAGTTACTGGCCTTCCACCTTACCTTTCACTGTGCACCGTTTGTCACAGAGTTTTGCAGAGGTCACAGCAGAGAATCTGAGCTATAGACACGGTGAGAAAACCAAAGGGAAGGGAAAGTGAAATTAGATACCTGATACTTTGTGATAGATACCTCATGCAATTGCTTTGCTTGTTACAAAGATCACTATAGTTTATGACCTTTTCTTAAGTCTTTTGAGTCATTTCTGCTGCACACGATGCAGATTCCTCACTTTTCCATTGCCGAAGCACACACAGATCATCACGTTTCCACCGCCATGCTTCACTGGTGGTGTTCCGCAGGCATCTATCATCTTTTCATGAGCTTTGGGTCTGAGCTCTGTACTGTATGTTCTTCACTTGGATCCAAACACCTCAAATCTCCTATGCACTGAGCATACTGGCTCCTCTCTTGTTTTATTCAACGATGCAGCTAATTTAGGAGCAGTCAAGCATCTGAATCTCAAGGACAACACTATTAGGTGCTTGCCTCCTTGGACAAATGTGTACTTGGACTTTCCACTGCATCTACTGTCCTGATCAGATCCATTTGCAGCATGTCGCTGGAAACTATGTGTAGTTTTTAAAGAAATCTTTAATGTCTTGGCTATAGGGGGTAGAGCAGTCGTCTATGAACCTCAGGGTCACTGGCTCAATTACTGGTTACATCTCGAGGTGTCCAAGATGCCGAAACCCCATAATAGAGCTGGCATGTACTGTTTCCAGCTCCCCAAGAGGATCAATAAAGTATGTTGTTATTATTATTATTATTATTAGTTATTTATTTTTTTTATTATTATTATTTTGTAGAGAAGAAGTACAGAGGGACGAGTTTCTAAGGAAATCTGTTTTGGTTTGGCTCTTTTTAGTTTTCATTTACATGTAGACTGGAAATGACAGGTCACTTCCCTGAAAGGCCAAATACGAACTCAAATTATTGTTTTACTGGAGATAAATATGATATTTTAAGATATTTTAACTTGGGAGGACATCCATCCATCCATCCATTATCATCCGCTTATCCGAGGTCGGGTCGCGGGGTCAGCAGCCTAAGTAGGGAAGCCCAGACCTCCCTCTCCCCGGCCACCTCCTCCAGCTCCACTGGGGGGACCCCAAGGC
>JAUYWH010000007.1:14508304-14528548 GCA_034779795.1 Ctenopoma multispine
GGCTCAGCTCTCTCTTCACCACAACAGACCGGTGCAGAGCCCGCATTACTGCGGACGCCGCTCCGATCCGTCTGTCGGTCTCCCGCTCCATTCGTCCCTCACTCGTGAACGAGACCCCGAGATACTTAAACTCCTCCACTTGAGGCAGCTCCTTGTCCCCAACCCGGAGAGAACATTCCACCCTTTTTTTTCTTGGGAGGACATATATGATCAATTTAATACCATCCACACTTCTGGAAAAAATATAGTTGCAAAACCTTTAACACTGAATGAGTCATAAGTGGTAGATGTTTTATAAAAGTTAATCTAAACTATTGATTAGATTCCTACAGATCAGTGGAATAATTCGGTGGAAAAATACAATAATATCTTTGTGTTTCCATTTGTTTTCTTGCCAGTGCATATTTGTTTCATTTACTTTGAGCCTGCGTGTTACGGTGGAAAAAATGTTTGACAAAATTGATCTAGTATCTTACAGAGGAGAAGCTTGATGCCCTTTAAAACTTGGTTTCTGTCAAGCTGTGTTGTAGACAGGGAGATTTTGGCTGCATCCCTGACTGCTTTTTCTAACTTCATTTGTTGCAGACAATCCTCCAGGCACCAGTTTTTCTCTCATCTTGTGCTTCTTGACAGGAAAAGTCTAATGTACTGTAGAACAGGCTATAAAACAGGGCCTTTTATGTGTCCATTATCAGAATACCAAGTACCAGACTCTCAAATGCTCCATCTTCATTCAGCCAAATATGTTACATAGACATAATCATGATTTATCAATGCGCACTGTCTGACATAAAAAAAGAAATAATCATGCTGAAAAAATTTGTCCATATTTCCAACAGAAGAGCAGGCTGTAGCACTCCAGAGTGCTTTAAACAGATCAGATAGGAATCCTGTTTAGCTTTCTGCAGCGATGGAGTTAGAGGCCTGGAATGAAAAATAAGTGAGCTCAGTGGATTTATAAAGACTCTTAACGTAACCTGCCCAGCACCACACCTGAAATATACAGTTAGTAACTATCTTGTGAACACAGTGGAGCATTTAGCAGCTAAAGATCCAGATATTTCCCTCAGAAGTTGGTGAAGAACCAATCGGAGCCAAAACAAAGTGAATATTGAATCTACATTAGTCAGGAGGAGGGTACAAAAAGAACTCCAAATAAATAATATTTCTCTGTAAGCAGGAAAGAAAATCAAATCATCTGTCCTGCTGTGGAGTTAAGAATTTCACTTAAAGGTTAATGCACAGTTTAGTTTTTTCATTTCTATTCCGTGTTATTCCACAAATTCATGGTGGGCGTGAGAACAAACAAAGTGTAACTCATAAAAACATAGCTTCATGTTGATAAAAGTGGTCAAAACCCCATGGGGTACCTACAGAAGTGCAGTTACAGGCTGCAGTGATCATGTTATAAATGATAACCTTCCTGTGTCCTAGAACTTCCTCTATATGCTGCATGAACAGTTTTGCTTCTTTGCAACATGACTCAACTGAGTCCTTGTAATAAACCAGCATTAACTAAGAAACCTCTGGCTGCTGATTCTCCTTTCCTACATTAAATCAGACTGAGCAAAAAAACTTTCCCTTTTAACTTAGATATTATATTATTATAAAAGTCACTTTTCTAATACAGATCATTTATGAATCGCATCGATCCAGTTAATGCTACTGCCACATAATGATCCTCTAAGTGTGATTTAAGTTTGCAGGATTTGCTGTAGTGTACAGTAAACAGAATTACGTCTAGTTAATTAAAGATGAGTTTTTCCTGTGTGAGATGAACCTGAACTCATTATTATGGATGAAGGGTGGACACGTCAGTAGTTGTTACATTTATGATTTCTGAGGCTGCGTGTGGACACATGCTGCCATTTTTAGGCAGAAGCAGCGACGGTATATGTATTTTTCTCTTTAACACTATATCTCTCACTTAAGAACTGAGGTGAGACATCATAATGTTGCATGAATTGGTTTAAAATGTAAAAAACCCTCTCACAATTTCTCCCTAATTATTTAAAGCCCTAATGAATGAAATAAATCATCAGTTGCTGATTAATTCTTTGGTTGCTCACAGCCAATGCAACAGCTTAACACACTGTGTGGATGCAGCCCAGTTTTAGCTCGAGTCATTTTAGAATTTTATTTCTACCGTATTGGTTGTCATTTTACATGCTGGTCGAGGAGGATCACAACTTTTTTAGATTAGTTAAATCAGTCAGGTTTGCAGATGATATTATATTACTGGCATGTCAGAAGTTTTATTCAACTGTTTTGGAGTTGCATGGTCCAATGTGCTGCCCTGTCTTCTTTTGAAAGATCTGCTGTAGGAAGCTTGTAATTGTGTATGCCTCAAGAAGAGAGGAGAAGCTCAGGAGCTGTTTCTTTATACCCTTTGAAGGCCCCAACCAAATGTTACAGGCTCAACCAAACCAGCTTCCCAAACTCCACCTGCAGGAAAAAACCCTGCAGAGCAGAATAGAAAGACCCACAGCGCGAGGGCCGCTACAGACTGGACTGTTCTTAAAAGCAGATATGGTGCTGAATTTGAACGTAGTTGCCTCAGTAAAAAAGGATAATTTCCCTCACTTCAAAGAACAAGTCTAATGGAAAAAAAAAAATTCAACATTTGAATATTTTTATGCAGTAGTCGGATCAAAAAACATCTACTGCAGGTGGACCACCAAATAGTTTAATAAGGACTGCAAAATACATAATTTAACAGTTTAGTACTTATGCAGCTTAGCAGTGTGAAATAACATTGTCTAAATCTAGCAGCATAGGCTCTTTTGCTTCATGAAGAATTTAAACATTTTTTGAGATTTATTATAATGGCTGGAGGAAAATGTAGTTTTTATTTTTGCAACTGTTTAAGGCAGATGCTTTGTACTTTTTTTCAGTCCCAAATGTGCACAGCACGAACCTTTACTTTTTAATTGACACTAAAGTGTTTTTATATTATATTCCATCTTCACATGTGGTTTGTTTTTCCTTATTCTGGAGCTAATTTATTATATTTGTGAGAGCTGCTGAGTATAATATATCATGCATTTGGTCCAGACAGAAACATTGCAGCAACAACTGAAGATAAAGTACTACAAAATGAGAATACAGTCTGACTTTTCCTGCATGTATATGATAATATAACAAATAAATGATTAAATAACTTTTTTATTGCATATATATATTTATAGTGCACATTCTATTCTACTCCAAAGAAGACTAGATTTGTGTCAAATTCTGATTAGAAAAAAAGTGCCACTTTTACTGGTAGTGTAGTGTTTTTCTAGGTAAATAATTGCAGTTTTACTTGAGTTCTGAATTTGTGTACTTTACACACCTCGGATTCACAGAAGCCTTAATTGTACTTTGCTCTACATCAGAAACGTTTGCATGCTAAAAGGCTAAAGTAAGATTGTGAACATGGCCACTGTTACATCTGCTAAACATCAGCTCTTAAACATGCTAACTTCAGCATTGAGCTCAAATAACTGTGTACAGACACTACTACTTCCTCTGTTATCCTCACTTAAACTCACAGTTTTCTGTTCATGAGGTCGATATTTCATAATATTAGTTAAAAGCAAAACACAAACAGTTGCTGCAAATAGTATATCAAGGAAACATAAAAACAGTTTTGATCAACACCTTGATCTGATAAATAGCACCCACGCTCTATTTTTGCCAAGTTTGTTTACCCTCTCAGCCTTTCACTGGAACTGCTCGTGTGTTTAAAAAAAAAAGTATGTTAAGATATTGCAGCCTGAATTCAGAACTTGAGATTTTATCTTTTTTTCCCCCATCTGCTGTTATTGTATAGTATTCAGATTTGTATACTGTACTTCTGAAAACTGCCTGGATACCGTGTGCAGCATTATTTGTTTTATGTGCGAACAGATTAACAGAAGTTTCAGAGCAGAAAGTTTTATTTTCTGCCGTTTATTTAAACAAATGTAACCTAATAACTGTTGACAGCCTTGGAGGTTCAGATGTATGCTTCCCCCCAGATAACGATATAGGGTTATATATTTTATAGTTACTGTATACATGTCAGGTATTCACAGTCACATCTGACTTATGAAGAAAACCGAACTCATATCATACATAATAGAAATAGTTTGCCAAATGAGAACTGGTAAAATAGAAAATGTCAATTGATTCAAACTTATGTAAGACTGCAAAGTAAGTAATTGAGCTAGTTTTCCAGAGTGTTGGACTGTTCCTTTTAAGGCACATAGTTGAGTCAATTTATGCTGACTAATTAAAGCTTCCCATCTGCCATTGATGTACTTTAAGGAGTGACTTACTGGGTTGTCTGTGGTTTTGCAGCTAACAGATGGACCTTTAAAAATTGCTGTCACCAAAAGTCTTGAAGAAAGGGTGTTATTACATTTAAAATGATTTAAATTGTATAAAATCAGGACTTCTTTATTTGTTACAGGGATTTTATTTAACAATGTTGCAGAGAAATGTATCCAAAAAGCTCAGAGGTTATTCTTATGCCAAGTACTAAAAATGGAAATGATTCAAATTAATATCATCAACATTTAAAGTTTTGAGGGCAAAAAAGGGAAAAGGCTCCCCCTGGACAAGAACGCAAAAGCCCTGCGTGCAGTTTAAGGTATGATGGCTCAATGAATGGATAATAAGGCTGCACAGAGAGTCTGGACAGACGGTCAGTGATCTCCCTGCAGGGAGAATAGAAGTTATTTTACAGCAGATTGCCTCACACTGCCCACACAAGCTAATTATACAGACTATTCATGCGAGTCATGTATGGCAGAATTGTATAATTACAAAGTCCCTGTTCCTGTGATAATATGCTATGTGGAAAAACTGATGATTTTGGTTTTACAAGTAATATGAGCTCATATAGCAGCACATGGGATTATCTATATTTTGACATTGAGGTTTTTTTTACTTGCACATGTTCATTTTGAGCCCGTGTCGTGCGTTGTGTGTTTAAAGACGGGCTTGTCTGGTAAGATGACCTCTTCAGTAATCCATCCATCCATTATCCTAACCACTTGTCCTCTCAAGGGTCGCGGGAGTGCTAGAGCCTATCCCAGCTGTCATTGGGCGAGAGGCGGGGTACGCCCTGGACAGGTCGCCTGACTATCATTGGGCAGACATATAGAGACAGACTCTGCAGTAATCTGTTCAGATGACATTAATCTCAGTAGCTTGGGGGAAATGGATTTTGCAAATCATAAAGTGTGCAACGTTGAAACAGAGCTTCTGTTTGTGCTGTATCTGATGTGGAGGTGAAAAAGGCCATGTCATAAGATGAATCCTGACATAAAGTGGTGGCAGTGGACCGTTTGCTTTAAGCAAAAACAGGAAGTATGTCCCTGACAGCAGTCAGCTCAGCTCTCAGAACAAGGTCAGTTGTTCCTCTGAGCACGGCCGTGGAGACTGTGCAGCTCCACTCGGCACCTCGTTCAAGACTGGCAGGCAGGATTGCTGGACAGGAGAAGTGACAAGGACAAATCAACAATCTTAACACACATGAGCGCCAACAGATCTCCTAGCTCAAGTACACTGAAATGCATGCACACACCCACACTTGAGGAGAGCAGTTTTAAAGTCCTGACTTGCTTTGTGAAGTTTTTTTAACTTTAGGGGACAGTGAAGTCAAGAGGAGCTACCTCAGCTATTATTTGAAAACTTTTCCAACCACTGCATGAACCGAGCTGTCAGTGTCTGTAGTGAAGTACTGTGTCCTTAAACCCGCAGTAGTGACTCTTCCAGGAACTTTAATTGTTTCCTCTTAGTCTTTGCCTTAAGGTGAAAGCAAGCAGATGGTGATTCCATGTGTGTTTGAGGAGGCAGATGTTAGTCTCACCAGCCTAACCAGGCCGACAATGTGGGTCAATGGCTGCAATGACATAATACACAGTATTATGCTTAATGATTTTCCTCAGGTCTTTTTCCACTAAATGATTTTATTTTTTCACCAATCTAATCCCTCCAGTAACGGTGACTGCAGTTTTTCTTGGATTTAGCTGCTGTTTCTTTCTTCTCGTTGGCCCATAGAGACTTAGAGAACTGCACAAAATGATCCCTCAGGTGTCTGCATCTTGTGACTATTTTTACCTACTTGCAGAATTCCCATATGGAAATCAGTGTTACCTAATGTACAGTACACCAAGTGCAGGATGATTTCATTTTAGTGACATATTATTACAGTTATTAGTCATTTACTAGTTGTGCCTAATATACAGTGACAGTAAAAAGACACTCCGTGGCCACATTATTAGGTACACCTGCACAATCTATTGTAATCGATTCAGCAACTCTGTCATGAATTTACTTTTAAAAGGTTAAATGTTCAAGTTTCTCTAAGTTGGAACTGTCGGCTGATAATTCCACTATATTTTTATTAATGAGTTAATAATTAATAAATGGGTCATAGATACTGGAGTGCCAACACACGTCTTGTTGTATTGTCACTGTAACTGGACAGCTAGAAATATTAAAACCAGTGTGTTGTTTGTTGAAGTCCTTGACATTTCCTCTTGCTGTCTTATTTGTTTGTCAGGTTTAATCAGAGTTGGTACCAGTTTTGGATTGTGGACATCTGTACTGAGCAGGTTGATTAGTTGATGTTGTTAGTTGTTGTTGCTTTTCTTAGTTTATTCATTTGGGATGGAAAATGGCAACATGTGTGAAGTAGGCGTTGTAAGAAATCTCACCGTGTGCTCAACCTTCACACAAACACAATAATAAGTACAGTATTACAAAGTAATAGAAAAGTGTCATGGACAGTTAAATTAAACGTGTTCTATAGGATGAAACTTAAGAGTTCTTATTTAACTTCATGTATAAATGATACTTTTACTGATTTCATTAAGCGTAGGCTCTACAACAATCTTACTGCTAAATTAATGTTTTGTTTTTGTGGTTATAGAGTTTGCATATTCCACATTGCAGTACTCCAGTAGGAAAGAAAGCAGAAAAGTATCTAACACCTGACAACGTAACAGTACATACTGTAGGCTGTAATATTCTCTACTTTAATATCTCAGTGACCTCCGTACATATTATTCATGGACCGCTTCATGCAACCAAAATCATTCCCTCTTGACTTCTGTCACAGTGCATCCCCCAGTATATCCTCCTCTAATCTTTTGGGTTCCTCTAATGCTATGTTAAATTGTTAGTTTGCTGATTCCTGGCAGCAGGCTTTAAGGTTTGCACAGTTCATATTTTTATCAATAAAACTTTCACACAAAAAAGGCAGAAAAGGAAGTCTTGTATAGCAAGTTTAGGGCTGTTGACTACGCTAATGATTAAATTTCAGGAATGTGCATTTCCTCATGAACATCTGAACACTGTCACAATGGCTTGTGTATGTAAGGGTTGTTGAATGTGACAAACCTCACAAGAAAAGTAAGAGAAATTTAGGACAATAGGAAAACTTGCACAAGGCCCATTGCTCTCTGTGAAATCACACCTGTGATAAGCAACAAGCACTGTTCAGAAAATGTCAGAAACAAAACTCAGAAATGAGTAGTATTTTTTAAACTCAAAGTCTGACTTTCCCTTTTTAACAAACCACAAAAATCTATAATAATTAGACCTAATTATTGCTCTAATTGTAGAACTGGAAAAGGCTGCCTCATATTCTGAGTGATCCCAGATTTATAGATGCATACTGACAGCATGACACTAGTACTCTTAATGTTTTCAAGCACACACTTGTTTTTATATAATACTTTTTATTTTTTCATATGAAACAAATCAATTCTTCCAATATCTTTGAAGTGTGAAATGTAACTTTATCATGAATTCTCACAGTACATTCAGTTAATGTTGATCTGAAAGAAAACATCTTTGAACTTGGCACTTAGAAAACAACCACAAAGAATTGTCACCTTTATTCATTTAGAACAAAATTTACAAAGCCATTCAGTCATTTTTTTTTAAAAACTTGTTTGTTTTTTTAACTCAGCTGTTGAATATTCAAAATACACTTTTAATGTTGCTTCTCTCTCTTTGTACTCACAATATGTACATTAGTCTCAGTGTCTTGTGATGTCCCACTGACTCTTCATCACTGGTAATAAAAATCCTTTTTAGTGGTATATATATATATATATATATATCTTCACACTGTTAGCACTCTGTTTAGCTCTCTGTTGTTTGAGCTTCAGTGTCTGTGAATGTTTGACATGCTCAGATAGATGTCCCGTGGCTGGGCTCATTGATTTCTGGGATGGGTCCTCCTGGCACAGGTTGGTAAGACATTGGCATGGGTGTCTTGATTGGACTCTGCCGGAAGAGCCCCCCGTTTGGCGCCCTGTGTTTGCAGCGGATAGAGGGCATAGTGGCACTGCTCAGGGGCAGGGGCAAGGTCCTGCCAGTGGCTGCGCCCAGTGTCCTTCCTGCCCCGTGACTCTCCTGGAGGAAGGTGGTCACAGAGAGCGGTGGTGGCCCCCGATGGGCTGGGTAGTCCCGAGCAGACAAGGCCTCGAGCGACTGACTGGGCTGCATGCTGCTTATGTCCAGGGCAGAGATCTCAATAGACTGGCCTGGGAGCTGTTTGTGGGCCAAGTCCTCATCCAGGAGGCTGTTCAAACGCTGGTGGACCTGTTCCAGGTTCACCTCTTTGTCCTAAAGACAGATGGAAAGCCAGAGAAAGCCAGAGAGTGTATGTAGAATAAAAAGAAATCAGGAGAAAGGATGGTGCATAAAGGTTTTAATGGACGAGAGAGCATGAATGTAATTAAGAAGGAGTGTATGAAAGTGCAGTGAGGTTAAAAGGAAGAATGGGATAGGGAGAGAGTGTGAAGGAATCAGGAAGACAGGTTACAATGGTCATTTCACTATCACCATTAAGACCAGTCATATTTAGTACATGCAATGCAGTCTGTCATTCACTGAGAAAGTCTAACAAACATGGATTACCGCTAAAATAAAACGCCAAGTTTTTCTTATTCATTTGGGAAATCCAGTAAAAAATTAGCACTAGAATTTTCAAAGCAGCTCACATGAAGGGAGACATCACTTTAAAACAGCAAATCTTAAATATGGTGTTGTAAAACGGCAAGTCTCCACTCCTGAAATGAAGATGTCTCTTCATGCAAAAGCTTTTAAATTTTCTCCACAATTAGGTGACCACACATGTGCTAGAGGTGACTCTTGCATGAAGAACATCAGCTGTTAACAAGACAGGCTCCAGTGCACAAATCCAATGAATCTGACTTGGTGAGACAATAAAATTCAAATGAAGACAACGTTGTTAATGTCCGTTAACTGAAGTAATCTAAATTATATTGAAGAATCCTTCAAAATAATCTTGTTTTTTTCCAGAAAGAGACATCAATGAGACAAGACACATGGGAGAGGAGAGGGAAAGGCCAAATAAATGTGCTCAAATAAGGAACACATAATTATTTATCGCACATTGTTGTTCAGATGTTACCGTGCTCACTGTTGGCTTCATCCTGCCCTCCTCAACAATATTTTACCATCATGCATCAGGTTAACTTAAGCCACATTGAAAACAGACAAAACATAAAAAGGCAAATAAGAGGAGACACCATGGAATGAGATGACGAATGAAACAACTACAATCTGCCCCTGCCCCTCCACCCTGGCACAGCACCACATAGTACGTTCCATTAAGAGTCTTGGCCTCCCCCAGTCTCGTTCCCTGTCCTGCCTTCCTTCTGGTGAAGTGCTTAAGTCATTATATGTCAATGAACTAGAAAACCTTTCCAGACTAAAATACTTAGTCACCTGCTGGAGATCATTGATAACACACAACCCAAACGGTTCCCTGTGAATCCAGACATTGACATATAATTGCAATTTACTGCTAATTAGGCAATAAAAAAAAGAATAGTTCAACATTTTGGAAAATACTTATTTGCTTTCTTCCTGAGAATTTGATAAATTAGACTCCTGTCGGTGCGATGAGTGTAGAGTTAGCTAGAGCTGCTGGTGATTGGGGAAACGCTAATGCATAACCTGCAAACTTTTTGGCTTGTATGCCAGATAAGTAATTTTAATTTAAGTGATTAGTATCAAATTTTCCTTAATACAGTCTTGATTACATGTTAGTGTTCGTGGTGGACAGAATAAAATGTTGCTTCTGTGAACAGTAATACAAATTGATTAATTTAGGAACTATGTCACTGTTTTGTTTTGTTTTTCTCTTGTTTTGGCCCTGCTCATGTCTGCTGTGTAACCCGACTCCTGTGTTTGTTTGTGCTATGAAAGGAGCTTCATTTTGACTGCTTTACTGTCGGTGTGATACTGTATTAGTGTGGGGTCTTTAAGTTACAGTGCATGTAGTTTTGACTGGTAAGCGGTCAGCAGCAGGTTAACCTAGGGCATATCCTGTCTAGCCGTTTCCCGTTTGCAGTTTTTATGCTAAACGAAACTAACCATCTCTTCGCTGTACATAATGTTTATTTAACAGAGTGGTATCAGTTTTCTGATCTAATCAGTAAGAAAGCAAACTGACAAAAATATTTCACAAAAAGATGAACTATTCTTTTATATGGCTGACAACAAGCTGGGCGATATTGTCAAAAAATTTGTTTGTTACTTATTATATTTTATTCTTTTCCACTTTCCTAACTGGCATCATATGTTAAAAAATATGAAATTGGACTTGCTGTGAGCATCAGGTAATTACTGAAAAAGTAGACAGGAGTGAATTCTGGTAGGGTTGGAACTAATGTTACAACAACAGGCTTGTGTGGGAGCTTGGTTGCTAGTTTTGCAGTTATGGACCACAAACTTTTTGTATGGTAGAAAATGTTTGTTGTATCCCTGTCTTGAGCAGTATACGTCTTCTGTATAGTTTAGGGGTGAATATTACAGATATAGGTCTATTTGTCTTGCTTCAGAAATCCAAACCATTTTCAGAACAGATGCACATATTGCTCAAAAGCTATTAGGTTTACTGTATGTTTTTTTGTAATTATTATCAAGATTGTATTATTGCCTAGCAGTGCTAAACAATTTTTTAATGTTACATATTTGGCTTCATGTGCAGACACTCTGCCAAGTAAGTTCCACACATAAACTACTTAAGCTTTGGTGCCGATAGCCAGGATGAAAATGGCCTCAGTGGTGGCAGAACCTGACGTCTGTGAGCAACAGACAACATTAGTGTCAAAACATAACAGGCTGTTAGTTGTTTGGACTTATGTCTGGCTGACGGACCACGTAAGGTAACACCACAAAACTTCAGCATTTAAAATTTGTCTGTGAAGGAAGGAAAAAATTGATGGGCAAAAAAATTTGATTAGCCTAAGAAAAGAATGATTGAGTTTCAAATGGTCTCAGTGATTTTCTCTTATGGGTGTGTGCACAGCTTCTATTGTATAAAAGTGCAGTTTATAAGATTGGTTCTTAATATCATTTATAGCTTGTTTACAGTGAATACTGCAGATAAAAAGCAAATTTTGAAAAAAACAAAAAACGCAATTAATATTTTTGAGCTCTATCGCCCAGCCATTGGAGGATGTGTACAGGCTTACAGTAGGTTTTGTTAGAAATGTCTGTCATAATATCCACATGCTGCATGTATGTGCTGTCATGGTTTCAATGATAATTATAATTTAAAGAGCTCTTCCTTCCCAGATCTCTTAAGTGTTACATACATGTTCCATGCAGGCTTCAAAGGCAACTATAAAGGATTTTTAGTAAAAAAGCATTTTGGGGAAACAAATCTTGCATTGCATTCCAAGAAACTACTCATCATTTACAGTAATATTTCAAGCGCGCAACATTCAATAAAAGAATACGTCTAACATGCTTTTTGCTGGATAAATAATGAGATAGTGATGTTTGTTGTGAATCTCACATGACAGCAGTATGTGGTTATTACGAGAGCAGTTGCACAACTGAAACAGACATTTTTATCTGTACCAAAAAGGAGCACTGGTGGAGTTTGATTTGCTGTATCTCTTTTCAGGACAGGACTGGGATTTAATGTGTGGCCACAGCCAGAGGTTGTTATTGGATTGTTGGACTGTCAAGTCAAACAGGCACGTCAAGGCTGAGATTCTTTACTATCTGCTTTTGCTCACACTTTAGTTTAGGGATCCATGTCAAGCCTTAGTTGTCTGGACGCCTCATGCAGAGGGGCTGCCCAGTCGACAGCAGCAAGATGAAGTCAGAGCTCTAAAGCATTTAAGACTTGAATGGATTAGCTAAAGAGAGCTATTGTACAACTGAAGCACTTATTGACTCAGAAGTACAATTTCCATATGTGGTTTTGAATTAGAAATTCATTATTATTACTGTTAACATTCCAGCCCAAAATGTAGGCTGTTAATGCTTTTATATGTCAGAATGAGAGAAGCCTTGGAGAAGTCCCTAGCTAAGCACCCCAACCTCTCTCCCAACATGAGAAAGAAATGAGTAGATTGGTCACATGATCTCTGGACTATCATCAGGGGCACACCTATTATAACTGGGTGTACTGCAGCTCTACTAAATCGGGGCTGGCGTCAGCGCCTGCTGGATCCATAAAGTAGAGTGTGGCAGTGGCATCTCTGGGCAGGACCGGGGGGCCCGGGGGTCTGGGTCTCGACCGAGGCCTTGGAGGGGCAGGGGGACCCGTGGTGGCCACCATGGCCCGATTCTGGGTAAGCAGGCTTGGGCCTGGGCCCGATGAGTTGTCAGTGGTCACCTCTTTGGGCTGCTCTCTCCTGCAGTGGTTGCTGTTCCACCAAGTCTCCAGTGCAGCTACTAGGAGGGCCAACAACAGCCCAGCAGCCAAGATGCAAAACACGCCTGCAAAGCTGTGGAGATGCAGCGCCCGTCCCTCTGGCTGGGCATCTGCGTGGCTCTGCAAGTCACAGCGGCCCTTCTTTGGCCACCATTTCTGCTTCAGGATATCAAGGTCACCTTTTTCCTGAAGCTCCAAAATCCTGTGGAGGAGAATGTAGTTCTTTCACACGTTGCAAGAAGACATTTTCATGTCTAACACCACCGAACAAATGTTTTAATAGCACTGGTTCTGCTTATTTTAAATACTGGCTAATGTAACGTTAAACAATTTTTATAGATAAACATGAAACACAAAAAATATGACTATGATTGTTCTGAATTTAGTATAGCAATGATTGAGCTGCACAGTATTATTTTGTAATTAACACTGAATGATGGCTCACTTAAAACCTGTAGTGGGTAAAATGCTAAAGTTGCACATAACAATGACAACAACTGAAAGACCAGTTCCATGTAAACAAGGGAAAGAAAAACAATCGCAGCAAGATTAATTGGTTGCATAGCAAACTGTGTAAGCATGAAAACAAAGATCATCAAATACTACAGTCAGTCCATTAGTTTGCATTCAGAGAGCTGAGAGGGACGGATGGATTGTGTGCAGGAGAATGACCACGGCTGAGTACAAACAGAGACAGGACAGTGAATCTGTCCCGTTGGAGCGGTTAACTTCCTGCACAGTCATCATTCAATCACTTTAGCAGAGACTGGCACATGTGTTTATGCACAAGCCTGAACATTCATTCAGAACAAAAAGTCACCCTCGGACATATGTACGCTGCATTTATGGAGCATGCTCTGTAACCACTAGGTTGTCAGGGAACTCTGAATTATAATTTTCTACGGAGGTTTGCTTCCCTCACATGAATTTTGCTAATATCAATCATGTTAGACTGCATTGAAAAGACTCATCTGTCTCAGTGAGAAAAAAAGTATTAGACTGAAAGAATGGGCAAGTAGTACAGGTTTAAAATGTAAAGTATGTATTTCTGAGTCTGAGAAACAAGTTAAATAAAATTTGAGTCTGCCATGTTGGTTACCGTTAATATATAGTATTTTATGAGATCTACAATCATGGTCACATTGCAAAAAAGAAAAGGCTCAGCCAGACAAAAATGACAATTAGTTCAAAAGGAAAAACAAACACAAAGCTTTAATATACCAGTTCTTCAACTGGGCTTAAATTTGAGCAATCAGAAATAATATATGTATGTCTACTGTACGTACTTCTGAGAGAAGAGGTCTCTGTATGGACTGCCATGCTGGAGGGCCATGCCGTAGCCTCTGGTGCTCATGCTGTTTCCTGCTACAGTCAGTGTGCAGTCATCATCTGTCAAGGCAGCGTACTCTACCACCGCCATGTCCCACAGAAAGGCATATGATTCTCGCTTTGCCTGGAAATTTAGAAAATTCCCCAGACACACAAACAGAAATAAAAAGTTTAACAACATCAAGACTTGCTTTGGCCAAAGTGCTTTTTTCCAGTTTCATTTCCCTTTACACATGAGCAAACTTTACCTTAGTGTGAGTGAGAGTGAGAGAGACCACACTCAAACTCACACCATGGATGTTGTGGCAGGTATTTTACACTGTTTGTTTAATTATTATCCTCCTTAACACTTCAAATATACTTGAGATATAATCTTAAATAGGGAGACAAGTTAATGAAATTCCTTGATGTCCACTTACCTAGTCTCACAAAAGTGATGTTAATTATATATCTTTGAATTGTTAAATCAAGTCAAAGAAGGTATTGGATGGGACATAGGATCGTCTACATTCTCTTAGCCTATTCTCTAGAAGTGAACTCATTAAGATAAGCATATTATCATGCCAGTTATCTCTATCAAGCTGTTCATATATGGCAATAAATGAATTTAAACAGTATATGGCAGGTTTAAAAGATAAGAAATAAATACAAAATAAGGAAACTTGAACGAGCAAAGGGAGGAACAGCACTACCATGTTTAAGAGATCTTTTTTCTATGCAGCTAAGAACATTAGTGTGTCTGTACAACCACAAACTCACAGCTAGCTGGACATACAGGATCACAATACAGATACATGGTAAATTAAAAGCATAGATAAATATAGCTTTTAATGTTTTTTAAGATGCAAGTGAAAAAAAAAAAGCTAAATAAACAGAACAATAAAAGTAGACTATATAAGCAGTTCAATGCAGTGAGGAATGTCCAGATCTATAAATAGGAGAAACCAAACAGCAGCTCCATAAACGCATGGCACAACACAGAAGAGCCAGTTCATCAGGACAGGACTCAGCAGTTCACCTACATCTGAAAGACAAGGGCCACTCCTTTGATGACCAGGACGTCAAGATCCTAGACCGTGAGGTTGACTGGTTCAAACGAGGTGTGAGAGAAGGTGTTTACTGCAAGATTAAACTACCCTCGTTAAACAGAGGAGGTGGCCTTAGGCGTAATTTATTACATTTATTACCCACTTACAATGCAGTTCTTTCAACTCTACCCAAGCGGTTTCACAGTCGTTCATGCCCAGGAGAAACAACAACCCACAGGTGACCATTCTACCAGTCAGTCAGAATTGAGAAAGCCCTCTGGAATGGAGCATGAAACGTATTCAAGGAACTAAACTAAAAAGTCCAGTTGTCACTGAATACCTTTTTTTGGGATAACCATGACCTGGATGACTGAGAATCTTTACAGATATTCAAGGGATTCCCCCAAATGCAAATGAAATACATTAGAAATAAATATAAAAAGATGGGGATGTTCGTTTCAGTATAATATAGGACAACATATGTAAATTTTTTGGGAATGCCCCAAACATCTACCTTATATGTGGCATCTTTCTATCAACACAGTGTAAGACGTATGACTGTGGGAAAGCAATAGAACAAACAGAGAAACAGAGCTCAGACTCTTTCACTGTAGGAAAGCGATGAGTAGAACAAACAGAGCTCAGTCACCATACAAAATATTTGCACAGAAATTAGCATAAATATTTTGTAAACAGTGAATACCATGCATAACATTAGATTAACTTACAAAGACGATAAAAATGGTTGCATCTCTGTTTTCAAGCTTTGCATTTATCTTTGTGTGGCATATTTTTAGAAACACAATTGTGTGCTGTAGCCTCAAGCACACAATGTGGAGAATATGTAGAACAACCACAGCTACAAAATCTGTCTGAAATACTTATGTTTTTTTTTGTTTTGTTTGTTTATTCGTAAGCATTTGTGTGGCCTTTTCCCCCTCCAGAGTAAAACTATGCTTTCAGCAAACACAGCTAAATAACCTTTTCATCTTACATCTCATTAGGACTACACAGGGCTCTCAGGTTCACTCACCTTTAATAAATAAACACATACTGGAGAAATCCCATCACCATCCAAGTATAAATGTGAGGTCAGAATGAGAAACATGCAGTAGTTTGCTAGCTATAAAGAACAATGTAGTAATTCAGTAGCTGCAATTAAAATGCCTTCTAAAACATAGAAGGGTTGTTTTCCATTGATGCATATCTCTGTGCAGCTGGCCTAAGCACACTGCATGCAATTAGCTGCTCAAAAAAACAAAGCAGTTTAATGGCATATGCCTAGATTCAGCTATAATTTGTTTAATTATGAATTATTCTTCAATCTGCTCTTTGTGTGTGTGCGCGCGCGTTTGTATGGCATAGAGAGAGAAGAGAAGATGTGTAAGATATTAATTCCACAGCACACTGAGTTTGTGAGAATAATTAAAACCCTCACAATTCAGCAGATTAAAAGTATTGCTTTGCTCACATCCACCTCCAATGAACCAGTGATTGAAATTAATGAACTAACTTACAGTTTGTTCCTACCTGGAAGTGTGACTGTAAAAAGCTAGTTAATTACCTTAAAGGCTAATCTAATGTTTCGCAGTATACATCTTTCAATAAGCTGAAGATATTTTTAATTTTCATATGACTTATTTATAGTGAAATATTTAAGTATTTACAGAAATACTTAAAAGATTAAGGAATCGATTTGTCTGATTCCTTCTTAGTAAAGAATAGCCAAAATTAAACTTAATGGGATTTCATAAATTGAAATATATGTTAAATATTTAAGAATACAGAAAACTGATTTGATTAAATCCAGCTTTCAATACTGCAGAGCCTTCATTATTTAAGAAGTTTGTTTGGTTTTCTTGGATTAGCAACAGAAGACAATTTGAGGTTTTTTGTTTATGAAGGATGAATAAAATGCTGACCTTCTTGATTCCCTCTGATGGGCTGGAGACAGAGTTCTCAAAGCCATTGTTCTTGTTGATGATCTTCCAAAGCTCAGCAAATGTGCTGTCCTGCTCAAGGGGGTTGGTGCCTTTGGCCTGGAAATACTCGTACACAGCGGAGTCCCTCACTGTCCCGTAAACCAGATCCACCTGCTTGGAAAGGTCCTGGAATGACCTAAAGGCAGGGTCACATTAGCGTCTCAGTTAACTAGACTTGACAGTAAGTCATGTTTTCCCTTCGCACAGCACAACAGTTCAGTTTATCTCATGTAGACAGGAAATATGACTATTGTGATAGCATCATAAATTAATACCATCTTTAGTTTTTTTTCTTGGTACATCAGTTCCAATCCAGTGTTTTTGGTACTGGGGCTTTGTTCACATTTAGTGTGTGTTATTGTCTCATACAATATTTTTCTTTCCACATGATGGCCTGTTGTACATATTTGCTGCCAACTAAACTGTCAGCTTGTAAAATCATAACCAGGTTTTATTTTTTATTTTTCTAAACATATGACGCAAGAAATCAGTGACTTAGGAAATGTTCCTCTCCTGCTCTATTCATTACTCCACTTCCGTTTCTTGGATTGTAAATGTCATATAGTGAATTTTACTTCTGTTTAAAATTCAAGCTTTAACTCACTCGATCCAGCCTACCACCACCTCCTCTCCTATGCACACTGGAGCAAATCACTAATCACCATGTTCTTTATCAGCCAAATTAGCTGCACCTGTAGCGTTCTGCCTGCTGCTTCTGATTTGATTCCAACACTTTTCCCCGACTGTTACTTTACCCAAAATTACCTGCACTGTGGCTGCATCCAGCATCAAGAGTAACAAGGACCACGTTCTGAGGTCTTTTTTTTGGGAGGGGGGGGTTCATCCACATGACTGAGCATTAACCCCTAATAGAGTCTGCACCACATTCTAACCTACTTTATACAAACAATACTTTATATTGAAAACTAGTCCCTTCATGCTGAAATGTCTATTATGCAGATGCTGTGTGGGCAATAAGAAATGAGGCTCCTTGCAGCAGCTGTATTTTATATGTAATAATAATTGCCAATTTTGTACACCATCATTTTTGCTAAATGCCAATGTCATTATAATTATAGTTTGCCTCCAATGTAATTTGAATGGCAATCTACCCAGAAGATTACCCATTTCCTTGACTGGTGTTGGGCTGATATATTTGACATGCTGCCCTGTGTATTTGCTACATTTCTTTAGAAAAATCAGTATTAAAGTAGCAGCAGAATGTTTATATAACTAACATTTTCTTTTCTGCAGATTCCTAAAAAGTGAGGGAGTAGAACAGCTTATCTCAAGATGATGATGTTGGACTAATTCAACCATTTAATTATAAGCCTATATAGTGTAGCAGTGGTTGTTTGGAAAAAGCAAATGATAGAGACAGAAGCAACTGATTAGACATTTCATGGTCTCCAGCTTTTCCGTGTCAGATTAAACTGCAAGCGTTGTGCACCAAGTAAAATTCATTTTGTGTAACAGTAGTGTTACACACACATTGTTACTGTTTAGTTTGATCAGCAAGTACAGATTTGAAATAAATCAAAACTATAAATATAATATAAAGATCCACCCCCTGAAGTAAATGATATGAATAGAGGTGAAATCCCCTGTATTGAAAGGAAAAATAAACAGGCAGATGGTGACACATTTTAAAAGTACAGATACAGTAAAATTGCTTATATTTGACATAAACACTGTACACATACTGAGGACATACGCCTCCCATTGTAAGTGCTATTGCTTGTTTGCGTTTTGTTTCCGAATGCAATGCAACATATACTACTCCTTGGGTTCATGATCAATACAGAGAAATCCAAACCAGCCGGATCATTATCTATAATGGCTATACCAACCATACACACGTCTGCCATGCAACAACAAACAGCAGAGACCAATGCACATATTATGTCCTCTAACCTGTTTGGAATCAAAAAGGCTGAATGGGTCACCACACAGTTGGCCATGGTTATGTGTAGGTTTATAAATATAGTTCACCTAATTACTGTAGTATTAATCCTCAAGATATCCTGGAGGAAAAAACAACAAGCGAATAACTCATCTTAGTCCCTCAAAAAAGATCACTTGTGTCCCAAGGCATTGGCAGTTTGCAAAGACTTTACAGAAAGAGCAAACAAAAGGTAGAAAAGCCATGCAGTGTTTAAAGAAATATAATATGCAAATGTTGGCTAAAGTAACTGCTCTACTTCCAGATAAAGTTAATAATTGTTTCCATTATGCAAAACTTATGTATCATGCACATACCCCACCCCACATACATTTAGAGACTTTAGAAAACACATTAGAAAAAACATACTCGCACTCAGTGGGAAGCAAGCACACATACTGTAAAAGGAATGTATATAGTCTCTTGGCACTAGTAAAAATTCTAGTTGCCGCTTTTTGGCACTGTAACATTGTCCTGAACTGTCTTAAACAGATTTCTGGAAGACAGAAAGTACATTTCTCCAAGAATCACAAACTCATCTTGACTTTTAATGTTTTTCAAGTGAAAAGAGATGGACTGAGATGAATTTTAAGTCATTTCATGGCAGAAACTTTCCCTAAATTATTGCTGGAGGAAAAACTGCAAATAGTGATTGACGACAAACATTTTCCGACCAGGGAACAAATTTAACATCTGCAAATTTGGGATATCCAGCATTTTCTATGATGCACTTTATAGTGTCTCACTGATCACCAGGTGCAAATAAAACTTAGGTTATTGCCTGGGTGACTCCTTCATATACAGTGCTTTGAAAAAGTATTTGCCCCTTTTCTGATGAAAAAATGTTTTTTTTGCATATTTGTCACACTTTAATGATTTAGATCATCAAACTAATTTTAATATTACACAGCTGCATGACAAAGTGAAGCATGCTACAAGATCTCTAAAGACTTTCTACACAATTAATTTAGATCAACAGGAATATGAGTCTCACCACAGGCTATGGGTTTAATAAAAAAGTAGTTACTATTGAAAGCTGTAGATGTGTACAATGTGCTTTGAATGTTATAACTTACCTTTGGTCAGTGTACTTTCTCCTATGTTTAAATACGGCATTGTAACTGTTAGCGTTTAGGTTGATTCCATTTCCTAAACTACACCAAATGTACTACATGATTAATGCACCTGTAACTGCCCATCCAAACACACACACACACACACACACACACACACACACACACACACACACACACACACACACACACACACACACAC
>JAUYWH010000007.1:14529205-14577234 GCA_034779795.1 Ctenopoma multispine
ACACACACACACACACACACACACACACACACACACACACACACACACACACACACACACACACACACACTTTTCACAGGTGAGATGTGTGCTGCTTAACATTCGCACCCTGTCCTCACATGTTCACATGTGGCTATTTGTTCAAGACAAGACAGGCCCAATGCAATCAAATGCCTCTCTGCTCATTCTTTGGGGAGAGACTGAACACCAAATTGGATTCACTGACAAATAACATTTGGACTGAGGACAGGCTAGCTGTTAGGCAGCAGGTCAAAAATTACAGAAAAGCAGACAGACCAAACACTCTGTGCCAAGTGGAGCTGATGAGACAGACACACAAATGAACCTTCAGTCTGAGCTGCAACACTTAACACGTCCAGCCTAGTTTCTGTTCCATTACCTTCAGTAACTTAATGTAATCTCTCATTTAGCATTTTTTCCATTGGTTTTTGTCTAAAACTGAATCATATTTTTGTGAAAGTCTTTGACCCCTGCCTGACTTTTCTGCATATTTGTCACTTAAATGATTCACATCAAACTAATTTTAAGATTACACAAAGATAACATGAGTAAATATAAAATGCCGTTCATTATGATTTCATAATTATATGAGAAAAGCTGCCTAGGTGAAAAAGTAATTGCCCCCATTGACAAATCATGAATTAACTACAATTAACCACATTTTTTGAAAGCCAAGTTCAGTTTCACTTGCTACACCCAGGCAGACCTGTTAAAATAAATATTAAATAGAAGCCGTCTGACATATGAGGCTAATCTCAAAAATACCTGGTTTCACTCTGGCTCTCTTTTATAAAACAATTGCACAGGAGGTGTTCGCACAGAACATTCAAAGCCAATGCTGTTTACATTTTAAGGTTTTATATCAAAATCTGTTTACGGGTGTTGGGGAGTACTGCTGCATTTGTGGAAAAGTTGTATAAACCCTTTAGTGTCTTAAATAAAATCACTTAAGCAAGTGGCAATTGTGACTTAGAAACTCAAGTTTGAAAGAAAAAAAACATCTTGGAGAGCTGTTAGAAACAAGTGTGTAATGGTTCTAGTATAAGTAACTGTTCTATGTTAATATATCTATTTAAGTAGATGTAACAGTATATTATTATATTGTTATTTAACGGAACAAAGAGGAGAGAGTTTGGTTACATCTGTCAACAATACAATAATGCTACCTTCTGTAATCTTTGGTGATGAGGTTGTACGTCCTATTCTGGAGCTCATCCTGGCCTGAACATTTATGGCTAAATCTTAAAAGTAAAACTGTGTGAAATTCTAAAGTTACAGTTTGTTTATGTATCCTCTGTCACCAGCAGAAGAACTGGGTAGTTCGAGATCTAAAATGAACAGTTTCAGACATCGGGTTAAAAGAGGTACTGCAAAAAGGCCTATTTAAAAAAACAAACAAAAAAAAAACGTTTTGAGTTTTATGTCGTCCAAAACTATTTCAGTAGAGCTCCGGAATAAAAATACAAACCAAACGTTGCATAAAATAGCCTCTTCAGTAGACCTTAGAGCAGTATTGTACTGTGACAGATGTAAGAAGAGAATAGTTCAGGTCGCTTCAACGTAGATGCTAAAAACTCCTTTCTAAAGCAAGATTGTCTATGAATAATATGTCAGAAGGTCAAGGTGATGACAATCACTGACATATGAGATAAAAGTAGAGAATATTGCAGTCTACAGCAGGTGATGTTACACTGTCAGGTTTAATAATAGGGAATGATACTGAATAAAAACCCTGAAGCACCGAGTGCTGTGAGAGAATTTTTCTGTTTTATTTCTTATTAAATTCCTAAAAGCTTCTTGTGCAAGATTTTGGTTGCAACTATCAGAAAGGCGATAATTATTATTATTCTGTATTTACTTACATTCTCTAAGGTCTTAAACCGTACTGTGTAAGGTGCCTTCAGATAACTTTTGTTGTGATTTGGCACTATATAAATAAAACTGAATTGAATTAATTATACTACATGTTTATTATTGATGTCATAGTGGGTGGTGGAGTTATACCTACGTGCACTATATTAAGAGGTGTTTCTTGTTTTGACCCCCTCATTTATGTGAATAGAGTGGCTAAGAAACTGACAAATTATATAACCTTGTAAAAATAGATTTCATGGCAGAGCTGCTGTATTGCATAGAATAAGATTCTACAGGTGTACCTAATAAAGTGGCCAGTGAGTTTATTATCCCATAAAATGTTTGAGCTGGCAGTCACATAATTAAGAGTACAGTTTATATGCATGGCAAACATACAGTATTTAGCAATGTTTACAGTACAAATGATAAAGAAAGAAATTATTTCTGCAAGTCTAACTTCTGAGTTTTTGCTGTTCAGCATAGGAGTGATAGAAATCTGAAGGTGTTGTGTCTTACCGGACAGCATTGTCCATGCGTGACACGGTGAGGTAGGCAGCCAGGTTTGCTGTGTAGGACGAACACACAATGAGGGTAAAGAGCCACCAGCTGCCCATGACGATACGCAGAGCCATCGATCCCAGGACAGAGTCGCTACCTGAGGAGGTGCAGGTATGAAAATGTATCTATAAAAACTGCAAACAGGCCTACACTATCATCTTTATCTTAATATCATCACCACACAGGATCGAATAAAACTAGCTTTTATCTTAAGGTTGCTGCTAAAAGATAATATAAACTATAAACGCATTTTTTTATTTATCACTTGATGTAGAAGTGAATAAGTTGTAACATTTCTAAAAGTGCAGGTGTAGAGAGCCAACATATGGGCTTTTTACCTTAATATAGTATGTTCTGAGTGACCTGGATTATTTCCTGCATTTCGCATTAAAAGACCTTTTAGGTGAATCCTACATTGTTTGTGTCTGGTGTGTAAACTGATTGTTTAGGTACTATATACAGGTACAGGTTTGTACAGTGTTTCTATTAAACATGTTTTTTTTTGCCAATTAAAATTACATATTTCTCAAATGTTTTATAATAATTACTGATTAGTGGGTAGTTTAATCACACACCATTGGTGTTAAGGCTGCAACAAGCTGTAATTTCTTACAGAGATGATATTTACATGTGACACTGGAGCAGTTGACTGTACGGATGATGATTTTATGTAATTACTATATGTTTTCATCACTTATTTTCCCTTTGGCTTAGTGTATTAAAAACCATCTACCCTTGCATTCTATTACACATCCAAATTCCTTTTTTTCCAGAGAGCACAGCACTCATTAATATTCATTCTTCTTCTGTCCTTTTAACATTTTTTCCTTTATGTCTTTAATCCTTAGCTCTCCTCATTTTCTCTGAAAGGACCAAAAACAGCTTATGAGGTCCAAGAAAAAAAAATAAAAATCAAACATTATAATTTTGAAGAGTAAAGCCACGGAAATGTCATCTGAAAGATTCAGGAGTGTGAAATGTAATAAAAACATATTTGTCTGAAAGTGTCACAACCAACACAGCTGCGCCCTTAGGACAGCTTGGAGAAAAAAAAGCTGTAGGCCTTGTCAGATGCGTAGCACTCCAGCATCAGTCACTTTTATTATATGTGGCTTTGACGGATTTTTTAAGGTCATCAAATGTGAAACGTGCATCTTGAAACTCCCTGGGTTCGTACTTACTGCAAAGGTCTACTGTGGTGCCATCTCTTTCATCTCTGAAATAAATTGATTAAACTCCCTAATCATAAGGAAAGTGTTATTTTGAACAGTTCTCCTGGACAGTTTCAGATTATATCCTACCTCTCCCCGACCTCTTTATAGAACAAAAGAAGGACGTCCCTGTTTCAGTAAGGCACTGTGAATGTGATATGTTTGGATAGTTTAATCTTCACTGAATATATAACAAAACCCAGCCAAGCATCGGCATATCATTACGGAATCATGGCAGTCGGGATGTGGTTGCCAAGTTTATGCTCTCTGACAACAGCACACTGTATCAACCATCAGATTCATATCAAAGTGACATACGTCATCCCCAGAAAAAATGCAATCCACTTGACTGGAACAAAGTGGCAACATTAGAACGCGAGCCCGAAGAGAAGAAAAGACACGAAATTTAGCTTCTCTTGAAATATAGTGAGTGCTGGGTTAAAAAGGCTAATAGGCAGTGTGCCAGACTTTGATAGATGCAGTTCAGGCTTTAACATCAGCTGCTGAAGTAGTCATTTATCCACACCGGAAATACCTGGATCTACACCAGACAAAGATGGGAAGTTGTCCTTGACAAAGGCACCTTTAGAAAATGCTAGCGTGGCATCATGCCTCAAACTGACTTATTACTGAATCAGCATTCATTGTATACAGAGATCCACGTGCATTTTGATAGATTGGACTTATTTGTATTTTAGTCTTCTGCTCATAGTTCCATACTGTTTTTCTGTGTTTTAATGTCGCTTTTGTTCTGCTTCGATTTAGGCTTTTCACATTTAAGGACTGCATGGTTAATGCTTGGTGTCTGATAAACTGCGTTCATGAAGGCCATGTGCAAGCAGGTTTTCAGTCTTTCAACAATGACGCTGACTTTATGAAGTTGAAACACCTTCAAACAGAAAAGTGGTATCTAGTAAGATCTGTGTATTGAAAACCTTCCTAGCCTTGGTCCTGCGGTATATGCTAACTATTGCCCTTGCGTGTTGTAGTGGCCAAACTGAAGCTTTATCACCAACCTTGTTGCACAAAAGCACCGTAGACAATCCAGATGGCACTCTGAAGTGATGTGGAGACAGAAGGTGGTGGATGTCCTCCTGTGCTGTTCTGGCAACGCACAGCCTGGATGCGCCTGAGCAGGAAGATCATGATGCCCACCACAGGGATAGCTGCGGCGATGCACGCCCACACTGCCAGATCAAATGGGGCCAGTAAAGAAAAAATGTTGATCTTTTCCTCCGGCTTACGCATCAAAATTCCCACTGAGTAGTCCAGGTAGCGTTTGCTGAAATCCACCACACTCTCACGCTCTGGGGTGATGGTGATGGCTGAAATTGCCAAGTCAGCACGCTGTGGATAAAGAGAGTTCCGACTTTAGCAACTTTAGAATTTCCTTTTTGTAAAACAATATAATGTGTAAATTACGTTTAGCAATTATTTATGAGGTTAGCTTAGTTTGTTAGTCAAAGAAAACATAAAAACTTGTGGCTGCATAGTCCAAATACTCTCCAGAATTATAAACTTATTTCTTGGGACTGAATATCCTCGTCTCGTGTCTCTTCAACATGTTCATTTTTCAGTATTCAAATACATCTCCATTGAACTTCATTCTAACCTTTTCTCACCTTTTTATTTTGGAAAGCCTACGTTTTCTTTTCTAGAAACTCCATCAGTGATTCTGTGACATACCCAAAGCTAACAGACAAATTGGAAGAACGTTTTGGCAACTCATTTTCATTCCCAATAAGAAATTGGCTTTGTTAACAATAATACGATTGCCCAAGAACTACTATCAGTTCATGTTTTCATATTTAAAATTCATCTCTCGCTCAATCTTAACCAGACAATTTCTCTGTGCACCTTCATGCTCTCAGCAGGAAGAAAACCTTTTAATTTTCATTATTAGACCAAACTTTGCTTTCCCATATAACTGTTGACTTTGGTACCAACTACATAGATTGATAGAGCTTTGTGGATGTTAAAACTCTGTGTTAATAATTAAGTCTGTAATTAGTCCCACTCTGCATTATGTTATTTCATTACTGAAAGTGTTAAAAACTATGTTAGAGTGCATGTGTTTTAGAGTAATAAAACACAATAGATCTTATCAGAAAGATGTATTTAATAATCTTTAACAGCCCGTGTATTTATTTAGACATATTTAAGGAAAAATGTGTTCATTTCAACCTCACTGAGGAATTTAACTGCCCATTATCATTATGATTGATAACAGCTTTTGTGAACTTCGTTCGTATCGTTCTCAGTTTCCCTTGAAAAACCCAGTTCTGTTAATCTACATACACTGGATACACTGGATAATACTGACAGTAGATAGAGGCTGTTGCCCATGCAAAGGTTTCCTGATCTTTTCCACATTATTGAGGCTTATAATTGGGCTTCCATTTCAAAACAAAGCACTGTGGCCTGACTCCCAGAAAAATGATTTGGACTGAAATCTGGTCATCGATTGACTGAGATAAAAAGAAAATACGCTGACCTTGCCAATGAGTTCTCCAATCATGCCATTCCAGGATCCATTGGGGAGTGCTGAGCCGTACTTCCCATCTCCGACTTGGTAGATGTCATACTTAAACCCCAGGATCTTAGCGAGAGCATCAAGTACATCAATCGAAAATCCCTTGTATCTTTTAGGTTGCCCCAGAATGTTCTCTGCCACCATCACAAAGGGTTCTTCCTATTTGAATGAATATTGCACAGCTGGGTTAAAGGAGTTTGAGGGAATACATCAGTAACATAATGATAATGCTGAAAAGTGTAAATGTGTGTGGACTTTCTCACTAAGGCCAAGAGTTATCCTCAAACTGAAGAAAAAGATTATGTGTGTATTTAATCACAGGTATGTCATTTATCAAGATGCACCATAATCTCCTTGGGGCCAGACTGGTGACTGAGGCGGGGACGCATTCAGTCATTTTAAGAACTCTGGGGTGACACCTTTATGAAGAGCTTTGAAGGTGATCTAAGTTAAACTTAATCTTAATAAAATAGTTTCCTCAGCAACTGTTGACCTGTAACACATGGTGCCATGGCAACTGCTATGGTTCATCAACGTGGAAATTGCCATTTTGAATTTATTGCACCTAACTACGGTTCTTCTTTATGGGCTAAAAGTGTCAGGGCAGAATTAAATGGGTGGAGGAGGACTAAAGACTACTAAAGAAGACAGGTGGAGAGGGACAGGGAAAAAGGGGGGTATAGTGGGCAGGAGAAAATGACGTGATTAAGTGACACTGCCAGAAGAGAACTGAGCAGAACTTATGTGAATAAATATGGTGCAGGTAAATTAGGTGTGAAGAAGAGGAAAAATTGAAAGAGAGGAAGGAAGAGCTTTGCTGCAGCAGTTAGTGAAGTTTGTTTAACAAAACTTCTGATGCTCTAGATTTACAGGACGGCACCCTGGACAGGCTGCCATTTTATATAGGTGATGTATAGAGACACAAAATCAGAGAACCTTTAACACTGGATTTGAGCCTCCTATTGTAGCTGTGAGGCAGCAGCGCTACTCCTCCACTGTGCTGCCCTGTATGGTGATCTGCATCTCTATTACCTCAGATAAGATAAGAACCAGACTTTTCTTTAAGACATTAGTATTTTGCTGCTCTGCTTGGTTTTCTATGTAAATGCTCTTTAGTTTAATTCAAATTTATTGTTTTGTTGAATGTCTTTGACACTGAAAAGACAAGGTGAATTAATATTAGTAAAAATGACTATCAGTAGGTACAAAGGATTCTGTACAATCTAAAGTTTCTATGCAAAGATGACATTTGATTGTGCGTGTGTTTGACAGAAACTGCTGCATTACTCAGAAATTTGCCTACTCAGGTCAAGTGTTAATACATTTAGTGTACTCCCACAACTTACCAATAATGTTACAATCTTGAGCGTCACTCCCTGCATACCGCTCTCTATCCGATTCTCCTTGAGGCTACCATTCAAACCACGAGTGGAGTCCCAGGATGCCAGCTAATAAGAAGAGAAAAAACATCCATCAAAAAAAATATGGTGAGAAAAAGAGATTAAAAAAATGCAACAATGGCGTATACCTCTGAATAAAAAGGTGTCAAACACCTAATGAATAAATCAATCACAAATAGAAATAAAGATTGAATACTTTGCAGCAGGATAAAGTGAATGAGCTTACGAGTGACGTAACCATCCTGCCATTTTGTGACTCAGTTCTTAGTCTAAACTACCTCTCGTGTTTTAAAATGTTAATTCCACACTGTCAACGTTTTGAGCTGTGTCTCAAGTTGCGAAGCTGATGTTTCTTAAATTATTAATCAGTGCTGCTAGCTGGACAAGGATTCTAAATGATCTGACACATCATTAGGACTGGTCTTTGAGATTTGAGCTGACAAGACAAGAGCAGTGGCCCAAGGCCAAACAACAGGCTTTTTTGGCCACAGCACACATGCCCCCCTCAGATGGCACCACATACTCCAGATACCTTTACCACAGAGAGACACTGTATTTCACAACAAAGAGAAATATTAAAAAGCAGTAAGCTGTTAAATATATGCAAATTGCATTCTAAGTTTAGTTATATTACTCAATTCTGTTATAAAATGTCCAGGTAATTTTGAGCATGTGTCTTTATTCCAGCTTTTTAGTTTAGCTAAAAACATTTTGTTGTTTCCTAAATCTCACTCCAACTGAATATAGTTCACTAAATAGCATGAATTTCAATAGTTGTTTTTTTTTAAATTGTGCTATGTCCCACTTGTGACATACATTAAAGTAATTTTAATGTGTGTCACTACTTTGAAGAATTCACCACACTGTCACATATTGAGTTCAAAGCAGGACTTCTAACTAGGAGAAACCGCACATGTGTCTCATTCTGGCACAATTACATCATGCTGAATCTTAATAGGCAGCTTAGATGACTCTGTTTCATCAGTGAGGAGAGGTTTATACAAAATGCTGTAAGACTGCTGGCCCTCGAGAAGAAGGCTCTGGACATCTCATTCAATATTAACTAAAAAAAAGGTGCCAGAGATCAAATCTGTGAGCAGGAGCAAAGATATTTTTAAGCTTCAAGATTTCATCATAAGTCCTGCGCTTAACTTTGAACCCTAGGCTCATGAAATATTGAGGATCCTTTGCTTTTTCACTTGATTGGACATAGACAGCTGAGTTTGGTTCTAGAAATACCAGGACACAGGATTGTATGGTCCTGATGTCTTTAAAAACACATTTTATATTCTTGTGATGTCCTATTTGGATGTGAGACTGATGACAAAAACAAACTGAACAAACATAAATCTCTGTCACCAACACAGTTTGCACAGACAAACTTGAAATTACAAATGATTGCCGTTTTCTCCTGATTGTTCTGTTACTGTAGATACACAAGGCAGCAACAAAGGCTTTCAACTTTGAATGAAACATGGGCATGTAAGGCGATGACTGAGGCTTGCAAAAAACTTCAGAAGAATATTTCATTATCTAACTAAATCTTTTGTTCTACACAGATCATCTGCAGAGCATGTCCAATGTCCAATCTCCAATTAGTCAGCATTAAAGAGTTAAACTGCATTGCTATATATAACTACACTGCAAAATGAATCATGTTTATAACCCGTCAACTTGTGTGGGTGTATATCAAAAATGTTCTCCTCATGCAGGTTGTTACTCATAAAACAGGCTTTTTAAGGGCCTTTATCTAAGCACCACCAGCATTCAGCATATCAGAATCAAATAAAATTATTCTGATTTACAGTATGCACCTTTTTGTACCTAAAAGCTATGCTGTTGCTGCACTGCACAACATTGTTGTGACAGCAGATCTTGAGCCATATGTGGGTAATAATTACAATTTTGTAGGCACGTACTTAATTGTAATAGCTTGTCAGCTTGTTCATCTGTGTATGTAGATATATGTAACTGTGTCCAGTGTGTGTGTGTGTGTGTGTGTGTATGTGTGTGTGTGTGTGTGTGTGTGTGTGTGTGTAGGGGCAAAATGTCACTTTGTGTTGCCTGCTTCACAGGGGGCTATTTTCTCCATGAGCAGCTCTGTCCTCAGTGAAAAACACTGAGCAATCTCTGCTCTGCAAACTGAAGAACACTAAAGAGGAACACTTCTACTTCACAAAGCTTTGCACACCAACACGCAACTGGGAAGGTCATAAAGAATACACACAGCAATGCTACACCACCTGCATATGAATGAGTAACACTTGACTGAACATATTCCGGCCTTTGATTTCCAGGTTTAGAAATGCCATCTGTGGCTGAATAAATGTTTTACTCTTAAACATAAACAAATTTAACAGGTATCATCCTTTCGAAAATGTAAGAGAAACATACGATTTGAAAATTTCAAGGATACAGCAGTGAAACAGCATGTCTGTTTCTTATGAAAAATAATGTATTATATAAAAAATGCTTAATGATACATGAAAGAAAATAATGTTTTTTGTTGTTTGATGCCAGATCTCTTCCAAAAATAAAATATATATATATTTTTACTTTTTTTCCTCCTTCTTCCTTTGAAGTGTGAGCTTACTGAAGACTTGTGTCTTCCTATAAATATGCATAGCAATCAGTCACCAAGAGTATTACCTACTTTAAGTGAGATCAAAACATTCATTTGGTTCCTTCTACATCTTCGGCACAATAGAGAATTTGTCCTAATGAAATTTTGCAATATCCCATCATACCAGCAGTACCACTTTGTAGCTAATGGTTAGGATGCTCCATTCCTTAAAATAATCATCTGTAATGGGGATGAGTAAATGCCAATGACATGTTTGAAAATGACAAAGGATGAAAGTCAAATAGTCTTGAATTCATAGTGCCACAATGATGTTAATAACAGTAACTGCTCTAGTGGCTTCTAGAAAGGATTTCCTATATGAAATTGCTTCCATGAAAACTGCATCATTGTAGACGTGGAACTACAGTTCGAGCCAGTTGTCTCTATTCTGCTTCTTCTTTTCCTGCTTACATATTGACAGGCTCATCATGCTACCAAGCTTTGTATTGACCCATACCACTTCTTTGTCTGCTGCATCAAACAGGCAGAATGTACATGCTTGTGTGTGGTTAGAACATATGTTGCCTGCATTATTTACTGCTCAGGTCTTAGACATGTGTCCCTGGATTCACTGGTAATGTTACTTAATGTACTGTACATGTCTTCAATAAACATGAATATGTTTATCAATGTGAACATACTGTGTGAGTACCAGTGCATCACATTAATTTTATGTTCCACTGTTTGTTCTCCATGCTGCAGGAAACGGCTTGAATGGTGCCACTAGTGTTAAATTTAATCACCAGGAACACAGTGGAAAAAGCTGGATATGAAAATTAGTCAAGACAGGAGACATAGTCTCCATCCTATGCTTAGATATTCTTAGAGATGAATGAGTGCAGTGTATAAGCAGGCATTGTTTTCCCCTATCCTCCTCTACCATCCCTCTATCTGTTGCACAGTGTAAAAGTGAACGGTGACTCTTGCCAGTTGTCGTTAAAATGTAAATTGCTGATTTTGTTTGTTTGTTTTTGTATCCACTTATGAACTGAAAATAATTTTTAGTTCACCTAGTAAAGTAAGAGGAATAAGAACCAGGTTTTGTAGGTAATAATGGGCATTTAAATAAGCTCAGTGGCTATATGGTTAGTAATATTTGTCCAGAATTGTTTTGATGGAGAACACAACAGAGAATACATTAAGGGGTATGGAGATACATCATCCACTTATCATCCAATAATTTAAGGGCTCTCAAGAGGATCTAATTTTGTTAGTGTGGCAGTAGAAACAGCAGGGAGTAGGTACTGCCAGTCTATTGCTTTCCCCTTAATGGCAATACTATTCAAGAAAAGGCAGTTCATACATGTTACAACATTTAAATGCTGCTGTGATTTACCTATCTATGGAATAACATCTTGACCAGACTCAAAGTGTGTTGTACACTATTAAATTTAATACGGTAAGAAGCTCTAAGCTACTTGTTAAATTTATTGATGTCAAAGTTCAACTGAGGGATATCAGCATCAACAGGTGCCTGCTCACAGTGACTTGTTCGAATTTGAAATCTAATTAGCACTTCTTAATATAAAGTAATGATAATGTTGCTTTTATTTTGGCTTGTAACATGCTCGCTGGCTCACACCAGTGGCATTGATCCATCTTCATCTGGGGTAAAATCCAAGCACGTAGAGGATATTTCATAAGACTATAGAAACCAGACAGCAAGTTTCTAAAAACTAGGCATATCAGTGCCTGGGAAATTAAATACTGGATCAATTAATCTTAATATCAACAGCCTTATTAAACACATGCATATCTATTATCGGCAAGAGAGAGGGGTCCTTCAGAGACCATATAATGTTTTAAATGTAAGCTGGTTCTGGGAAATAAATATTTGAAACCAGAATCATATATATAATACAATATACATATAGTACTGTACACTGACGACTTTATGTTATTTGTGACTAGAAAATTGAGTGAAGAAAATCTGGAGTTTGCAGTAATACATGTTTTTTGAAAAATTCCAGACACATTTATGAAATAACTACTTCATCATGCATGCACGATGCTTCAATAGGAGGAACAATTCTGTTCAAGTGAACTGACTTTTCTCTATGAAGAGTTTCGTGCAAGCTGGAAGTCATTAGCAGTATCTGCTTAGAGACGAGCTGACACATCAATAAGAGCAAACTGGGAAACCAAAACAACAACAACAGCATCGATCACTCCACAGCAGCACTGGATGGTGGAGAAAACTCACAGTAGCCATCCAGGAAATAGTATTTCAGTCTTCATTACATTTTCTAACCAGAAAGACGCCTCATCTAAGAGCCATCAGGCTGGGGAGAAAATGGACTGAATGCAGATAAACGATGATGGAGAGGGAGGAAACGGCTGAAAAACGAGGAGAAGGAGTTAAGGAAGAAGAGAAGAAGTGAGCAGAGAAGAGAAGATGGAAGATGATAAGAAGGAGGGGCAAAATGAGGATGTGTCCCGATGGGCGGATGTGGGTGGGCTAGAGTGGTGAATGACTTGCAATCACTGTTAAACCCCACTTGGAAAAACAGGAACAGGACAACACATCATTGCAAAGAAAAACATGTAATGATGTAGGATTTCTTGCTGGTAGTAACCATTTTTACACAACACGGTGCCAGGAACATGCTGAATGTTTATACAAACATCATATTATAGAGGAACACAGAAGTGCGTGAGTTCATGTCTGTTTTCTCTTAGTAAATGGTTCTACCAAGCAGTGAGCAGACACACAGATAGACATGCCAGGTAATGAATAACAGCACTGAATGCATTTGGCATCCCATTATCTGGCCTTGCTGTCCCCTTCTGCCTCTAATGATTTTGCAATCCCACATGTTAGTGTGCTGTCTGGGCTCTGTTCACTGTTTGCCTGGCTGCATGCTTTTAGTGTCTGAGACTTAAAGCAATCTGTACACTACCTCTTCCAGTGGACATGAATGTGTACATGTGTATGTGTATGTTTAAGTATAAAAACACATGACAGTGAATGCAGTGCATTGAGTGGTTTGTGCATTTCTTCCTAGATAATGTTAATGACCACATGATGATAAATTGTCCTCATGACTTCAGTTTAGCTGAGTGGTGATTAAATCTTCATTACCACTTCTGGTCAGTCCTTCTCTACATAGATTGCCAAGAAACTCAATCTCTCTTCATTTTGCAAAAAGTCCCTGACTGAATGAGGACATCAACAATGACTAACAAATTACAGCTAAGAGAAGAACACTGTCTTTAATCTTTAGTTGTACTACACTACAAATACTCAGCACAGAGTTGACAGTTAGCTCAAACTAAATTAGTAAAACATGAAAATGTCTGTGTTCTGTACCTAACCACAGATCAAACATTTAAATACAAAGTTAAAGTGCTCTGCTTTTTTTGTTACAAGGTAAGAGATCGAGTTAATTCAGGAGATCCAGTAGAGGGCACCCTCCTCTGTGACACTCTAGACAAACATATAATGACATACAATAATGACAATACACATGTTCTATCCCATGCTAACCTGTCACCTGACAGCCAAAAACCATAAAGAGCAGGACTTCCCAACCTGATGATTAAGAGTGAGAACTAAAGGTCTATGAAAAAGTAGGACATGAAAAAACAGCAGACAGCTGGAAGCCTACACAATATTTGTAACTATCTGGCACTTCTCTGGAACCACAGGATCTCAAGTAGAAGTTGAACTTAATTCAGATTCTCAAGGACAGGTGTCCTGCAGGTCTTTGTTGCTCACCGGCAGTAAATGATCCACACATGGTAGATACTGTATCTACCCAACAACAGGTGTGGATGATCAGTGTTAATGAAGAACAAAGCCCTGCAGGACACCAGTTCTCAAGGGCTGGAATAAAGTAAGTAAAGTCTGAGGTTTACGGGGGGCCTTGGGAGACTGAGAAATTGTTTAATTTCACTTTTATTTCTCTCTTCACACTGTAAGTGGTCACATCAAGAGAATGTCTAAGAAAACCTATTTTCATCAGCAGTTTCACAGCACCTGCTGTTCCTTCTACACCTACTGAGTGAACAGTTATGTAAGTCAGTGCAAAATCACATCTACCAACAAAAAAGCGTCTGAATTGACTTTACAGACACAGTATACAACTGCAACACGGCACAGTTGCTTAGTTTTGTGGAATGACAAAGGTGGGGCATCTTGTTGTGGAATACATGATGCTGACACATAGCAGCTACATGTTTATTTCAGCCTGTAAGTAATATATTTAAAATATTTGGCACTCACCCTTTTCACATCTTTTCCAAATGTCTCGCTGTAGCTTGTTCCAAGAATCTCAAACTGCACATGAGAATTTGAGCCTTCAGCACGGAAGTCCATCAGTCCCGTCAGTCCACTGATCCGACCCTGTATCAACAACAGCAGGAAAAAACGTAGGAATGATAACAGCGAAACTGCATTTTACCGAACTTGAGAAGATATGATAACAAAATTACTGGACCACCACTGCTTTGTTGTTGTTAATGCTATGCTTGGTCATCTTACTGTACATTACACTTTGAATGAAACCATGTGACTCTCTGCAACAATAAAAAATTGCATTATCAAATTGAAGTGGATGAAATCAATCCACTTTCTAGTATACAGTTACATTTATACACTTACTTCAATGACAGAGCTGAGAGGGTCACACGAGCATAAAAAGATCAAAGCTGAGAATCTGACACATCTATCTTGAGTTCAGCCCTTGAGATCACATTTAATAATCAGCTTTCTTGAGGTTAATTTGAAAATGTTTAATCAAGCTGCTTCCTTAAACAACTAAAAAAGGTCATTTGAAATTCTGCTACCTTTTGGATAGTGTCTAGCATGGACCATCCTCCGTTCCACGGCTTGGTGGACTTCCTCATACAGTTAAGACTGGCCATGCTGTGCCACTTCCTATCCTCCAACTTCCTGTAGAAGGCGTTGGCCAGCATCAAAACACTGTCATATAAGTAGAGGTTGGACACCTATGGGGTAAAGAAGAAAAAAAAAAGCAATTTTAATAATAAATGCATTCTTGGATTTTGTGTTACTTTAAGCTGCTACAGACACTATCACATGGCCTCATGGTGAAAATGTGTGAATGCGCCAATGTTAAAAACACATTGTAATCTTTTAGTCTGTGATGTTGGATGATGAAAAAGAAAAATTCTTAGTGAATAAAAACTCTTTTTTTCTTAATTACGACAATACTGAAGAATGACACAATGAAGCTGGCACCATCTTCACTATGATTGTTCATGTTTACACTTCAGGAAAACTTTCTGGTGAAGTAGGTTGATTTGTTCAACAATATACCCACATGAGATGAATAATACACACCAGAACAAATCTAATCTAATGACAGAATACAGCGGTGTGATACAAAATCAGGAGAGCAGCAAAACAAAAATACTTTCCACTTCATTCTTTAGCTATTGAATGTCAGATATGTCATTGGTTCCACTGTCTGCCTCCAACTGCACTCTGTCAGAAATCATGTCTACAGCTTCCTGTCTTTGTGTGAGTGTGGACTTGATAAGTCCTCTGGGTCAAGTCAAGTCAAGTCTTTCCAGTGCAGAAGATCCATGGAAGCAGTACTAGCTGCCACGCGAGGCATCAGCTCATGACATGTTTAGACTGAAGTCAAAGTTTCTCAGTGGTAGGACATCACACAAGTGAAGTTCACTTGCCTCAAGGTTGCTCAGTCAGAAGCTGAGTCCAGGTGAAATGCAACACAGTAGCTTCTGGATTTCTGACGTACTAATCCCTCACAACAGCTGAGAGATTAGTATGGGAAAGCACTGCAATCACCTCAGTGTTTAACTATTCTGATGAATGCTTTAACTGCCATTACCCGATATTTAACCCTCTTTTATGTGAATTAATGAGGACTGTGGGTGCACACACCACATGGTTTTGCCATCTGTCCGGAGTACGGATTAAAAGGAATGTGAACATTTCAATAAAGCTACAGGCAACATGGCTATTTCACCCCAGATGGATAGTCTAAAAGGTGTAAGGAGATGCTCTTAACCCTCAGTAGAAAGAAAAAAAATGACAGAGTGACTAACGTTATTAGGAAGAAACAAATAAAGGAATGAAATGGAATTGAGGAGATAAAAAACTTTGACAGTCTTTATTGACATTGACGCCGTTATAATTAAATCACAGAAGGCATAATATATTTTACAGAATAGAGGAAGTCTATGTTAAGCTTGTGTTATCTCAGTAATGTATTAGCAGATATACGTTATTTTAGGTTATGTATTCACTTTTATCAATATTTTAGGTAAATCTGCACTTTCATTTACTTTGAAACAGGATTTCACTTTGTTATGCCACTTATTCCCCAGTCACATTGAGCTGCAGTCATTTATATTCATGAACATTCATGTCCCTCATAATTACCTTATCTGGGGAGTTTAATCTATATTCATTGGAATACATAATCAGTTAATATTTGCTTCTTTGAGGCACTTGGCAGATGCTTGTCTATACTGTCCTACACCATGCATAACGTGTGCTGTAATGTCACTGCTGAAACTGGGAATAACATGTTTTATCAAGCAGGAAATATGTTCATAACCCTTACAGCACATGTACTGTAAGTACTACAGTATATATAGAACAAAATATAATCACACTATACTTGTTTTAGTTGTGACTGTGGTTGATAACAAGTATCCCTCCTCTTGTTGGCTGCTGTAGAAAGTGGATGAAACATGTTTGTTGCTAAAGCACAAAGTGGCTGTCCTATAAATACTCACCACAAAAGGTCCAGTATCAAAAAAACAACAAAGGAAAAACACAACATCGCCACTAGTCAGATACTCAATACCACCTCATCCATCATGCTGCTTCCATGTTGTACATTCATTGTCCTCAAAGTAACTTATGTTGTTCAATGTGTGACTGGAACACACTGATCATTTTCATGAATGGTGAAGAATTTTGAGTGGTTTGAGAATTTTCTGTGGATGTTTTTATACTTTCTCCCTGATTTGAAAAATGTCACCTTTGGACTCCATTGTAACTGACTGAATTTAGAGTGGCTGCAGGAATAGTTCTCTACTTACAGTCACCTTTCAAGCCTACAGTGGGTGATTATTTGAACTCAAAAGCTGAAATATCACAACAAAATGTGAAATATGTTGACTTTTAAATCAACTATGGCACAGCTGAAACTAAATACACTGTATCTGTTGAATTATGTCATAATTCAAAGCATGTTGAATAATGTCATGATATTAACTAACAATTATGGCCTGTAATGTTTTACTGGATGACTCAAATTCAGTAAAATATTATATGACTGCTGTATAATTTTTTTTTCTTCTTTCTGGGAAACCTTTTTTGTGGCAGCATGTGTAGCGCTTGGGTTGGCAGTTTTAAATGTAATGTGTAATATGTAAGAATTTATTAAATGTTTCATCACTGCAAAAGGTATTTTGAGTGTCAGTGGACTGGGCATGTGTGTATGTGCACGCCATAATAAATAACCATCTGACATCTTCTATAAAGGTATTTAAAATCCTATTTGTGTACATTACTTAGCACAATAACTCAAAAATGTTTTTAATGTAATCTTATATACATACAGGTTCATCATCACTCTGAGTATCTTGGTACACATCTACATCTAGTAAAAATCATTCTTTAGATATTCTGTTAATAAAATAAGGATGTGCAGCCAGACAATTTGATCCACATAATATTTCAGCAGCATCAACAGTAAATCTTAAAGTTGTTTTTACCTCAAGAGACTGCAGGTAACCTTCCTGTGGGTCACAGAGCAGGGAGGAGATGCGATGATTGTTCCTCATACAGCGAACATTGGTGTCCCTCCATAAAGGGAAGCTTTGACGAATGATGGTCATCCGCCCAAGAGAGCTGTGAACCAGCTCCATAATGTCTGCGTCACTCACCTCCTACAGATGAGAACAACAGGAGATATTATATTCAAGTAATAAGTCTTTGAAAAGCTTTCAAAATCAGTTTTCTCAGTGATAATTTGGATATGAAACCTTAGTAAAATGGTTAGGCTGATAGAGGTTACGGTTTAAAAACCTTGCGATTTTGAAAAAAATATTTTTCTGTTGCTGTTTACAGAACCCTGTGACCCTCTAAAAGATAAGCAGTATGAATTAAACTACCCAAAGTTTAATTCACAGATCATTTCTGTCCCACCACTGATTCATTTAATAACCTGAATAAAACTGAATCCATGTTTTTAGGTTAGAATACACTGCTTGAGAAGTCAGATTTTTAAGCTAGAATTTATCATCAGGAATCTAATTTATTTGTGATTCACAAACTGACAAATCAATGAACATTTCAAGCATACACTTCACAATAATAATGCAGGTGACCCTTGGCCCTCTTCTGTGTGGGGATACATGTGCGGAGGGGCCCATGGAGATTTTTCCTGTGAAGGGTTGGCTCAATATTCATGAGACATTGAGCTGTCTACTGGTCTCCAGAGCAGGACAATGGTCAATGCAGAGGCAGACAGCGAGTCTCTAGGGAAATGTTGGGTTCATATACTATCTGACAATAAAGATGTGAGGTTACTGTTGGGTCAAAACTTAAGCAGCTCTGGGCTGATACAATCCTTCACCACACATGCCTGAATCCGGGCTCTCTATCTGTTTTCCTAATCAGACATTTTGATCTCACTCATTTGCATCGACCTCTCTGTTATTACTGCTGGTCTCTGTCCTCTCTCACAGAAGGCGTAGCATGAGCAGCATATTATCAGAGCAGCAGCTCTGGTGCTCCATGTGGGTCTACATAGTGGGAGTTCAGGCACAGTGCCGTGTTGTAGGTCACCCACATTTTGGAAGCGTTCAAAGTTCAATACACAATTACTGTAGTTATAGCTGGAAAACACAGGAGCACAGACTTGCACCATAAAAATACACTTTAGGCCACTTTTATGGGAGTGTAGCAGGAGTAAAATCCAAGCTGTTTCATACATGCCCAGTGTAGTCAGATTTATAGGTTAAAATACAAATGTATCTGTTCTGACAGACAACTGAAGACAAGTTCTGTATAGACATAAGAATAATTTCTCCATGTTTCTGTCTCACAATCATTCTTACTTTGTCTCTTCTAGTCTTGCTTTGAATGTTTATCTTATTTTATCAGTCAGGAATACTTGAATACTCTTTCCCATTATTTATCCACCAGCACTGGTTTCCGTATATACTCCCCTTTCTTTCCCTGACCTTTTCTCAAGTACATCTAATGTCATACATGTATATATTTTTTATTTTCAGTGCAAAACAGTGTAAGCAAACTGAATTCCAGTAATGATTCAGATCCTTTCTTCCAGAACCAGGATTCCCAGAACTGCCATCTGTGTACAGCATGAGTAAAACATTTTGCAGTATATTCTAGCTCATCAAGCTTTATCTTCAGACTCTTTTTCTCTCTGTTCATAGTCACGTCAGGTAAAAAGTATGAATATTCATGAGTTGGCGTGACACATTAATCAGATGAATTATGCTGCATGGTTCAAAGAGCTGAAACCTCACGTCCAAGCTAATAACTTCCAGTGCCACCCACTCGAAGTATTCTGTCACCATCATGGCTGACATTTCTGTCATAACCTGAGCCAGCGCTGGCATTGACCAATGGGACATGGCTGACAAAACACATGCCTTTTAACCTTTACTTGAGGAGAAAGTACAGACCAGTCACAATTTAGATCCCACAATCGTATATTTCACTTGTACAATAAACATCACCCATATATACATGAAATGTATAAAGGAAAGCTTCATGACGACCCCTAACGTGATCATACTGCGTACTTCAGAACATCTTGAGAGGCATTATTCATCTAAATAGTATATTGTACGTGACTATGATAGCAAGAGGAATCACATTACTACTATATACACAAGCCTATAACATCATAAACTACTCCTAAAATGTACAATTATTACACAATTAGTCCAGATGCAAAGCTCCTTGGAGGTAGCTCACTCAAATTTCTGAAAAAGTGAATACAACGCGGTCATGTTTCAATGACAGTCGAAGACCAGAATACATTCATCAAATCAAGTTCTGCTGACAGATAAATTATCCTCTTTGTACTGCACACCCAATGTTATTAATCTCTCACTGGAAATAAATAAAAAAAATACTGATAATCACGACAGCGATTTAATTAGAAGTTAAGGTTCTCTTTGAAGCTGCAGGCAACTAAATTGAGAAGTAATGCATGTCATGCTGCATGTGACATTAATGTCATCTTGCCCATGCTATACATATGCGTCTCTTTAGAATGTTCAGTCAATATATTATTAAGAAAAATGTAATTATAAAGAACATAAAACTCAAAGATTAATATTCAGTTATCTGGTAATATAACCAAAGAACTTGTGCCCTATTGTCATTTTGCAATAGAAGAAAAATTACATTATAAATACACAATAATAAATAAAAATAACACAATGTCAAAGACTTTCTCTTGTTCACATACCTTAAACAGCACTGTCTGTAAAGTCGTAAATCTCCACCTCCATAAAAACAATTATGGAGGGGAAATAACATTGGTAACAGTGCTTTTCAGGTTACTGTGCATTTGCAGAGATGCGCTTTACAATTCACTTATCCGTCACTACTTTGATGATTTTTCAATCCTTAAATACTAATGATGATAAAGTTAGCGTTTAATTGGGTAGTACTATCAAGCACAGCCAGTAAAAACTGTTCAGTGACGTAAACTCATGAAAGTTAATTTTGTGGTTTATTACCTCCCCAGGAGATCAATATAGGTGCTTTTATTAAATATTTAGTGGCAGGTCCATTACTACCACCTATAGTACACTATAAGTCAATGCATTTTGAATTTCAAGTAACAGTTTAATAATGCAATCACTAGTACATGGAGTTCCTGTCTGTTTGCAATGATGTGGTGTTATTATGTCATTGAGGATTATACTGCAATATAAAGCAGGTTACTTTGCTTTATAAACTTACATTTCAGTCTGGAGGCTCAGTGGGTCTTATTTAAAATGTAGTTTATTTGAATTACCCATTTAATCCCAATGACAAAACTACTGTTACTGCTGTAACATTTTTTTAAGGTGGCGGTTGTCTGTCTGGGATCCTTTTAGATTTATGACCATGATGTTAAAGGTCTCTTGGGGTCACCATTTGAGAGTTACTACATCATTTTTTGACATATGAATTGCATTTCTGCAGTTTATTATGGTGAGTGGCACAAAATATCATAACAGCAAGATCTATGTTTGGATAAATGTAATGATATACAGTACTTTTAATACGCAATATGCCAATTGAAAAACTCAAGTTCTTTATCTAGTGTCCTCTTTGGTAATCCAACTTGCTGTCCCATGTTTGCATGCTTGGCTAAGACTGCATCAATAATAAAAGATTTCTATATAAGTTCCTTGATGGGCAGTTACTCAAGACATCGGTCATATCATGACTGTCCTCCACGACTCTGGTTGTCACAGCAGGCACAGCCACCTAATCCATCAAACATTCTGAGGTGTCACCATCACGTTTTTGAAGGGAAAACAACAACAACAGATCCTCCCAGGATGTGCAATCCATCTGAGTCCACTAGACAGTGTCAGACACAGACAACAATGTGTGTGCTAGCACCTGCAGTTCCCTGGTTTAGTGCGCGGTTTAGGGAGATGCATGCCTGACTGTTATCCCTGTGTCATCTTGCTTACATTACATTACGTCCTGCCGCACTTCTTATACTTCAATTTTAAAACATCTCTCTGTTTTACTTAAGTTTATACTGATCATTTTTGTGTTGTGTAGGTTTCACATCCTCATGACTCATGAAGTGTGTCTCATTTCTGGTGACCAGTTTTGATCAGTTCCCAATGCAGTACATGTGATGTACAGCATTCAGCTGACCACTGTATTCTTAAATATTCAAGTTCCTCAAAGTTATACTGTCACTACATGCATAATGTTTATGTCATCTCTCAGTAAGGACATATTATCTGTTTTATTCCTTTCTGTACCTGTAAGAGCATTCCATGATCATACTCATCATCATTTTCTGTCTACATACATCTCACTTTGTGCTCATCACATTTCAGGCTTGACAGCTACATCCATCGAGTGTTGCAGCTGGTAGCAGGTTAGCATAACTGCGTGTCATGAGAAATGTGAAGGGGTGTACTGTGAGGGTGCAAAGGCTGGCAGAAGCCTGAGGGAGCTGGTGGGATGGGCGCCACCGAGCCTCAAGATCACCTGGTTAAAATGTCACCACTCAGTCATGATGAGGCAGCTGAATAGGAACAACTGTTGGCAGCAACTGTCAGTGCATGCAGGGGCCAGAGGTAACATGGGAAGCTCTTATTTCCCAGCAGGATTTTGTGATATAGTCAGACCGCATCTGCTCTGGTTAACAGGATGAATGCAGGAAACGGTATCTAGCTTAGTATTTTATAGTCTATGTACAGTTGCAATGAAAAGGGGTGATCTATAGCTGTTGCAATTTGCAAAATAACTCATAACTCAAAATAAAATGAAACTGTGGAGAGGACAGCATGTTTCTATCCTCTCACTTGCTCAAAATCACACAACGAATGCAACTATTGTACGGTACCAACGACTCTATAAAGGGACAGTGAGAAATACGTAGAAATAAAGCTTTTTTATGAGAGAAACTAGCAGACTTGGTTAGGCATCCAGAGTTTTCTTGTTATTTTTGTCTATACACAAGAAGAGCCCCGGAGGCCAACAGTTGTGGAGAAAAAGGTTGGAAAGAGTAGTAATTGAATTTTCTTGTTAGCAATTTTCAAGATCTCAATGTTATTCTCATTTTAAGGTGATTGTCTGCTTCATGGGCAGTTTACCTTGGGTGATGAAATGAAAGGCTTGATATAGAGAGCAAGAAAACAGGAAAAAGGCATAAAGAGGTAGAGAGGGGAGAGGAAAATTTAAATTATACATCGACAAACGGATGTAGAGAAGACATAGGACAAAGAAAATGGGGATATATTTCATAGTTCAGATACAAACAGATGTGGCTGTTTGTATCTGCATTCCTTTTGCTTGTGATTTTGTACCAGGGAGTGATAACACTGCAAACCACAGGACATCAACCAATAATGGGATGCATAGACATTAGCATGTCATTAGTTCATATTAATCCAGAGTCTGATGTAATTAAAGCTAATGCTTTGGTGGAGGTTTGTGGTAACTGATGGAGAGCCACATATGAACTTGTATTTGAATACTTAAAATACTCAAAATTTAGAATTATAGTTTTATCTTCAAATCTTTATAAAGATTTACCATCTAAAAACACACTGACAAAACAATAAAACAAACAATTTAAAGAACTAATATACTAACTCATAAGCTGTTGTAAACCTATATCTCATTTATTTGTATGCTGAAATAATTTGTGAAAAAGTATTTAAAAAATACAGGTTAGTCATTTTATAAAAGGAATAGTTTAAAGTGAGAGAGCAGATGGATTCAACACATTGAGCTTTATTAACACCTGTAAATCACCATTTAAGCTACTGAAATACATTATTAAGTAAGTTTGAGAACGTTTCAGGATTTTCTCTATTTCTGAAAAACATACCTAAAACAGGATTTAGCCTCGAATTAATTGATAAACCCAGAGGTTCACACATTGTTGTCACACAAAATACCATTCTCCACAATAGTTGTTGACTGCCAAACCATGAATTTGGAACTATAAAATAAATTACAACTATTTTATACTATGTTTATTGTGATTTTTAACAAATTTAATCAAGTGAGAACAATGAAACTGAAAATACAATATTTGTATACGTGTTGCCTAAACAGCATGGTTATCTATGGAACATGCACACATTAATCATACGCTATAGATCAATATGTGTCATGTCTTGGATGCACAGGTTCAGATATTCATGTAAGTGAGGATGTCATATTTCATTAATATGCATAGACATTAATGTATGTGTGTGAGTTAGAGAAGGTGTGCTCTTATTAGAGACAGCAATGCTAATATTCCAGGTAAATAAGATGGAAGCAATCTTTTATCTAATGTCTTTCATTCAGTCCTTTTAGTACTGAACCAATCCAATGACTTCCTCTCATCTCCAAATCACTTTGAATCAATGAGAGCACATAGGCACTACGGATAGAGTTCAATGTTCTGTATTCAAAAAATGAACCTACATCTTTGCCCTGTTATAGCCACTTTATAAGAGCATTTGGGTCAACATCAGACACACAAAGCAATACTACAGAGGGGGACAAACACACTAACATCAAGTTAAAAAAAAGGCAATTATACAATATCAAATGAAGGTCTAGTCCCCCAGGCAGCTAAGATTGAATAAAAAACAAGTGATGTGCTGCTAATCTAACTGAATATGAATGTGTACAGAGTGACAGCCTTATAGATTTTCATGCCTTTGTGCGTGCCTTGGCAGCATATGAGATCCTGTTGACAGAGGAAAACTGACACTAAGGTCTAAATTCACTCAGGTGTACTTAAGTGCGTTTGTTTTTGGCCTCACCTCATTGGCATAAACCCAGTGACTGTCCTTGGAAGCCAGGTTGGTTTCGACAGCCTGTAATGATAAACGAAAGAGAAAAAAAGAGGAAAGACAACATTTTAGTAACTGTGTGTGGAATTTATTGCGACTTATATGTATATCAACTGCCAGTAGGAAAAAAATATCAAAATCACATATGGAAAGTAACAGCAATGATAAATACTATTACTATAATTGAATCTGCTATGTAAAAATATATATATATTTGTCATTTACTGACCATACCTGATGCCCCTGTTATGGGATTTGCTTTATTAGCCATAATATTTCGCCATTTCAGGTATATTCAAAAGAGAGCAGAGCACCACTGTAAAAAAACTAATCTTAAGCATTTTCAATTTTGGTCACACATTTAATGGAATCATCTGCATATAATGGTGCACCCTCTATGTTCATCTTTCTTTTTATCCTGCTGCAACATTGATAGAGTCCTAGTGTAAAGTCTTTTTCAGGCAAATGTGTAAACTAGGCTAAGCCAGGTTGCAAACCCCCCGGGGAAAATCAAGTTTCTTAACACTATAAACTGATTTATCGTATACATGACATTTAGAAGTATTAGGCTGCTAGAAAGCAGACAGTGCTCTGGTTATTAAAATGCATGTAAGATTGCTGATTTTTTAAAACCCCCACCTCATTATTGAGTTCCCATCTGTCACGAGACCGAACATTTTTGACATAAATCATGCTTAACATCTCAATGTATGCCTTTTCTGCAAATTGCTGTCATTAGTGTCTAAATGAATCCCTTTCACACTAACCAATGAAGATTAATATTTCAATATAAAACCAATGGAGACTGCTGTATTTTCGTTCAACTATTCCATGCTCATCAATAATAGCTGGTACAGAGCACAGTACCAAAAGCTGCCAATCGATCTTCTAACCTTGGAAGAGTCATGATTTGATTTTAACGCTCCTCTTATTTTTAGATTGATGTCATGAAACTGCATGGGGACCACACCATTGCAAGAGCAATATTTACCTCCATGGATGAAATGCCACATCTTGTACTAAAAATTAAATTGTGGGGCCATACTGTATGCCTTGAAAGATTGTCCTGAAATTCAAAAGGATGGGCCACACTTTTTTAATGCCATGAAACACTACACAGATGCTGTGCGCAGTAATCTGCTACAGATTTATGCTGTAAGAACATGTGGCAAGGAACACTGATCAGTGCTTCTAATCTACTTGAATGTTGAGCATAATAGTTACAGGAGAATATATTCAGTTGAATTAAGTAATATTCAGACCTTTAAATGTCATGTAAAAGAAAATATTTCAGAAGGATACAACTCTGAAACTGGCGTAAATAATTCCATGGTAATGTCTCGCGGGTGCTAAATAAAATCTGACAATGAGAACTACTGTCTGCCTTGAAGAATAACCTTGACATTTAAGCGAGACGACGAGTTTCATGAACTGCAATCATTATTCCAGACAACATCTGCCATATACCATAATGGTTAAAACAAAGTCAAGTGCTCTAGTGTGGGTTAGTTACCATGTACCAGCTGGGATACAATATTTTTTTAAAGTACAACTAAATCACTTGAGGGGTTCAGCACCAGTTCACTGCACAACTAAACATTGACAACTCTAGACACTCTAGAAATCAAGCCTTGTTAAGCTAAATGCCGTTTGTGAGCTGAGCTGCTGTTTAACCTCGCTGCTGTATAGATGAGAACAACACATAATTGTCCTGACATACTAAGAGAGCTGCTATAAAACATTAAAAGTGGTGCTGAGTTTATAGGTGATCACTGCAATTCTTTGTCATCACTGCCATTTTCAACAGCATCAATCTAAGAGAGCAAAAGGTGAGTACTGTTTGAACTTCACTGTGATTGATATATACATATACTGTACATAACATCCAGAGCTTGTTCTGAATCATTGTTCAGACAGTTGATAAAAATGTGAAATATCTTCATCTTCCAACCCAAGGGTCAGCAGTTTGATTCTCAGTCTCAGCATGCTACATGTCGAGGTGTCCTTGGTCAAGATACCGAAACCCCGTAGTAGTGCTGACACAGGTCTAGTAACTGTCCAAACAACAATTTCCCCAAGTGAATCAATAAAGTATCTATTATTATTATTATTATTAATTGAAAACCACAAAAGCTCTGAGATTTCAGGAACTCACTGTGCTTACAGTACTTACAGGAGTTGCTCATTAGGATTTAAAACTTCCAACTCTTAAATAGAAAAGGCCCTTGTGTCTCAGTACAGTTCCTTCATTATTTTACCTAATCAGTCTTTTCCTAATCACACACCGATTTCAGTGGCACTAAGCAAGAGTTTTCCCTCTACTTCAAATGTATCACTCCAAAACCTAAAAATCCATCAGGGGCCTTATATATTTTCAACATCCAGGCAGAATAAATTTGGCTTTTTGTGTTTTCTTTCTTTCCTTCCATTGACTTCAAGATATGATGTAACAATTTAACTCTGGAGAGCAATACGGTTTTTAGAAAAGGAGGCATAGACAAGAGCCTGGAGTGACATCTGAGGAAAATTCCATAGTGTTGATACAGCCAAAGCCTGGTGACAGTAAGATTTCTAATCAGAGAGGCAAGGAACCCCAGGCATGTTCTTATACAGTAGCAATGCCATAAAGGAAGCCAGAAAATGCCAACTCCAATTTCAAACCGTGACAGCCGAAAAGGGATTGAGAAGAATTTCAGTTAGCAGGATGTGAAAATAGGTGGGGGGATGTTTGGGCAAATCGCGGATGACTGAGGATGAATCGCCTGAAAGTGAAAAGATGAGAGCACTCAGTGTAAACTCATTCAGTTGTTTGTTATCATAAAAAAACAGGTTTTAAGTGGTTGAAAGAAAAGCCAATTTGAATTATGTCTATACATCAAATCTGCTATAGAACTTTTTTTTTTCCACCACTGGAGACATGTTCAATTTCAAGAAATTTGAAGTCTTGATATACAGTAGAAGCACTATGCACATACAGTAAACAGGATATATATGTAGATATATATACTATATACAAAGTATAAATCTATCTATGTATCACTGTGTCTACCAAGCTATCGAAGGCAGCTATTTAGATTGAAGTGCATACATGGATCAGAGGTAAATACTTATTTATACATAGAAACTTTGCCTCCGCAACATTCACCACTATGCAAATGATAACAATATGCAAAATCAAGCACAACAGTGTCATTTTCTGCGCTCAAGCAAGAATAACAAAAATAATTTTGATGATTAATTACGGTTGTAGTAATTAGAAAATCAGCAGCAGCTTTAATTCCATCAAAAGTGCCATCTATTATCATGAATAAGAAGGCATTGGGAAATTACTTAAAGAGCTTGATTAATCAATACATAAATGAAACTACAGTAAGACTACAAGTTAAGCCAAACCATAATTGAGCTGCTAATTAAAATGACTGTGATAATTAGCTGGTTGCTTTAAATATGAATTGCAGTTTTTTGCTTGAGTTGGGCTGACAATGCAGATTTAAGATGCACGTAGCACCAAAAAATATATTTATATAAACATTGTGTGTAATGTCAGTTTTTTAATTTGCTTACATTATAGTATACAGAACCTGTGAAGCTCATCCCCTCTGTGCAGCTTACAGTTTAGATAATGATGCATATTCAGTATGTCTTAGGAACAAGTATCAACAATATCAGCATGTGCAAAGAATAAGCTCTTTTCTTCCAGCTGGAAAACATTTACATTTATTTGTTCGCTCAGTGTGTTTGTTTTTTACTGAATAACTGCTATGTGTGATTTTGTTGTATATGGCAGCATGTGATTTTAAAGGTGTGATTGTATTTAACAAATATGCAATATTTACTCAGAAAATGTATCATTAGTTTTATTTTATAAATCTAGATCACGAGTACATGAGATACATGAGTGTATCTGTATGTACCAGCCTCCCTATATATAACCATACACCTGCATCGACATTTAATGAAGTGTCAGACTATGTTTCTTCTTAATGTGTCCGAATGTGGAATGTGTATCTGCATATACATATCAGATCATCTGACAGGGAAATATCCATTCATTCATAAGTGCAGTAAGTACTTTCATGCAACTGATTATAACAGTTGCCCGGGTCTGAAGTGGTCTCAAAATGCAGACGCTGCTTTGTTTACCCCAGTCCCTCTCACACACACTGCTCCCTCTCACTCTTGATCACTGTGCACCTTCAGTGACAACAGATTTGCTCCTAGTTTTAAGGTCAGGTCTGGGTGCATAGCAACCAAACAATTCTGTTGGTTTAAGTGGGTGCCTTCTATAGAGTTTTAGTATTTGGTTATAATTGCAAGAGGATGGTGAATGAAAAGGTTTTGGTAGCTGTCACACCTTTCGTGTTCTTTTGGTATAAGAAGCTCACAAAGAAGCCAGGAAGGAGTAATGAGGTCTGTCATAAAAGATTCACAATAGTCCTTCTAAACCCAGCCTTACCGCTGTTGCTGTGGAAACTCACCTTCAGACCACTTAATCTGCCTCATCGACACAGCACTGAACGCAAAGGTGCCAAGTGCCCTCAGTACACCTTAAGACTGGTACAGACATCCAAATGGGCATACATTTTACACAGATACCCATGTAAATGTGCAAATTTGGTCCATACATGTATGAGTTAGCGTAGATGGTAGTGATGAGTCTAGACTCTAACTGCAATGGATAAAGCCAAGGGAAACATCAGTCAGGGTACTGATCTGCAGTCCTTGGTGATAATCCAACACCTGAACAAATCTCCTCTGACCTTCCACTGTCGGTTTTCCAGGCCAGGTGGGCCTCCACAGAAAAACAAATCATGACTTCCATCTGCCACTCTACTAAGGCTGCTAGCTTCTCTCTGCATGCAGTTAGCTTCCAGCAGGCTTACACTATAGCCATGAGTGGAACAGTTAATGTCCCCACTAGGAGACTCACCAGTTGGCACATTAGCCTCATTATATGAACTATAATTAGAGGAACTTTAGCACTGTGCCTGTGGCTACAATACAGTGTTTCTATGCATAGTTTATGTATATAGATGTATCAATAATACATGTCAGAAAACATGTTTTGCAATGTTTAGAATAAAACTTACAACTAATAACCTACACCTTATTAACAAAATACAAAAACATGTTTTCTAACAATTTGCATGTACTTTGGTTTAGACAGTGGTAAGCAACGTATTTATGTTATGTGAGACGTAAACTTTTGTTTCTTTTCTAAAAAACAACTAGCTGTCCTGGTTAAATGCAGCTATAATGTCTGTAGTGGAATCTCAAACTATACAGTGGAAACTCTGGCTGTCCCTTACACATATTTCTTCTGCGTGTATTGTGAGCTATAATGTTGTGAGGTGGATTTCTGAGAGTCACTAAAAGGATTAAAAATAGGTGTGACAATTTATGAATACCATAACAGACTGAAAGGTTTTCTGTGTGCAGACATTTAGCAAGGTTGTAAGAAACTTTGAGTCAAGGGGTTTTGAAACAGGGCAGTGAACAGGGCCTCAGCATGGATTTTACCCACCACATCACACAAGCATTTTGAGATTGTCTTATAATGAGAGGAGGCAGGATTCATTTAAACTAGCTCCTGTTATAGTACTCTGAGTCCTTAATAATTAATTTCCTGCAACAACATCTATTAAATATTTATATGTGTATTATTCAAAGCTTTACCTTCTTTGCCTACATCTCATTAGCCTAATTGTGGTGGCTATAATTACTCTAACATTTTTTCCTATTTTGTATAATGCAGTTAACATATTTCCTTACTTTTGAAAATGGCAATCGAACACGAATTATTATTATTATTATTATACAACCATTACATTTTACTTAATCTCTTGTCATGTTCTTGTCAAAAAAATAAATAATTAACCCGCCTGTGTAAAAGGTAAACAACAGTGCAAAACTACTTTTACAGGAAAGCTGATTAAATGACTCACTGATTAGGGTTTAGTTGTATACATGAATTTCAAGCACAAAATATTCAGTTATTTAACTTTAGAATCAGACATTTCAGTCAGGTCACAATATACAAGTACACTGATGGCGCTGCTATTTGACAGCCCAAATAGAAATATTTATACATTGTAAAAAGACAGCAATTCATTAAATGTGTGATACTGTAAACATGTCCTGCTTTTAACAAATTTAAATCTTTGTTAGCATTTAAAGAAGACACCAAAGCACACTTCTTGAACAATATACCTTAGCAGAAAATGGATTACTTTCCATTTCTGCAGGGTGCCCTTGAGGAAGCACTAAACATAAACTAAACCCCTGCACCTGGGGGAAATTTATGTTGTGGATCTTTGATGATATTTCCAATTGAATTTTTATTGCACAGCTGATGGATGTAATAACCCGCGATAATTAACAGAGAAGAAACTGATTACCTCACCAAAAGTTATTTTGTTCAACTGTGACTACAGTTACAACACAAGGACAAACCGATATATAACCAGTGTACTGTAAAAAGCAACACTCTCAGATGTACATTTTTCATTTAGATAACACAAACACATATAATGAATTAAAAACGGCACAGTGTACAGTAACACCCCCTAACACTGGGTCTAGACTACATAATATGTTTCGTGTGACAAGAGGTCAAGTTATCATAGAGTAAATACATTCTTGCCATTGCATATACTTTGGTACTGCTTTCAGTCATCTACAATCTGATGTGAATAATTTGAGTTCATCAGAAGCAGGGGTCGACTTAATATACCTCTATATCTGTCTATAATAAGAGTTCTCCCTTCTCCAGCGAGCGCCTTGCTATCTCTAATGTCTAATGGGAGTACTCACTGGGTTGACTGTAACATTTGTGACATTGGTGTCACCCAACATTTTGTGGTTAAGTTAAAAAAGTCTAACTCTTCTTTGTGTTGGCACATCATGAGTCACCCCATATACAGCACTGTTTGTTGTTCACCCGGATACACTATTCCAGATCAAATTCTAAACCGTCACATCAGAAGTCCTTTTTCAGTCCCAGTATCTGTCTGGTTGTGCTTACATCATGTAGTTTGAAGACAGTTATTTGGCAGAAATGATCCAGACTGAAAAACGTGACACCTCGGGTCTTAACAACAAACTAGCAGATAACCTGGAATAAGGATGCTTGGACAAGACCAACAACACTCGAAACAAAGCTGATATGCATAATTCTATTAAAAGAAAATTTGTAGTTCACAGGACTATATCTTTGCAAAGAAGCATAATTCTATTTAAATGCAACTGAATAATAGATTACACCATTTGCTAACATTATTCAAGTGATTCCAGGTGAGCAAAATACAATAACTGCTTTCCATAAAAGCACTCTGTACTGTTCCAAGGCCATTAGCTTCTAATAATGAAACACAGTGAAGCTCACACCTAAAACATCTCAAGAGAAAGGCAAGTGACTTATTTGGAAACATATAAATAATTCAGTTGTCCCTAGTCAATGTTGCATGTAGAGCAGAATAGGTGGCTACTTACTAAACAGCACAAACAGAAAAGTTTTGTGTAGAGCAGCTTGAGTAAATGGAACAGACTGACTCTCATCTGTTTTGTTCTACATAAGAGTTGATTTAGATGGAACCTGAGACATAATCACCAGAAACAAACTGCTCTGATTACAGTTCATGCTAAGACAGTTGTATAAGAGTCCTTATTGAGTCCTTTCAGTAATGACATCTATAGCCGCTATAACACTTGTCCTAACATGACACCCATGAATCCCAAATCCTCTTTACATGTTGTGGCCTTGTTCCTCCCATTGCCTCCGTGGAAAACCTGCCCACCAGAAAAGAATCACAGACACATTCGCACATTTACAGATGACTACAGACACACACCACTGTAACCCTGCTTGCGGGTACATGATCACACTCTCATACTGCTGAAACTGCCTCGAAGTCACTAGTCACAGACGGCTGTCAGGAGAGTGAAAATGAAGGTGAGGTGAGAAACCTGAAAAAATGAATGCGGTAGTAAGGTAAGACTGCTTAATCATGGTGCGATAAAGTGTCAGACATGATTCTGTGGCACACAGAATCCACATCCACACTACCTCACTCCTCCACTATTCTTGTTTTAGTAAAAGCTTGAATTTAAAACTTGAGTGGACTGTAAACTAAACTCTCTACACTAAAAACAGCAATGGCCTGCCTCAGATACAGTGTATATGGGCAGGAAGTAGTCATTCTAGAAGTCATTCTTTCTAAAGTACAATGATAAAATGCTTCTAAAATCAGTTTCAGCAGTGCAGTTGATATGCCCGATGTTTAACATGTACAAAAAAATGTGGATTAACTTAAAGTCAATTCATACTTTTCGAGTTCATGTGGGTCTGTGAAATGTAAATTTTGCCATCTGCCCACGTCTGCGAGGGTCCATACGGATTCTGTGTAGATGCCTGCATGCAGCCCAAAAGTTTAGTCAGCACAGGCTGTCTGCACTATGAGAGCACTGCATGCCCATGAATCACAAAAGTAAAGTACACATGTTGTCATTTGGCAGAGGCTAAAGTGACTTTCAAATGATGTACACACACACATATATGTACTGTTTATTTCCTATACTTGGTCCTAGTCTTGTTAGGCTGTCACTGTTTTCTTTTGACTTTTTCCAAAGACTACAGAGACACTCTTATGTTTTCTAGTGTGCATGTAGTGAATGTAATGAGAAAACTGTTATATCGCCTTGTTTAGTACTTGCAGTGAAATTGTCAACTTGGCACAGTTTAGCCTATTTCGATGGATATTTTACACATTCAAACTATCCAGCTGTCATTATATTATTTGCATTACATCCAAAGCTTAAAACTAATATCAGTTCATCAGGGCCTTGACCCGGTTTATAAGGCTTAAGAGAAAATAGAATACACTTTAATTCAAATTCATCATCACAGATTAATTTCACTGAGAAGATTAATAATCTGGGGGGCGTGGGAAAAATCAAGACAGTACTTCTGAAAAGTATGTGTATCAGAACTACAACAACCAGTCTCTGGACTAGATTGCAGCGTGAACAAAGAAAACACCAAAATTTATCTGAAGATCTCCTCTGCTGCAGTGTCTGACTCTGCTGTATGTGTCTGACTCATGTGTGTATGTGTATATCTGTATTATGTAAATGTACATATGTGTATACTGTACGTAGATGTCACAATAAATCAACTTTCAGTGTAACAGTATTTGATGTTTTGCACACTTTGAGTGTTTGTCTTTCTTATAGCAGGAAAGATTAGAACCTCACCTTTGTTAGCCTCTTTTGCTTCAGACCTCTAACTTTGACACTGTATAAAGTCCACATGGATTTCCCTTGTTTGAACTTTTTTTTATTTCCCAGAATTTAAGAGATGAAATTAAATCTTTTTTTATTATTATTATTATGTCTATAAAATCAACTACTGTATGGGTAAAACACATTTATATTTCTTTCCCAAAAATTTGTCTTTGTCCACCGTGACAGACAAAACAACAGGAGAGGACATGTTGATGCCTGGCTACAGACTGCATTTCAGGAAAATAAAAAAATTTTAAAATAAGAAAGTATTTTAGTGGTAAGCAGTATACGTAGTGGTATGAGAATTTACTGTATATGTACTGGGCAGCTCTCTGTACTGCAGATGTGTAAAAGTCAAGAAGCTCCTGAAAACAACCAATCAGCCTTCTTTAAATATACAAAGATTAAAAAATAGACAAATGCCCATTATTACAAACTTTTATAGACTCGCTTACATATATAAAAGCGAGCTTCCACCTCCTCTATTCTTTATTGGAGTAAGCAGCAATTTTTTTAAAGGAAAAGCCTGAGAACACATGCTGAGAGTAAAATGATGGCAATACAGAAACACAGGACATAACACATTAGAAACAAGTACACCCAGTACAAAGTGTTGTACCCATCACTAAATAAAGCTTTCTTATAAATTACTGCAATATTCCCAATCTTCTGAGAAATCCAGGACATCTTCTTGCTGGTGAGTATTACAGGTCAGGGTAAGTAGACTCGCTTTGTGCACCAAAGTGCCTGATTAGGAACAAGTAAGCAAGATAAGTGGAAAGACAAATACGAAAAAAATAGGAAAGAGCAAGAGTGATAACAGTGGGAGGTTAACTGGGCCAAAGATGAACATGGATCTTATTCTAATTATGTCAGCACAGGGTGAGACACTTCTCTGAAAAACAAGGGAAAGAAGTGGTGTTATATACAGAGGCGTGTGAAAGTTAGAGTTTTGAAATAATGCTAATTCCAAACAGCACTGACAGCCAAGCAGGCAGAGGGGAAAAAGGAAATAGGGAGGTAGTGGCAATGACATTTTGCCAAGTAGATCCCCTAACACAGAGATATTACTAGTTTTCTGATACGTTTTTGATACAGTTTGCTTAATCAGCATTCTGTAGACTGTATATATAATTGGCTTGTTTCCAGGATGCAGAGAAGTGGTGGTTTCCCCTTGGTGAAAAAACACATTTCATTTAACATTACTGTCCATGAAAGAATATACTTCACAGCCTTGTATAATAATGTGCTGAGGAGACAATGTATATTGGCATGTATGATACTTGTTCAAGTATTTTTATAGAGGCTTTAAATACATTAATACACAGTAAACAACACTGTGGGACAATGAGAACAAAGCCTGGTGTGTGTAGCAGTTGTTAAGACAATAAATTAAGTAAACATGCTCTAATAAAAGCAAGTGTACCTGCTTTTTTGTGTTCCCCTAGAGGCCACTGTGGTTGTATAAAAGTCTCTTTCCTCTGTGCAGTGGTTTACGTCCGATTTGGAAAGAATCTAATTTGCCGGTATGCTCTGGTAGTGGCCTCAAGTGATGGTTATGCTGCTTTATAGCTAGCACAAGCTTTTCAATATACCTAAGGAGCACTTTAATTTAATCTGTCTAATTAAGATCAATAAATGTGTCTGAACTGTGACTGTTTGGGACACAGTGCCCGCTAATAGACCACAGTGATTTTAGAGTGACCATTTTCCACAACCTCATATATGCAGTTTGATGCTCTGCTATACTGGAAATCAACTCAGCTCTGAAGCCAGAGAGTGGCAGCACCACCAGAATGCGCAAAAGACACAGTACAATACCAGAAGCCTAAAAGTATATATTAAAATACATTTTTCACTCATAAAACCTTTTCCATACAGTGTGGAATAAGTGCACAAAGGGGTCTGTAAGAAAAGATAGATATGGGAGGGTGGGAGGAAAGGGGTTCCCAAAGCTCAGAAAAGGGCGGAGTTGTGAGAAAAGATAGAGAGTGCATGATCAAAGCCTATATTTTGAAATCACTTACTTCTCCATTAGTTTGATTAATGGGGCCAGCTTCACAGTCAGACAGAGGCAAGGTGCTTGAAAAATGATGCAATTACTGCTTTTTGAATAGAGGGTTGAAAAGGCCTGTTTGAAAGAAGGATCTGGAGGAGATTCTACAGGGCATCCTGGACAGCAGACTACCTCCTCTTCATCCATCTATCCTCCGCCACACACCCTGCAGCCTCAGAGCACTTATATAGACCTTCCCCTCTGAGGTATCTCTTGTCAGGCTTAGAGGCTTGGTTTGTGTCCTGTGTAAGCTGGGTGATACTATTATGTATTTGCAGTATCTTTCAATGTTTTTGTTTGTTCTATTTAACACTCAAACGATGCTACACTTCATTCGCTTAATAGATTATTTTTCAATAACTTTTTTGACAACATGGATTTTTGCATTTAAACTAATAATCTTCAAACAAACACTCATTAAGAGATATGAAAAAAATATCACAAAGCTCTTGAGAGATCAGCCATAATAGAAAAGTCTGAAGTGCCACTAACAAAGATGCTTTAATGAAACATTATGATAGTTATCTCTTAGGCTTTGAAATCCCGTCCATTTTAATTGGATGGAAATAATTACACAAATTGCAAACAACAAAAGAAGCCGTAGTATCCTTTTTCCATGCAATATCTAGAGTGTTTGGATATTTGTTAAATAGGAACAAGAGCAGACAGTTTAGATTATCTGACTATATAAGTGTATGACCCGGGTAGATTGTAAATTTTACAAAAAGGGAACCTACTCTAGTCAATGGTAGCTAATTATCTAAAAACTAAATATTAGAAAATACAGATCAGCTGAAGAAAGGCTTTACATATTTACAAATGGACTTCTCATGAAGACTTCATGTGGACCTAGATGAACTTCACAATGAGACAGTCTCACTCTCATTTCATGACAATGTCCTAGCTGCTTTTACTTCTGTATATGAGCCACTGTGCATGAGTGGCTAGGTTCAAGTTGACTTGAACTTAATCGTGAGTGCAATCACAGCACCACCAAGACAGTGAGAGGAAGAGATAAGGAAAAAAATGCATAGGAAAGAAGAAAAAGAAATAAAGGAGGGTCGTGTAAGGAATAATTCATACTTGTCAAGATTGTCAGTAATCCAATGCACTAAAGTTTTCAGCCCAATGCAGCAAGTACGTGGCAGCTCTTCTGGAAATTGGAAAGGGGCGAGAAAACCTTTACTTTTACTCTGCAGGATTTAAATGCTGCCAAGTCAATGTAGCTTTGGATGATAACTACTTTTCACTGTATCTCTGTTGTAACCAGAATTACATTTGCTGCTCTGTAGGGGTGTCTTAATTATGACTATAATGAGACAGCAAATGTCTATTTTCCAGAAAGTCTGGAGATCTCTGAACTCTTTAGTTTATTTAGCTGGTTGAGAGAAAAAAAAAAATCACAGCCCCCGTCACAAAGCCCATAGACAAATATAGCGACACCGAGACCTGCCAAGTGTGTGTGCCTTAATGTTTGGTTATGAATGTTTGTATGTATGTATGGAAAAATGTTTATCAGGAGATGTGAAACATGGAGATAGGAAAAAAAAGATAAAGCAAAGGCTGTGGAGATTGCCCTTGGGACAAAAGTAAACAAAAGTTTAGAAGGACAAATGGATGGAAAAAATGTATTTGAAAACTCATGTGGTGTATTTCTAATATGGTCCCAAATTTGAATTTTACAGAAGGTTTAAATTTTCAGCTCCAAAGTAAACTTAAATACAAAATCACCAATGACTGTTGGCAGTTACATTCTTGTCAGTGTGAAATCTGTCCCCCTGTGCTAATTTACACATTAGCATTTACAGTGATTCTCTCAAGAGGACTCTTTACATTTGAGTTTTTAATACCAAAATCTGTTGAAGATTTCATTCAACGCTCCAGATGCAAAGTAAATCCACTAATGCAACTGCAGAAGCACTCGCAGCCCTATGAAACTCCCACAGGATTGTGGGCAAAACTTTTCTCATAACAGCAGGCTTAAGCACTGAGCTGTTGATGACCTGTTGCATAAATAATAGCTTCACTGAATGACAGGGACAGAATACATAATCCCCATTACTACTGATAGGAGGGAATCTATATTCCTTTGAGAGCTGTTAGTATTTAACAGTAACAAAATAGGTTTATAAGTAACACTAAAATAGAATAGTTATGTTTTTATTTTACTTTATAATCAACAAAAAAGGCCAAACAAACCAGAAACAAGTGTAATATCTGTTCTGGTAATATCCTGTAGATATAAAATGACGAATACACAAGTAAAACAATGAAAAATAGTGACACAAAATAATTTATGTTGCTAATGTAACTTTGGAAATCTCACTTTTAAAAACACATTCTTGCAGACACAGAAGAAATTATAGCTCCTTACTGAATAAGGCTACCTGCATATTGTAGCCTCATCTACACCTGTTATGAATAAATTAGATACAGTATATGGTCATTTCAGATGTGGGTGTTAACACAGACCTGCGAATGAGACATCAAAGAACATATGAATATGCATGTGCACATGTTGAACATTGACTCATACATTTGTGCCAAACAAGGAAATTAAAAATTATGCGCTTAAACAGGTAAAAAAAGAAAGTGTTTTAAGTTTATTTATATTCTGTCCACTGAGGCTATACTTTAATTGAACATTTTCTCCAGGGCTTTTGGCTGTGTGCTGGCTACCAGTACAGTACTTGTTTTCCAAGTGGTTGCCTTTGCAATTACCCTTATAGTTGTTACTGTATTTTGAGTCTGAGGCTTGGGAACTGAGCAATAATCCTGAGCCCACAGTAACAATTTCACAGAGTCAGAACTTTCTGACAATCTTGTAAGGTTTTGGTATAATTGCATCTCATATTACGCTGCAGGGAGACAATACACAGGGCGATGACGCTCCTAACGTATAGAGACAAAGTAACTGTGTTGTATTCCAATTAAACAAGAATGTGAACTACAAAAGTACTTTGCACAACACTAGTAGAAGTGGCTTGAATGCATCTAAAACACAAAGAAAGTATCATTAATAGACACACAAGTGTACATAACATGTCTTAACCAGCTGGAAGTACTGTTTATCTAAACAAGAAGGAAACGACAGGCATAGAGGGAGAGCAAATCTGACACTTATGTACAACTCTAGAGGTCACCAGATGAATGAGGTAGATTTCACCGGGTGCTGTTTATGAGATTTAATGTTTTTACCTCCCGAAGAAATAAAATTGCCCAAGAGGTTTAGTGTTTCAATAATGCTAAGCATGACTCATAATCACAAACATCAATCAAAGTTTATCACCCTCTGTCAAGACAAGAATGTGTTTTGGGTGCTGCAACTGAAATACATAAACTGAGAAAGCCTTTTGTTTGATAAAGACAGTATATATTTATATAATACACATAGTACGTCCTCTCACTGAGGAGAGGCAAAGGACAAGGTTAGGGTGATCACATATGCTAAAAAAGGCTACAGTTATAGATCAGTGATGTCGATATTGCGGTTTCATTATTCTTATGTTATTTACAATTTCCCACATTTAAAAAAGCTGCTGACAGTGAGTAATGTGAAGGGATAAGGCTTTATGTCAAATACACCAAAGTTTTAATTCTGCAGCATTACTTATGAAAAGGCAAATTATTTATGAAAAGCTCTTTAACTTCAGCAGATGATTCATACTCACGCAAGTAATAACAATCCATCAAGTAAAGAGCTTGCCAAGTGCCTGGGTTTCAATTTTAATACCAGAGTTTGGATATACAATTTCTCTTGATTATTCCGCCCTCCCATGAAATATGTACCAAAAGAGATGATTTTATTTAGTTTTTGTTTCTTACAAAGTGCTGTGCCATTTAAGAAAACATATCGTATGCATAGCAAAACTCGTCTTGAATATTTCAAAGTCATGGTCACAGAACCTTCCTGAGTTTCTCACAAGTTTCCAGAAGGTGGCATTAATTGATCATGGAGAGACAGGAAGCCATCTGTTATTTACCTGTCAAATTGAAGCATTTATTCATCACACAAAGCAATTAATGTTTTTTCTGTATACACTTCAGTTTTTCCATGCACCATGGCAATAACACTTACCTTATTGTGTAGAAAAATCACATGGATTTGCAGAATTTAGTCATGGCCAACTAAATTGTTTTGCTTCAAGGCAGGGATTGGGTTTGGGGTTTGGAAAGTATTTGTTTGAGCACACAAAGACGACAGAATTACACACTGCAACACCTGTGCTAATATCTGTGTCTAGTACAAGGAATTTTACAGATACTAACAAGTTTGAAGAAAGGTAGAGAAGAAAAGAACAAAGGAAGAAAAATGGAGACACAGACAAACATATACAGTGATACAAAGGGCAATGAGGTTATGGGAGAAAAAGCTAGGGCAGAAAGATAAAGTGCCCATGTAGGGAGAAACATGAAACCATTAAGATGTGAAAAATACAACAAGGGAAAAAGGGAATGTTCTGTAATAGGGACAGAAAGGGAAAAGAGATGGAGAGAGAGGGAACAGAGGGCAGAAGAGGATGAGATGTAGGACAATGATAGATCGTTTTCTGGCAGGCTCAATTTGTCATGCTGTTATTGGGAGGAAAATGGAATAGAGGAACAGCAGTGAGGGTCAGAGGGGGAGGACAGGGGTCCAGAGGTGGGATCTTTAAGCCAAGAGGGAACAATGCCAGAGGATGGTAAGCGAGATAGAACTCCACACATCTCTTCACCTCTGGTCCTCGACTGATGATCACTGAGGTTACAGCGCCCTGACAACTCTATCCCAGTGACCAGTGCCCCACTGTACCCCACTGGTGGGCTCCTGTAGTTCTTGTTTCAGAATGTGCATAATGTATGTGCATGGACTTCTGTGGATACAGCAACTTTAAAGTGCAACTAGTAGTTTTTGTGCTGTATGGACACATTTTTCGCTTTATTGATTATTTAAAGATAGACCTTATTATAAGGGAAACAGATTTGAAATAGTTTTTTTAGTCACAGGGAGTGCTACACAATGTGGAAACAGTGGCCAACTGTCTGGTGTGGCTCTAGAGGAGCTTTATCAAATCAGAGAAAACAACCTCAATGATGTAATCAAGACTGGGCTTGAAAAAGGAAATTTATACCAGACAGTCTGTGCCACATGGGCATTTACTAAACAGGGATAGTATAACAAAAATGCCATTAAATTGAATCACGGAAAGTGGCAAATCCAGTTGGGAGCTTGACCGATACTAAAGACTAAAAGACAGAATATATTAGCCTCTGGTGCACAGATTTTTGATTATTTTTATTTTAAGAGCCTTGCAAGAATTGTAATACTTAATTGTTGGAGTTATAAATGATAAAAAGTTGAAACGTCACCTTAAATCAAACGTCTTCCTAGCTCCTCCCTAAAGGTGCAGTGTGTAAGCTTTAGAAATCTACTTTTTCACAGCACTGTACTACTAATACTTTTGTCACCTCCTTCAAACTCCCCTAATCTCCCATTCACAATGATGCCACTCAACCAGTAACACACTGTGGCTTTCACTTGTATTCTGATTCCCAGTCTAATTTAATCTTTTGGGTGTCTCCAAGTATGTTTTTCTAGTGAGAAAAAAAAATCCGACTGAGAAGTTCTTTTAGAGCTTTTTAATTATACCTGGCCTCAGTCATTAGCACTAAGAGAGGGGGTGTAGACAGAGCTGGCAGTGATGGATCTGGGTAAGGAATGAGGGGTGATGCAGTGAAGGTGTGCACCCTTCTGTGTGTGTTCAGGTATGCAAAGGATGTTGTTTGTGCCAGCACTATGCTCCCCTGAACCAACACCCTGCTCTCTCTGTCAGGTTAATGAGTCATGCTGGGATAAACACTTCCAGGTCATGGACAGTTTTATTTTATCTGAGGGAGCAGCAAATTCCAGGTGCCAAGACACAGCTGTGCAGCATGCTGGAATATTTTCAAAAATGTGAAAGAAAGAAAAATGAGCATAGAAATGAGAATTTGATCATACTCTAAAGTAAATTTTGTGTCATCTGTAAAACTAAGGGCAACATTAGCAACAGGAAAAAAAGTACTAGTACAGAAAATGAAGAGAGTGGACATCAGCTTTTACTGCTCAGCAGTGATGTAGGTGGAAACTGTTTTAGACATTTTCTAAAGTTTGATAAAAACTTGCATGAATATTTAGATTGGAAACATGGCAGATTAAGATTAAGCCTTTAGTCAAATGCTGCCAGTTTTTGTATAAACAGTCTATAACTGGAATCTTTTTAATGGTATTGTCACCTTAACTTTAAGGCAGATATTTTTTTTCCATAATGAATTTAATGTGTGACACACTGACTTTGACAAAAAAAAAAAAACATAAGGACAAAAATGTCACCAAGCAAGAGCTTACTGTCAAGTAGCATCCATAGCTTTCAAATCAGAAAAATGTGGTGGAAGTGTGTGTGCAGACTTGTGTGTGTGTGTGTGTGCACACACATGCCTGTGTTGTGTCTTGCAAGCTGCCACGTCAATAGGACTGAAGAAAAGCCATCATCGCCTTCTTTTTCTAAAGCACTTCATAATAGCATGTGGACTAGGGTCGCTGATAAATTCGCCATCCACAAGCAGTTTTGACAATAAGAGAGAAGAGTCCTTGACATCAGAACACAATTCTTTGCAAGGGCAAATTTGTTTATTATATCTCACACTCACATGTCACAAGGGTCCATTTTTTTAACAGCGATTCATGGTGTCAAGTCTTGACAAGAGAATGTGTTTCAAACACCACAGCCTTGTCTGCCAAGCAGTCAAATGTGTATACAGTTATGTTCTAAAAAGGGCTTCCTGCCTTTATCTCAGTTGAGAAAAAAAACTTAAGTCACAGTTTTATTGATACATTTTTTGTCACACAGCAGGACTCATAAAAAGCAGGTGGACAAAACAGAATGATCAAAGGAATGATTTATTGAAATAAATCATTTGAACCATCAAGCCAGATTAATTGAACACTTGCTAAAGTTATTCGGGGGACAAGGGAATTAAATTAGGTCTTGTGGCAGTTCTGCTGAGTAGCAAAGACTTGAAAGAGTATATAATAAATAGTTCCTGTAGTTTAGCTTAGTTATGGCATTGCCTCCTTCTCTTTTAAATTAATATTTGTATGATACTATATGTCAGTTGGCAGAAATGGTCCATGAACTAGCAGATTGAGGAAAAGCAAAATACTAACGATACAACTTTAAAGACGGCAAAAGGAAAATTTTGTGATTCAGTGTGGTAGGCGAAGGTCATCTACTGGATAGCTTCGATCCTTTGGCAGTTCACATTCATCCTTCAGACACCACTGGGCATGTTTGTTTTAAAAATTACTTTTAGTCAAGATGGAAAAACAAATAAAAAAGTTCTGCTTTTTATCATAAAGTGTTAGATTCGGGGTATCTGAGTTTTAATCTGAGTTTCTGTGACATAAGTTGAGTAATGATAATATTTACTATCCGAGACAGTCTAAAATTCAGTATATATATCACACATCTGACACAGCAGTTGTGACAGTTCTTCATTACTGTATAACTCTAACCTCAACTCAAAAATAAACTGGGAATTCTGCACCATCACTGGCTTCTATTGAACGAAATGAAGATATACATTGTGAAAACAGCAATAAAATGTGATAGTAATACCGAGTGCTACAAGAATTTGGGTAGCCTTACCAAATCACAAGCATGATCATTTTGATGATGATAATCTATGATATTCTCTTAAATATGCCAGTGTTTTTGAAATGTCATCAAACGCTCCTGCAGTTATTGCTGGAGGCATGTTTCCATTCAAGTTTAAAAGGGAATGATAACAATATGGTCTATAATGAATTTTAAGGAAAACAAACTGTCCCTTCTTCCACCTGAATGATATATATAAATATTAAATATGAAAAACCTGTGGACAGGTTTTCATCTTTTCCACATTAGATGCACAGTCTGAATTGCATTCAGGTACTGCCTGTCAAATAGCGTACTCAGGCCCGGTCTCTAAGTACTCAGTGAGACTATTGTCTCTCTTCATGGCCATCTGTTCCATTAGATTTCATCCATTAATGTTTCATACCGAGATGCTTTATTATGCCGAAGAAGCCTCTTCTAGCTTCACATCTATACCTCATATTTGACCTTTCTCCCTTCATCCATTTCCCCCCGACCTTCATACAGTGTTGTGGAAAAAGTATTTGCGCCCCTTCCTGTTTTTATTTTTTTTTCATATTTGTCACACTTTAATGATTAATATAATAAAAGAATTATTAAATATTAATATTTGTACCCCTCTTAGTTGTGTTGTCTGTGCTCCTGTCTTCCTCTCTTTACCCTCCCGCCAGCCTGTGCAGCATGTCTTTCTCCCTCGCACATTTCCTGGCAGCAGGCAGCAGTGCCTGTCACTCTTGGTGCAGCCGCTGCACAGGAGGCAGACCTCACCAAACCTTTCTGCTCCATCCATCAACTGGCCTACAGAGCTGGCATGCCAACTGACACTATCTGTTTCCTCTCACATTAACACCTTCAGAAGCCATGTGTCCCACAAGCACAGTAAGACCCAGTAAAAAAAAGTAAATATCTAAAATATCTCACTTATACTGCATTAAAACTGATATGGACTAAAATACTCCCAGATCTAGACTCAGATAATTTATCTAGAAACTGGAAAAGGTTGGTAGCTGACTTCAAAATTATCTAAACACATATGTATTACATATTTAATATTTACTTGTCTTACTAGTAAGGTCTTACAACAGGTATTTCAATGGCCTAAAGCATTTTAATCAATGTTGGTGAAAATGAATGAGTATCTCCCAAAACCAGATCCCAGAGAGCCAAAAATCTAATTTGAGTGTCTTAAAGATATATAGCTTGGAGCTGCACTGTTGACAATTAATTGGCAAGTGACTTTGGTTAATCATAAAATGTGTCAAGTATTTTTGTACCTAAACTAACGTCGTCTTATGTAAGTGATTTAGCAAATACTCACTAATACAAGCCAAGGGCGTGAAAATGGGAGAGCTGAAAGCTTAAAATTCCACTTTATGTCCCTCTGAAAGGCTTGTGTGACTCAAGTGAAGTTCCCCTATCATGAAGGGAACAGAGAGTAGTTGGGTGTCAGGAATAAGGCGGAACTGAAGCTGACAGAAGACGCTACATCCTCTCATGGCCAAAGTGAACGAGAGATGAGATGGCAACTGTCTGGATGGGAGAAAACAAGAACCCAGATTTTCAGCGTAAAGCACAGACACTGTCAATGACATATGTATCTTGTTCAAAGTATGAGAAATGACTGTGGCCTGAGAGTAGACTGGAGAAGTGACAACAAACTTGTGACAAAATATGTTACTATATGTTAGGGAAGTAGGGCATCATCAGAATAGAATAAAATGTGTGACTTAAAATGCCCTTTGCTAATGTATGCATGGTTTTCAATGACAGCCAGATGAAGACCTTGAAAGTACAAATTCTAAATATGATCCATCTATATTAGTTCCTTTGATAAACACACCTGACCAATGCATTTTGGGCCCCTCACCTCATCATTTGACCTTATCGAGGATTAAGGAGACCGGGACAGATTATTAGAAAACAAAGCCCTGAGCAGAGACCAACTACTACCGTCATTGACATGTGCAGTTGTTTTGCATCTCTATACAGTGACTTTGTTTTTAGAATCCTTTTCAATATATTTTCATCAATCTGTTAAAGTGACTTCCCTGTCATTTAGACATTGTTCACTTTTATGCTAATGTTCCTCACAGCTTCATTCAGACATACCCGTGACTGTGACAGACGGAGCCACAACAGACAATATTTCAGTATTTATTATACATGTGAGATTATTTTAGTTTTAGGCCATTTTATGCACAGACATCAATGATATTATGCATTTTTAACATGTTTAATTAAAGACTGTAATAACTGATTGACACTGCTGCTTTTTGCATTTTCAGTGCAATAATTTAATTGATGGTGCAGCCCAAGGAGTTTTGAACTTCAGAAAATATGTGGCATTAAATTACTGTGTGTCACATAATCTGGCTGACATTACAGTGAATAGATTGATGAATGCTTTATACTGTGTTTTTTTAACGTTTGGAGCTGGTCATTGTCCTCTGTTAGTGTCTACTGCTGCTTGATCACTTGGTATTATTTCTCTCTGCATCTTTTTCCATCCACAATGCAAGTTCCCTCTGTTGGTGATTAAGGTCAAATACAGAGGGACTAAGCAGTACAACTACGCACTGTTTTTTTTAGTTTGCTACCAATAATTTGAAATAGTCCCACACCTCCCATGTTTTCTTCCTGACCTCACTCCTTAACTTGATAAGGCCTACGCTAGTTTTTCTTTCAGGAAATAATCCTAAACCCATCAATTATTTCGACTGTATACAGTTCAGACTTGAGCCGTTTTAAAAAGTGACATGTAAGGCTGGGCATATACTTTCTGTTTACCTATGCACCCAAACTAGTAAGACTGCAGCTGCAAATTGAATTCTGGAAAAGTGACCATAGTTCTCATTCAGACATCAAGCTGACATGTTCAGATGTCATTAAAGGAAAGGAAAACATGTCTGAAATAGGGTCATGTAGGTACTTTTCATCTAATTGCAGTAAGTTTTCAATCTCTTTGCTGCTTCCTCATTGTCATTTTACATATCTTTTTTTGTCATTTTGCATCATTTTGTGTCTCCCTGCAGGCACATTAAATAATCCATCTATTTAGGCAGATATGGAAAATAAAGTGAACAACAGTGTAGAACAGAGCAGAAGAGAGGGAGAAAAAATAATAATGAAGCTACTTGAACTCTAAAAAGACAAATGGCAAACTCACAAAGAACTGAGCAGGCCTTTCTGTTGAACAGAACCACTACCCTGCTACAGATGATCAACTTCACATAGTCATACTAACAACAAATAATGCAAATTTAATGCAAATGAATGTATTTTGTCATTTTGCACAAATGACTAAGATGACTATTAATCCCACTAATTAACCACATTTTGTAACTTTTACATTACCATCATGAGAACAGTCAGCTGTAATGAATTTCAGATCAGTTCAGGAGTCCTTAACTCTCCAAGGAATAGTCATCATTCTCCATTCAGATTACCAAATTTACATTTTCCCTCCCTCTTTGGTGGGAGTGTAAACGCTCCGTGACAACACTTACTAAGGTATTAATAAAGCTTTGATGAATCAAAAAATCCTCACCACTTTTAATACATTAACATATTCACAGGATGATTTGAGTATCAAGTTGTGCTTTTTTCTTGGTCCCCCATGTGCCATGTTAATTGTATAAGGGATGATAAAGAATATAATTGGTGAGATTAAATGCTACCCAGTGAGAAGAAAAGATGTTTACAGTATTTGTGTCCTAAAACATAATTCACTGGCAAATAAGAAAAGATCAAAGCAGTATGTCATAAATAAAACCTGAACGCCTCAGTGTATTCACAACCTGTGCACTGATTTGTCTACAAGTGCTTCACTTTCAGAATAATAGTGGAGCAGTTACAAGAAGCTAATTAGCATGCAAGTGATGTTTCTGACTTATTGGTGGTTAAGGCTTTATTCTACATTATCCACTCATAACAGACAGAAAGATTAAATGAGTCAGGACGATTGGGGATATACATAGAAAAACTGCAGTGCATCTAAAGTAAAATCTTTGAGATATGTACTGCGTGTCATCGTTTAGATTGTTCCCCATCCTCCAGTCATATTTAATGCAAGTAGGCTCTAAATGCAATAAAAAGATGTACTATGTATTATTTTTTTAAAACATCAGCATGAGTCTTAGCATTATATCTACAGTTTACCTACAACTAATCTTCAATAAAGTAAGATGGATAGATACATTTATTATGGCCTACAGAAATGATATACTGTAACTCAGAGTCTCATTCTTTCCTGGCAAGTGACAGTAATTGAAATGTGTTTTTTTCTACCAAGAGAAAATACCATCTCAGCATCG
>JAUYWH010000007.1:14577334-14638050 GCA_034779795.1 Ctenopoma multispine
ATTTTGTGCATTTGCCCTCACACTGTACCTTCTACTTAAAATGGCACCTGTACTATCTACATGAATAACTATTTGCCCCCTTTCTGATTATTTTTTGAATATTTGTCACACCTAAATCATTCAGATCATCAAGCAAAGTTTAATATTACACAAAGATAGCCCATGTAAATACAAAATTCAACCTTTAAATGATGATTTACAGTGCTGTGAAAACATATTTGCCCCTTTCCAGATTTAAATTTTTTAAATATTTTTTGATCATCAAACAGGCATGCTCAAACCAGCTTGGTACTATGTGAAAAAGGAACTGCCCCCCCAAACCTAATAACTGGTTGTGGTAACCTTGGTGGCAACAACTGCAATCAAGCATTTGTGATAACTGGCAATGACTCTTTTACATCGCTGTGGAATTTTGGCCCACTCTTCTTTGCTGAATTGTTTTAATTCATCCACATTAGAGGGCTTGTGAGCATGAACGACCTGCTTAAGGTCATGCCACAGCATCTGAGTGCTTCAAATCTTCAATCTCACAATCTCAGGTCACGAAATGATGTCCAGAAATTCTGCTTCAGGATTTTCTGCTAAAGCTCAGAATTCATGGTTCCATCAATTATTGTCCAGGTCCTGAAACTGCAAAGCAGCCCCAGAAACATAACACTAAAACCAACATATTTGAATGTTCTATAATAATCTATTTTTTTTACAAATGTGAGACAAGCCTTTGTGTTCTCTTTGGTTAGCAGTGTTTTTCCACCTTGGAACTCTGCCATGGATGTAATTTATGTCTTGAATCATAAACACTGACCCTAACTAAAGCAAGTGAGGCCTGCAGTTTTTAAGATGTTGTTCTGGGTTCTTCCTCCTGTATGAACTGTCATGCTCTTGGATTAATTTTGGTACACCAGCCACTCCTAGGAGGGTTCACCATTGTTTCAACTTTTCTCCATTTGTGGATAATGGCTCTGACCGGTTGGACCCCAACTCGACTCACCCCAAAGCCTTAAAAATGGCTTTGTTACCATTTCCAGACTGATACATGTCAGTTACTTTTGACATGTACCAGGGGGTATGGTGTGTTGCTTTTTGAGATCTTTTATTGTGATCCACTTGTCGTGTGTCAGGTGTGTCATTAAATTGAACCCAGCTCAACCTAATAAATGAAATCATCATCCAAAAACAGCATTTTGTGCGTCCTGATGATCGGAATCACTTAAATGTGACATATATATAATTACCTAATATGATGTGGAGGGAGCAAATCAAACAGAGGTAGGTTACAGCTTCTGAGTTAGAATTGTATGAGCTAAGAAAGATTTAAACCCCCTGTGGTTCTACACAGTTGGCTTTGACTTTCTAAACTTTGCCTGCGGTTATATGCAGCGCTGCTGATCAGAACAGTAAACAAACTCCCCTCACTGGTAGTGCAGGGAAGACTGAATGAATGTTTTTTCTTTAGAAATAATTTCTGCTGTCCAAAGATATACTTGTAACATTCGAAGGAGAGTACTGGCACCTGAAATGTGCTTTTCTTCTGGCAAACTTAGAATCGACAGCAAAGCGCATCTCAGTATGAGATGCCGTCTGCTTTGGGCTTTGTCACAACTCGTGGGTCCAGACAAGCAGTTGCATCTTGTTTCATCAGTTTTAACACAAGAAAGGTCAGTAGTGTAGTGTTAGTGGCAAATTCCCAATGAAAACTAGACAAATTATCATCTATGACACATTTATTTGCTTATGTTTTCATTCAGCACAGCCAAACCAATGAAAACTTTGATCAGTTGTCAGATAAGGCATATTTCAGGCAATATTTCTGTTCCGTTTTCAAGGGTCATACATCATCCTTATTGAATAAAAGCATTTTCTGCTTATTGACTGTCTTTCTGTTTGTACTACTGCTTACTTGAAGAAAAATAGTCTTAGCTATGAAGCCTACCTGGTGGATGAACACCTGTGCTCCTCGTGGGCTCATGAGCAACACAGCCCGCCGTAAAGTGTCCCGGTATCGATTGAGCTCCTCAGTGCGCATTGTGCTAAAGAGATCAGTGAAGACACGGCTGACATTGCGGTCCACTCTTTGCAAGGAAACATCCAGACCTAGCCGAGATGCCTGGTCCATAAAGGTTTGCAAACCCCGGATATCTAAACAAAAGGAAACGATGACACAAACACAGAACACTTTAGACAGGGGCTATATTATATAATCATTTGTTCCCAGAGAATTTCATCAGAACTGCAGTTAAACAACCTGTACTTTCAATACCTGCTCAAGCAAAAAATAATATTTTCAGGCTCTACTTCAAGGGTTTCAAGGCAATTTTCATTCTTTGCTCCTCATCTAAAGCACAAGAAGAGGTAACAAGCACTCTTGTCTGTTTTCTGAGATTTATAAGATATAAAACTCCATGCAGGTGTTCCTGTCCCCAAAGATCTGTATGTCTGTTCACTATACAGAAAACCACTTAAAGGAAGGCTGTGCAGCACACACAAATCAAAGGTGATGTGGAGCAGAGGGCTCACAATAAGCATACCAATCCCAGCAGTTGCTGGGGGACAGCAGCTCTGCATGTGCCAAGTCATGCCGCACTGTTAAAAGGTGAGAGGTTCGGCAAAATTACTAGGGCCAGACTTACATCTCTGGAGATTGATGAGTCATCATGTGCTTTACTACTGAGAACAGACCATATAAAGATGCATAAAGAAGTAAACTGGCCAGAAAAGGAAATTCTGACTATTTTCACTCTTCTCTGCCAAAACAGGAAATTAGACTAATGAGGAAGCCCCTGACCTGGTCTGAGCAGTGAAGCAACATATTGGTTCATTGCCCCCATTTCTCAGGCAAAAACTTGTAGTGATATGACTCCTTACTATATTATAAAAAATTAGGTGCTATGTCCAGTTTTTCCTGCCAATGTTGTGCTGCAATTTATTTTTTGGGTAACATAAATACCCAGTTGCCGCTGGATTCTCTTCAGAATAAAAATGTTCAAAGGGCAGAACAAAACATGAAATTAAATCATTCATCATTTTGAAGCGTCGCCAAACTATTACTGTAGTACTCTTTGAAAACTCTCTCTCTCTTCCAAACACACACACACACACAGACACGTGCGCACACACACCTCTTTAGTTCTGCTTCTAAATTGAAATGGTTTCCCTCAGTGGTGTTACTTTGAATACAATGGGCAAAAGCTAAACCTCTGAGTAATCCCTCCTTTTGTTGGAGCACAAACACAATTTGTAAGTTAATCACAGTTCCTTCCCTCCTGTCCTGTGACTGGACCACTGCAATTAATTCTGTCTACAATATTTCATCCGAAGTGACTTCGTAGCAAGTGAGGAACACTCACACCAAGAGCAACTCAGGGTACCATGCCTTGCCCAAAGACACTAAGGCATGACACGGAACCCCACAACTATCATCTCAGCCACAGCTGTCATCACTGTTACATGAATATAAGAGCATATGAGGGCAAATATTTTTCAATTTCTTTCTGGTGACCCAAACAACTTAGCATGTTATGGAGTATAATTTTATCAGTCACTCAAAGCTTCATCAACTGTGCTGACTGATGTAGAGTCTTGCGTATAAAAACCCTTTTGGGATCAAAATGTGATGTCAAAATGTGATTGCTACAACATACTGATGTGTCTACGTAGTATAAATATACTAGATCACTCATTAGGACCATAGATCTAGGGAACTGATCACGAAAGACAAATAAATCTTATCACCAACATATTATAGGTGCATGATGAAACCTTGAGTCTTCCAAATGCGATGTAAAAGACACAAAGTATAACAAACAAACAAGAGATCTTAGTCCAGGGGAAAGCTACCGTGTGATAACTACTCTTCCATCCCAATAGAAACATCGGACTTCAAAGCCAGTGTTCCAAACCTTTAGCAGGCTTTTCCATGGGGCAACCATGTCGGCCATGGACAGGGCTGCAGAAAAGAGGATTAACGTGGAATTAAAGGTCTGATTTCTGGACATGTTTACCCAAGCGTCATTTCTGGACACAAATCTTTTTCTGAAAGTTTTAGATATCAAAACTTTAGTCGTCTTTGCACCCCTGCATCAGTATCCAACTTTTTTGCTCTGGCAACTTAGCCTTTACCCTTGATTTCTTTCGTCTATTACCTATATTTTGCTTCACAGTATGTATCTGTTTGAGAGCACAGGAAAGATAGACTGAGGACGACCAAGAATACCCGATGAAGTTGCTCTTACACCCTTTTTAGCACTCTTACTCGAGTTGTAACTAAAGTGGGACTCCCTCTTGGACTGGAGCCATGCAGAAATGAGCATATCATGATCAAAGGGCTTAGAGATTTTTACTGAGCTGTCAAGCTGCATTGCAATCCAAGCGGAAAAGCCTGAGAAATGGCTATGCTACCAGCCTGTGTTTACTCAAATTTAAGACGGAGTCTGTTAAAGAAATCACTGTTATTCTTGCAATGATAACATCAGTTAATTGTACGCAATATGGATTTTTTTTTTGCAAATCTGAAATGTATCAGGTGCTGAGTGTGTTCTGGGCTGCCACAAGAGCAATTAGAGCAACAAAGAGAAAGCAGGAAGAAAGCTGCTTCAGTTTCAAACTACCCTCTTTTTCCTGACTGCAAATCTAGCAGGGGTAAAACTAATTTTCACATGGATATTCAAAATCCAAGATACAAAGTTTTAAGTTTGTTTTCCATTTTAGAAAGAAAATGATCAATTAAATTTTCACCAAATAAGTCCCCCTAAATAAGAAACAACAAAAGGCATGTGAACCACTGAGGATTTGTGCTGCAAATGGCATTATCAAATCATTACATTTTCAGTTGGATTCTTGTATTATTTTTTTAGTATTATTTTTATTAGGCATTTTAGGAGCCAAAGTGAACACTGAGTTTACAACCAAAACTAATAAGTCATACTATGGGTGCACTGCTGACCTGAGAGAAGAATAAGCTGTTGTCGCTGTCAGGTATCTTCTGCGCTTTTAAATGACTGTAACTCTTTCACAGTTTGCGTGATCACAAAAAATGCATCTGTTTCTCAAAGCATAGATTCTGCTCTTTTCCGCAATATTTGGGTCATAACGTAATACAAAGCACGTATTCACAGCAGCGCTATGAAAATGAAAGTAAGTTGCTCATATTGTCGTATGTGTTATTGTTCAGACTTCATATTGAGGCTTCTAAATTTTGTATACATACATTACATACATTTTGCCTTATTCAGTAATGTGTCTGTTTTGTGGCTGTCTGTTATTACAGCCCGTTATGACACTTACAGCATACAGTCATCAAAGCAACTATCAGATGTTAAAAGTAGTACTCCTGAAAAGGGGACACAAGCACATTCTCCCAGCAGATTTTATGACACTTTTACAGCTAAAACAATAGAACGATTCCATGAAGTCTGTTAAAATTCTAGGTTTCAAAGGGTTAACTTTTGTTTATGACATAATGAAGGTGAGATACTGTATTTTAAACAAAAATTACTGCAGTATTCTGCCCCTTCAAGCGTCTAGATGGTAAAGAATTCAGACCAGTTCACTTTTGTACTGCACTGTTGTAGATTCCATTTTACATGGATAAAATTGCCATTTGTGCCCATCAATCTACAGTCAAGCCCCAGACTTACACCATATACAAAATCTGTGCAAAGACCTGAACATGGCAGTTCACAGACACGTCCTATGCAATCTGACAGAGTTTGAGAGGATCTGCCAGGAAGAACGGAATAAACTGCCCAAATCCAGGTGTGCAAAGCTTCTAGAGACTTAACCAAGAAGGCTAGGAGCTATAATTGCTGCCAAAAGGATTTCTTCTTCCAAAGAGTACTGAATTGAGAGTCTCAATGCTTTTGTAGATAACAGATTTTTTTTTAAGTATTAATAAATTAGCATCTCTTAAAACGTGTTTTCATTTTGTCATTATGAATTGTTAACTGCAGACTGAACAACATTTTTTCTTATCAATATAAAATTAAGTCTGCATTCCAATAAAATGTGCAAAAATGCTAAGTAGGTCTTAATACTTTTTGAAGCCAAAGAACTTGTATTTTCTGTCATAGTAGTGACTGTCACTAACCTAATCTGATGTTCATGTTCATTGGGGTAAACTTAATTAAAATGATCTTTACTGTTGGGCATATTCATTGATAAAAATGTTTTCTTCTTTTTTAATTTTCTTTTTTGAGCATTTACTGTGGTGTCTATTGGGCCTGACAAAAAGTCATATTTTAAGGTCACCCCTATGTTCACTCCATGTTAGATTACCTGACAGGTTTGATGGCAGTGTTACAGACCTTATGGTCTAAATGTTGCATTGAGTAACACAAAAAATAAATCACTATACAGAAGTGTATTCACTGCTCTAAAAAGACTTGCCACTAACCTTAAGCGTTGCATTATGGATTACAGACTATCTACAAACTCTGCAGGAGATATTCTTTGTGTTTGTCTATGTCCAGACACTGCCTGCAATATAAATCCACTTTCTATATTAGAAGCCACCTCCTACTTGGGAACAAAAGCAGCTTAATCAATCTCACAGCTAATCCCAGCACAATTCTCCCCTCCTCTAAAAGAGCACCAGTCACCACAGGGAAGGCAGAGATAGATGCAGTTGCTCTACAGTCATTACTAAGTGCAGGTTAACTTTGAGAGACCTGCCAAATAGCCTACTGATGTTCAATAAAAATCAACTTTTCTTTAACATTTCCTATAATTGTGATTCAGTCTCCTTTTGTGTTTTCCTTGTAATGCTAAAATGACAAGGTAATTTTACACAAGCTTTTGCTTGCAGATAGTCTACCCACTGTCAGTTCTCCCACACAATCAATAGCTGGCGTCCTGTAAAATACACAGAACCCCGAGTCTACAGTCACACTAGCAGCTCTATTTGCACCTAGATTGTTACCTAGGCTTGGTGGTGCTAATATCAGCATATTAACTAGCTCAAAATGACAAACATATACAATGTTATTATGTTATATGATATTTAACATCTAACATACCAACTTAGTTTAGTGTGTACAGGAACGACTTAAATTTCAGGCCAATATTTCTAATAGCTATTGAGAAATGTCACAGAATAAGTGAAATGTTGACATGCTGGTGGAACGACAGGAAAATTCTACAAAGGTTCACTAAAGTAGACGCCAGCCTCTGGGCACCATGGATGCCCAATAGTTCAGTGTGCCAATACTGACTTAACGTTCATATAGTATTTAAAGTGATGGATATGCCACACCAACAGCGTAAAGTGACTCACCTTGTATGTAATGTCTTTTCAGTAGCTTAGTGTTCCAGCAGGTGCGGGTCACATAGGCGGGTTGTATTACAGTATTGTAGCTTACAAACAAAGCATGGTATGACTGACATATTCGATTTGCAGAAATTCTGCTGAACGGTGTCTATTTAAAGACACAGTTTGTTAAAATAAACAAGCAGAGAATGGAGCATTGACCTGAGTTGTGTCTGGTCATGGTAAAAAGGAATGGAACAAAACCACATCTTTCGATTCACCGCAGGATCTTAAACCACAAGTTCAGATTCAGTCAATGTCATTTAAATTAATCCCAAAACAATAACAACAACAAAAACAGCAAAGAGTTGTTTATGTATCAGAGTTTCAAGTGGAATCTTAGCAGTCTGGTCAGTTGGAGAAGAATGCCCGCAATGCACAAGGGGCTGCATAGTCCTTGACGGAAAAGCGCAAGAGAGTCTGGTGTCAAGAAGTTTGTATTTCAGTGGGAGAGATGAACTCTTATGGCCTTGACATGTGCTGGATCTATTTTGTCCTTTTTTAAATAAAAAGCTGAGGCATTAGACTACCCTTCAGCCCTGTCAGAGAGCATGGCTCAAATCAGCAACAGTGGGACTGAAAGTAGTAAAAACAGTATTGGCCCAAAAAATATTACTGATGAGAAGTAAAGACAGAACGAAGGGAACAAAGAAAAATCAAAATAGGACAAAAACACACATCTAAACAAAACAGAAAAAGCTGAAGGGTCTATTGGTTGGGAAATGGCTGTTATAGGCTTATCATATAATTTTGTTCTCTTAAAGTATTTGGCTAAAGGCACAAAAGGCAAAAGCACATAAGAATATTCTGAAGTTGTAATATATTCTTGTCTCGCTTCCTGGCTCGCTACAGTAGCATAAGAATAAGGTTATTTCTGCTACTTGTGAAAGAAATTATTGAACAAGCTCTCTTACAACAGAGAATCAAATTATGTGTTAAACATGTGCAATGACAAAATGGAACCAGAAGAGGTGATGCTTTAAAAGTTGTTTACATAATGTGCCTTTTATGTAACTGATGCATTGGTGGGGACTGGAATGAACTGGCTTTCCTGACACATTTCATTACACTGAGATACACTAGCACCTTAGGTCAGAAAACCCAGCTGTTAAGGCTATCTTAGAACCAAAAAATTCCACTGTACTCACCCAATGCAGGCCCTGGTGTTGCTCTCACCAGCTAAAAACTAAAGATTAAAGAAAAATGATAGATGATAATAATAATTGTCTAGTCTGTGTAATATAGACAATGCGGTTTGGGACAATTCTGTGTTTAGCACTACATTGTAATGCCTAGGGCTTCATGCAAGTGGGTGCTCCATCTTTTCTAACGTCTTCTCTTAGAGACTAATGCTCCATCAGCACATTGATGACACAGCAGCCCTGCAAAAACAGTCTCAAACTGCATCCAGAAATCTATTGCACAAAGTTTACACCCACTTTAAATGTTTGACAAGGATGGCCTCCGTAAAGTCATGCTTCTTATCCCTTTTCCAACATGTACATTTTGACAACCTGATCACTTTAAAATGTTTTTAAAAAATCAGATAATAATAAATAAAAATAAAAAAAATAACTATTATCTCAGTGTGTCTGACTTACAGTATATCAGCCAATGACTCATGTTACATTCTCACATAATGTAAATATAGATTAATGTGATAAAGGTTTGGTGTACGTTCTAACAATGAATAAAACATAACATGGCATACACCACCAGTCAAAAGTTTGGAGAGTTTAGGAATCACCATGTTTTTCATGAAAAGATACTTGTCTTCAGTTGTGTTACCAACATTGCACATGGTTTTCTAATGATCAGTTAACCTTTAAAATTAATACATTTGCATTAGCAAACATAACATGCTATAGGAAATATTCCTTTTAAAAAACAGTTGTTTTTAGCTTCAGTCATTTACAATATGAGCAATGTCTACACATTCATTCTGATGAATTTGATGTTATGAAATCTGCTTTTCTTTCACAAACATGCTCATTTCTATGTGTGTCTAAACGTTTGACTGGTAGTGTATGTGCAGTATAAAAATATATTATACAGGCAGTGTAAAAAAGATGTTATTGTTTAGTTGATAACTCTTGATAATAGTTATGTATCCTACTGTATAGATTTATCTTTTTAGATGTATCTCTTTAATTAATATTGTATGCTCAATAAAAAAAAAAGAATATATTTGATAATGAAAATAATCAATAGTTTTAGCTCTGTCAAACCTAAACAAAAAGTTCTGTACTGCAGTGACAAATATCATGACAGGAACTTTCCTGGTGAAGAGGATATCATCATGTATCCCCTGCCCTTTTCATGCTAAACATAGAGAGCAGGAGAAGTAAGACAAGAAGGCTTTGACAAGATCACACTGAGAACCTGATCAGAGCTCCTGTGCTGTGAGCATAGTTACCTAATCTCATCTCCTCTGTTTGATATCTCTGATCTGACAGTGTATATTGGAAGCGATGTGACGATCCAAACCTACCTGTGCTTATGTAGTTTAAACAATGATGGAAAAGGAGATGGGAGAGGCAGGAACAAAGATTAGAAAGGTTTCTGAACAGTTACCAGCACCATTCATCTGGCAGTTACAACAAAAATATACCCTGTAACTTAGTTTAGAATTCCACGAATGTTTTACAACTGATAACCCATTATGAAAGCTGTTACAGGCCTTTCTCACCATCTTACAAAAGTAATTAGAGGGAATAAAATTTTTTTTCTAAAAATAAAGTTTCTAACTTTCCAGTTAACAAAAACAGTGCTGAAATAATTTAAAATCTGAATTATAATCAAACTAAGCAGCATGTTAGCTACTGATTGAATAAATTATATAATAATGTAATTAATATTGTGCACTCTTTTCATCTAACTTTGATAACTTCATACGACACATTTTACACTTACATATGAAAAAGCATCGATGTATACGATATACGTCACCTTTCCTCTTAATTACACTTACTAGTTGTTTTGCAAGTGGAATATTTGCTCAATCGTGCTGGAGCACTCCATGGTTGTCATTATCTAATTATCTTCATAATGTAAAACACATTTTCAATAAGAGACAGATCTGGACTGCAGGCAGGCCAGTCAAGCACACACACGGTATGTCTACAAAGCTATTCCGTTATAGCATGTGTTGAATTAGGTTTGGCATTGTCTAAGACAGGGGTGGGCATTCCTGGTCCTCAAGGGCCACTGTCCTGCTTGTTTTCCAAACATCCATGCACTTGTGGCTTCTGATTGGCTGAACACACTTGATCCAAGTAATTAGCAGTGTGTAGGGCAGAGATAGTTGGAAAACAAGTAGGACAGCGGCCCTCGAGGACCAGGAATGCCCACCTCTGGTCTAAGACATCCACTGGCTTTCCAGGAAAAGACATTTCCTTAATATCTTTCTAAAATCCTAAATATAAACTGTTACAAATGTACAAATGTCTGTTTTTTTAGATGGCAGTGGTGATTTTAAACCCTTCTTAGGGGTTCTCAAACATCCCTAAAGTAACTATAATAATTACTAATAATTATTATGAATCAAGGTTAGATTTTGCATATGAATAATGCGTATTGAATACTGTCTACTAGCTGGTATTCTGTCTAAAAACATGATGCACACTCTGGTGCAGTAGGTGGTGACAACACTAACACATTTGTCAAGATAACGTTAGTCTGAGAACTGAGTGAGAACTTCTGTAGCAGTTTCTTCCTACTCACATAAGTATACATTCATTATGTGTCAACACAATATGCAGACAGTACTTTTCTCTCTTGGCAGTTGTGTGGGTCATTATAGTACTGCTTCAAGTCAGGCAACATGGGTATTTTGACTGTTATGTGATGAGGATCCTAATTAGCCGCTACATTCTTTAATTAAACGAGCACGGAGTTAAATAGTGTAACACAAGCACAAATGTCAATAGTGCAGACTTTGCAGCACCTAATTTAGCAGACTTAAAAAAAGTCATTTTGTTAGAACTAGTATTGTCATCCATTATTTTATCACCACCACTGTCTTGATAAACTGAACCTTTATGTGTTAGATAGATAGATTCCCTCTCAGATGACTTACAAGTGAAGGCAATTGTGGACTATGCTGGGGTGCGATGTTACACATAGAGAGTTCCTGATAGGATATGATTCAATGAATGGACCTTTATTGCAGCAGGGTACATCTGCTTAAAAAAGCAAATGAATGGGAAAATGACGAGAAAGACGGATGGTTATTTAGTAAGATAAACCGAGCTTGATAATCTGTCAGACACAAAAAGACAGAATGGTAGACAGACATTGAGAAAGAAATACACATAGTTAGTAAGACCGCTAGTCAGAATACAAGAAACGGAGAGCAACACAAACAGTGAGCTCTGGCCAGACATTCCTCTGTAGTGGAATTTTAATTGTTGCATCTCAATGCTGAGGTTGCACTTTTTACAAAGAGTGCCAATGTCAGAAAACATCCAAGGACAGATCTCTGTAAATACGAACCAGCATGTCACATATATTCACACGGAGCGCTGTGTCTGGGTGTAGAGACAAAACTGTGGAGTGGAAAATTGTATGGGAGTGGTGGGTGTCTGTCCACCCCCTGAGGGCTTGCTTTACTATACTCTATATCAATTGTAGCTTCAACTATATTGAAGAAATAAAAAAAGATTTACAATGCCCTCTAGACTGCACACTTCCACATAGTAAAATATTAGCCAGCAGTGGCAAAGTATCATCCAAAGAACGCCAATGCAGCAATATACTTCTCATCGTTCCTCAATCCACAGACCTGTGACTTTTGCCAAATATGGGTCAAGAAATTTCTGGTCCACAGATGCATCATACTGAGAATAAGTAAAAAAAATAAATAAAAAACATCTGAGAATATTTAAATTACTGTTGGGACACAAATGAGCCAATTAGGCTCTGACTTATCTCTTCATGATGGTGTTTCTAATGGTGAATGCGGTGATGAGATCTTGTTTTTCTCCACAATTTATTCTGAACTTTGATTTATTTTTTAGCAGTGCGCATGTACAGTATGTGTCTGTTTGTGTGTGCATCTGTGTGGAAGCTAATGGTCTTTCTTTCATCTTAGTTCCAACCCTGTGTGTTCCTTTCAGCATATGAATTCTTAGTGTCAATATGGCTCAACTTAACTCCCCTGATGCTGAAGAAAGCGCTGAGATCATCTCACATACAAATACCATGTTTAAATGATACATTTAGTCATCAACTGTTTTCATTTGTTCCAACTCACCATAGTCGCTCTCATAAAAGATGATGAACTTCTGCCAGTACAGTTCAGAGACGAGGGTGAGTAGGACATCACTAATTCGAACAGGTGGACGGGCAGCCAACGTGTAGCTCTCTCCGTCTGGGCTTGGGTTGAGCTGGCAGGCGGTGCGAGGAGAACCATCCCCGTTTCTCTGGATGAAAAGATGGGGGATGTGCATTGCATCTGTCAAAGACTGCAAAGCACTTGCAGCGGCACAGCCCGTGGATGTGACCAGAGCGAGGATCCCCTGGTTCATCAATTCACATGCTGGACAGAGTAGGAAAGAAACAGAGAGGTGGTGGATGAAGCAAAAGGAGGAAAAAACATAGTTAGTTATGTATTTCAAGTTAGTTCAAACTGTAATCAATTCAATCTAGTTTCAATCTAATTTTTTGTGATTTTGAAAAGGCTGTACATTATTCCAGAAAGTGTGCTGAACTGGGCTTAACAAGTCAAGATGCTTCTTTGTCTATCCTACTAAGGATTATGTCTGAGCCTCTCCAGCTGAGAACAGATCACAGACAGGAGTTGCTGGTACTGAAGTTGTAATGTGTAATGTGTAATTAAGAGATCCAGTGTGGTGCATCCTGTAATCTTTGTCCCCAGACAAAAATGACACAGCTTAATTAGACAAGAATTCTTGGTAAAGGTAAGAGTCACTTGGCGAGCAGATGAGGTAGCTGTAGGAGTCGGTGTGGCACTGTGTGGTACAGACTGAACATAGGAGGGTAACAGAGTGGGAGGAATTCATCACTAATAAAATTCAAGAAAATTCTGGCTGGATACAGAAGGTTAGATGCAAAATGATGCATCCCATGTTTCTAAATCAAACATTGCCCCACAGACCCTTTGCGCTTTCTCTCTGTCATGTACACATGGTTAGACTCTGTAAACCAGCATAGATTAAAAATGCAGACATATGTTTGTGGTGTCTGTGTTGGTTCTTAAAGCCTGAACATTTTTACTTACATGTGTAATTTGGTGAAATCGGTTCTAAGATGCTCTTAAGATAGGTCAGCGTGTCTACTGGGACAAATGCCAAATACCTTTAAAAGATGAAAATGCCAACTTTGACATTACTAACATGTCTGAAATTGACAAGAAAATCTGTTATAAGTGGTGGTAAATATTTAATGATTGTAGGCAGACTTGAGGTTGCAGTGAACTTGATTATTACGCATTCATTACTTGGCTCTTCAAGTAGATCAATAACCTAAAAGCATAACTAATTCATCCATAATGACAATGTTGACAATTTGTTTCTACCACTGAATTTTTTTTTTTATACAACACATTTTATTCAAATGTTATTTGCAACATAAAATTATACTTCCATTGTAATAGTTACTGTATGTGTAAAGACTCATTTTTTGCTTGGACGGCTTGGATTGTACGTGCTTTTGAAACACTCATCTGCAAAAAACAGATAGTGATCCTAATTTCACACTCGCAGGTTTAACACAAGCTAAAACGAACTGCGCATCAAATCAGATAATTATCACAAGACACAAAATTATTTCTCAACCAGTATTACTGACTTGAAACCACAGCTTCCCATGTTTCTTAAAGCAACAAAACAGGGTTAAATGAGTTGACTATTTTTTAACTAGTGTACTCGCATCCCGTCTTAGGTTACATGACGCAAAACACAGAAATAGGCAATTAGCAGAAAATAAAAACTGATGTGAATACAAATGAAAAATAGTATTAACGACAAATGCTAATTGTGCATTTACTGTTTAGATCCATGTCTGTTATGAGCTGCATAATCGCCTACTAAGGGGATTGTCTAATTTTGCATGTGACACAAGACAGAATACTGCAAATGCTGCCTTTAAAATTCAAGTCACTCTTTCTCACACAGCTTGAGTCTTGACTTTTTGAGTCGAGGTTTCAGCATAAACAGCTGAGCATATTGTACAAAAGAGCAATTAAATGTTCTCTCACTGCATTTCATAATACCACCTAATTACAACTTCGATGTCTGCAAAATATAGAACAGAACAAAAACCATGTAACCACTGCACTCTAACACCTTTTTTATCATACAAACCCTTGATATTGAGCATTATATGAAGCATAAGAATCACTGCACATTGACATACCATAAAATATACAAGGCTAAGATATCATGAAGTTAAATCACACATGACACCGCAGGAGGTGTGAAGGGGGGAGGTGAAGAATAAGAGTGGTTGAGGAGAGAAAGAAAAAAAGGCATTAGTGAAGTGGCAAGAGGTCTGAGATGGAGAGGCGAGGAGGCAGAGAAAAGGAAGGATGATTGAGGAGGTGTGGGATTCTGTGAATGGAGCCATGCTGGGAAAGGACTGTATGTGTGTATGCGTGTGAATATATGATAGAGGGGGTGGACTATTAATATGACAAATGACGATTTCATCTGCTGACTGCAAGCACAGGACTACATTAAGGTACTGTAAATCAGAACTATGGGGGTAACTAAATAACAGTAGCAGGAAAGAGGAAATGTCAGACAGATGAGGTAGAGGGAAATACACTGTGGTTATTTCAGCTGAAGTAGAACAAGAAACAGTACAGAATGGGAAACAACAAGGAGAAGACTGCAAGAGAAGTAGAGGAAGTATTTGTATTTTTGCATGAATGCTCGGGAGAGTGTGTCTCCAGAGCAGGAAGTGAGTTACTGTTTGTGTGTGGGGCATAGAAAGGGAGCAGGCCAACATGTGCTTCTTGGCAAATATTCTGTGGTACAACATGAAATGCTAATCATCTGCTCAGTAGGAAGTCATGTGATTGACAGTATACAAATCTAGAGCATGATACAATGTCTAAATGTGTCAGCTGGCAACAAACTTTGTATTGCATTGTGTACTGAAAATGTAATCAGTCTCCTGAGAGTTGCTGGTTCCCTGTTGACAAGTTATCTCATATACAACCTACTCACTACAAACTTTACAGCGTGTATGGTGTTACTGCTGCCTGAATTCCAGTTTAAAGCGGTTGCCTGTATTATATTAAACATAAATATCTTACAGCTGAAGATATTTCTTAGGCAATTGAGCTGTACTGTGCCTGAATGCCTCAGAACCACCTGTATGCAATGCAAAGGAGAAACTGCTGACATACACCTCATTCTGAACACAGTTACTTTCACAACAAAACGCTCTAGCACAAAAGCAAGTGATAGGTCCTCTTATCAGAAATATCAGATTTCCAGCATATGGTATCAAATTTAGGGGCACCAGGAAGCTGCTGCTAACACGCTGGAGACTCCACTGCAACTGATGTGGAATGACTCCAACAGGCTGGCAGATGTGGTTGAGTCATGGTTCTGGAAGATGAAAACGACGAGATGAGTCTCTATTTCAGAACCGTTACATCCTTAATAGAATCCAGTTTTGGAATATTAGTTGGACAAGAATTATTTAGCACCACAGGCTCTCACAACTTGTAATGAGCGTTTTCACATTTCATATACAAAACAACTGATTCAATTCATTGGTATATCTCTGCATAATTACTGTATCCAATAGACTCTGTGGTCAAAGTGGTTGGCTTCCTTTATTTTGTACCTGTAGACTCTAAAACTACTGCAGTACCATCTTTAATTTATTTCACTTGTTCCATCTGTCAGTGCAAGAGTAACAACTACCACTTATACTAAAAAGAACACTGGTCCATACAAAAACTTTCTTTTTTCTTTTTTATGATTCATAGTTCCTGCGTCTCGTCCCTCAGCCACTGTTAGCAGACTGTGGCTGAAGTGAGTCTGTGGGCATTTTGGCTTCCTAATGGACACCCCGGGCCCATTATACAACAGACAGCCCACTGACAGAAGGTGGGAGGGCTCGACAGTCATTGGCAAGGATAATAATGGTGGAATAATGATTCTTAAATGTTCCCCGTGAAGTGGACAGGGCCATCACTCATTTTCTCTACTTATCTGACTTCTTATGTCAGCATATAATAGTAGTTTTATAAATCTTAGGAACATTGCATTTTGCTTGGATAATGTATATAAAGCACCATTATTTCATATATACCCTGATATATAATAATTATACTAGCTTGAACATATTTTGATATAAGTATACAGACTGTGTATATGGAGAGAAAGTCTTCTTTTTCATTTTCTTTGCAAAAACAGTATGACTGATCAATGAGGATTAGTCACACCATGATCATGAATTTAGTAAATTCATTTTTAAACACATCTAATCGACACTGCATATCTTTAAAACCCCAACACAATTATCACGACAATTAGATCACATAGTTCTGCAAAGGATCTTTGAGAGTAGGCAGTATTTTTCATAAATTACACTCATAATTGGAACAGTTACAAAGGAAATCTGCCAAGCTTGAAAAACAAAAGCAGTAATTTTCTGCAGAAGTCCTCACCTAATCAGAGTGGTTCAGTTGTGTAGATTGTAAAGGGAAAGGGAAAGTGATCAAGACACCAGGCTGAAAATACATTGCAACTTCTTGCCACCTGAAAACAGGATGTCATCTATGTCTTGCTCTCATTTTACCAATGTAATATGAAGGGATGAGAGAAACCACCACACCACTGCTGTAGTGAATATTGCATAAATTGGGGTTGTCTCACTGATTTCACAGTCTAAATAAGATGGTCTCATTTAGCTTGCTCTGACTCAGAGCACAATCCTGGGATTTAAAGGAGAGAGTCACTACTGAGATAAATGCTGTGATGTCAACACCACTCTACCCTGCAGTGACAATGGTGTAACTCTGATCTAATTGAGACAGCTTGTATTACACGATACAAAATGAAAAGTCTGTTTTGTATTAATCGCAGGCATTTCAAAGGCAGATGAAAATAGATCTTTCTAGTTTAAATGTATTATATTCTTCCTTGTTACTTTCAGGATGAGACCATACTTACTCCTAAATATGAAATCAGGAAGATGTCATCTTCACTGTATCATCTTACATTAGATGAACATGTGATTGTAATATTTTCATGAAGATGCAACTTAAATATAGACTTTGCAAAACTAAAAACCGCAAGGCTAACCTTGTCTAGAGTACCATGTACCATGTACATACACAATTCTATGCACTGTCAGTACACCAACACTAGATCATATTTCTCCTGTTCTCAGCACAATGAAATTAAGTTACCTTTTAAGTTAGTCATTGACATATTCAGCAAGGAAAGCTGGCACTCAGTATCAATCTTAAATGTTTTAGCTAGTGGAAGATCTTAAATCATCCATATCATACTCATTTAAGAGGAGACTGGCTCTTCTGTCATCTCATTATGAATGGCCTCTTCCACTCTACTTTTGGCAGCTTCCCATGACATAATGGCACTTCACCACAAAGAACAAATAGATAAGAGAGACCAGTTTCACATGGCAGCTGGCACCACAGCTTAGTTCAACAATTGAGTGTGCAGTAATATTGCACCTCCAGTAATGCGAAGTTTGGCACCAGATTTTAATTTATTTTTTTGTTATACTCTTTGATGAAAATCTAAGTTTTCTAACTTTTGTCATGCAAAAAAGTCATGGCAACCACCTTTGGCAGCAATAACCTCAAGCAAGCGTTGTAGCTGTGGATTAGACCTACACAGTGTCCAGGATGATCTCTGGACCATTCTTCCTTAGAAAATTGCTTCAGCTCAGTCATATTCTTAGGACGTTTGGTGCAACTGGCTCTCAAGGTTTTTCTACAATGTCTCTTTTCGGTTGAAGTCTGGGCTCTGACCGGGCCACTCAAAAGGCAAATTCCGTGTCTCAAAAAGGTTTTCAGTTTACTTTGATGTTTAGAGTCATTGTCCTCCATTATCCAGGCACCATGACATTATCCTGTAGGATACCTTGAAAAACCTGGGTAATTCATTCTCTCTTCCATGCCTTCCAGGCTTAGAGGCAGCAAAGGAGTTCTAAATCATGATCACATGAAAAGCAAAAAAAAAAATCAAATCAAATGAAAACCTTGAAAACCAACCAAATCACATCATCGCCATTGGGATGATGTTTCATCTTGGTTCACATTCCCTTTTTATGCCACAAGCAGTGCTGCAAACAATTCAACCTTAATTTCATCGATCCACAAATCTTTTTCACAGTAAAACTATGGAGTGCCAAGGTACTCTGTGGCAAACGTAAGGTGCTCTGATGCAACATAAACTGCAAAATATACTGCATATGCATATTTTCAGGCAACAGCTGTTTCACTACCATCTCCTAGTTCTCTCCTGTGGTCAGAATTTTCCTGCATTTTTTCCGATTTATGGCAAAAAAAATGTATTCCTCCATTTCTGTATCACAACCTGATCATGTTGTTGTGTATTGTAAGAGTATTGTTTCTACTTGGACAGTATAGTTACACCATCATGCACGCAAACACTGTTTGTACGTCCTCCTACACACTAAGTGAGAAATGGTGATGAAAAAGAAAGAAATAATCATGCAAATTCATAAGTAAGAGAAAAAAGATTTCTTGTTTCTCGTGAAAGCTTTTAAAGGAAAGGGCCTTTTGCTAAATCTGCTGGGTGAATAAATTCATCTTACAAAGATAATAATCAGCCTTGGTTGACAGAGACTGATTTAGAAGCTGATTCACACAATGTGACTAAGATATTGTTTGTTAGTTTTCCTGAGGCAATACCAGCTAACACTTTGAGAGTCAGGGTGTATCCTGGACACATTGTGTCTTACACACCAAATAACATTAACACAGTTTATTTCTTAAAATAACAGAACATGATTTAGTTGACTGCAGACATTAATTTTGGTGCATTTTCCTTCTGATAGTAACACAAAGGATATCTGCTACACATTATAACACCCACAGCATTAAATGTTAAACTTTCTTACTCTCATAATTGCCAGTGTGCTGCTACAATTTCATAGTTTGCCTCAGCCATTTCTCGTGCCTTCAAGTCCAATTCTCAGTGGATTAATTTAGTTCATAAACGCCATAGAATCAGATGACAGAGACAAAATGAATTAAAAAAAGATACTTCTTATTAATGGTTGTGTAACAGGTTGAGCAGTTAAATCACATTTTAAGCCAGAGATACTTTAGGCAGTAGAGTAAGGTGTTTTACTGATCTTGAGCTACACTTTGGCACTCCACAGATGTAACAGTACAGGTCACTGAATAAGACTTTGAATGAAGAAATTGTTTTCATCTCCATTCATCTGCCTTTCACATTTTTTATGTGTTATTTGTTGAAAAAAAAAACTGTCATAGTATTCATATTGAAAGGATACATTTTTAAATTGTAGATTTTGTCTCGTCATGAAAATTTGCTCATCAATGAATATAATTTGTCCTTGTTTTCGTTGATGAAAATAACACTGAGTTCCAGTAAGAATGAATCCCCACTCCACTGCACTCAGTCTTACACTTATTCTGTTTTGTGTTGCTTTATTCTTTTAGGAAGATAAACATCTTTGTCCCTTTCCTCACGCCTGCACTCCTGCTGACAGACTAAGATAAGGGTACATATTATCCCTGTCAATACTATTGATGCTTAGACTGGCCGTGTCATCCAAACTGTGATGGAGTATTTCACTGCAGTAAATTATACCCTCCTGACAACTAACAGGTAGAATGGTAGAAACAGACTTAATAAAGTAGTTACTGTTTATATACAAGGAGTAGATACAATAACAACACATGCACTGTAAACCCCAATACTATAGTCCTGCAATAGATATTACCTTTTTGTTCATTAAATTGGACTTTCACAAATAGAATGCTATTCAATATATCACTACCTCAACCTACAGTCTATAAAATTGGTTAGATTAGCACCTCTCCAACAGTCAACAAAGATGTAACCCTATAAGGCTCACAACATTTGGTTTCACTGCAGATAATTTATATTGAAAGGACACTAGAGGGGTGTCCCGGTGACCTGGGGGTTCAAGACATTCCTGCCATTATTTCTGTCAGTTCACCATTGTCATTTTCATTTCTTCTCCAATTCCCCCCCCAAAAAACAATGCAAGTACACTGTTAAGATTTCTATTCTTGTTAATCCCCATATGAGTTCCTAATGCCTAAGATGGCTCCGCCAACTTGTAAATAATTCACTGTGATTGTGGCAGTTTTGCAGTAAAATTGTGAGGCATTCTTCATTGTTGTTTAAAACCAGATTTTACTAAATCCTTCAACCAACCAATCTATACAATAACCATGTATGACAAAACTTTGTGATTTTCAAAAGCACAACAGTGTGTCACTCTTTTTGTCTCAGACATGTGTTACTGCTGTTGCATTGTGTTGATCGCTACAGAGACCCGCAATAAAAAAAAATTAAAAATACAAAGCTGCAGATTTCACTAAATGTTTTTTAATTGACAATGCGGCCCACAATGTTTTGTAGTGAGTTCATGTTTCCTTGCCTGGGTCTTTATGTTAAACAGATTTGGGTTTTAGTATTTCTGACACTGGGTGTCACAAAAGAATAACTGTGCTTCCTGTGAAATCTATGCTGAGGGATATTTTTTGACTTCTAGTGCCTGAGGGATGCAACAGTAAAAGACCTGTAGTCTAAATCTCTGCTGCCTGCAATAAGGGCTTGACCTAATACAATTGCATATTTTCCTTATATATTCAACAAACAAGACAAAAACAACAAAAAAGAACATTGTTGAACTGGATAAACACATCCAGTGCACAGACAGTGCTGAGTCACTGACCATTGATCTGACACCGAAACTGATGCTATAGTACCAGACAATGATAAACAACAACACCAACATGTGATACAACTAGCTAACATGTCTTGAGCCATCAGCTTCAGCTGTTAAACAATTGGTAGTGACTTAACACTTTTCCCTGAAGCGCTGAGCTTTTGGTGTTCTTCACAAAGCAGACATGTGTGGGGAGTCTCAGCCTTTAACATAAAACGTAATCAGTTCAACATCATCTTGGTGCATGTTAGAACAAGATACTGTACATGTCGTTCTGAAACTGCTCATACATCAAGACATTTAAACTCATCTCCACTACTCTGTGTTCCAGAGTGCTTTCAACTTCATGTCCACTTAGCAAAATCACTGATCTCTAATGGCTAATATGGCCAGTCTAACGTGCATAATATAGTTATTTGAATATGCACTGATGTGTGTTTGTTTTTTATTTTTCTACAACGTTGATTAGCCTTCTTGAAACTAACATGCAACTGTGTTGTTGGGACAAGGTGCTTCACTAACAGCACTGTGCAGGCGACTAGGGAGTCTAGTTTTGTTATGACAAACACGTGTTTGGGTGTGGTGATGATTGATTTAGATGGTGTTATCAAAAAAGATTGGTTAGCATTGTCAAAGGATAATCATGATTCATTCACCACTGGGACAGAGACAGGCTGGGTGTTTGCTTGTCTGGTGGAATTAGGAAAAATCTCACGCTCTACCCTGGTAATGTGTCATTTGCTCTGATATAATCTTTTTGTTTCCCTTTGTAGTTTTCTGGTCTCTCTCTTTCACTCTGTCTACACATCTCATTCTGTTCTCATCTGATGCCTCTGTGTTTGCCTCTCACTTGTCCTGTTCATCTCATCCTGTAGGTTGGGCTTATCACAACTTGACCTTGTCTTTCTCAGCCTATCCGCATCTCAAGCAATACCTCAAAGCATTCATGATAAACAGTAAATTAGTCCATTCATGGACTTGGACAATTGTTATTCTATACTATACTACTATATTTTTTGGTTTGTTTGTTACTTTTTTGAGGTCACATTCTGTAACACATATCATCTATCAGAAAGTGTTGTATCCTCTTCCTCTGTGATACAGTTTTATGTCCACAATTCAAGTAGCAGTCTTACAATCTGGCAACTCTTTACAGGACTAATAATGAGACAAAGTCAGCAAATAAAGAAGCAAAGTCAATTATAGAGCAAGAGGCAAGCATTTGTTACTGCACCCCTTTTGACGTCAGGCTGCTGTCTCAACTTTAAAATTATGAGTAAACAGTGCAGTTTACTTAGAAACAAACTCATGATAACATTGCAAAATATTTTTCACCAAATCATGCAGGGGTACAAAACTAAACAGACACGATGTGTGCACAGCACTAAAGACATCAATGTGCATAATTTTATGTTTTTGCACTTTGAAGCTACATTCACCGTTAAAAAATGGATAAAAGGAGTCCAACACTGGTAAGTTCTTGGAAATTAGTCTTTGAATACAGTAGCAGCTACAGTATGTTGGCCATAATACTACAAACACTGACCAGCTCCACTGATGCTCTCTTTGGCAAACAAGATCACAGCCACCTGTTCCCACAGCTTGAACAAAGCCAGACATGTGTTCATGTGCAAGCCTGATGGCAAATAGGTGTTTGCATTAAAATTACGTTAATGATCTGAATAATTTGACAAATATGCAAAAAAAAATAAATAAAAAGGAGAGTGGCAAATATTTACTCAAACAAACTCTGTAACGACAGCCTTTAAGGAAAATCCTTTGCAGACAACAACAGCCAGAAGTCTGAAACCCATGGACATGACTGACTGTTGAATTTCTTCCTCTGAGATGCTTTGCCAGCTGCTGCTTGTTTGTGGGTCTTCCTGCCTTCAGGCTTTTTCCCAGTAGGGATGGGGGCAAAAAATAAAAATAAAAATTGAAACAGCACAGTATTGCAATATTTATTGCATTGTGATATTGTATAGATAAAGGGACACCAAATATCGATATTTTATATACAAATTTAAACAGTTCAGAGTTCAAAATAACTAATTGTACAGGAGTCCACATATTTGCATTCAGTTAAGTTGGAATAAACTGTAATACAGACGGTTTGTCAGCAATAAAAATGACTGAAGTGAAAGACTGAAGACTTTTTTATTAGATTAAATGTATTTTGTCCATAAAGTTTACCTTTTATAATTTATTGTGAGTTAAGTATTGTGATAATATTGTATCATGGGGTTTCTGGTGATTCCCACCTCTAGTTCTCAGCAAATGAAAGACATGCTTATAACTGTTCCAATATTTATGAACCTGACTATAGTTTTCCTACACTCTAGTTAAACTCATTGAACAAGTCTATTTCCTAATAGGCCCAAATACAGGACAATCTGGATTATCCTGATACGATTTGAAAATAAAATCCAGATGGTAGATTTTTATTAGATGAATAGGTCTTATCAGCTATCTGTTTTTAGAACACAAAAGCTTTGATGCTATAGCTGTTATTACAACCACCGAGTGTGATTCACTGCTCAATTGATCTTTATCATGTTTATTTCTTATTAAGTGCTGTAAACTACGGGCAGTGACCACATTTTGAAAGAGGAAAACAATGAAATTGCAATTAACATTAGTGACGTCTTTCAATTAGGGTAATGGTGTGGGCAAAACTAAACAAACAGCAGTGGCATGGACTGACTATTTAACCTGTTCTCCATTATAAGGAATGTTTTTCCTCTTAGGGGATTTAGCTTGTAGAAGTCGTTTTGTAATGATATATGCAAACTATGTACTGACCAATTGTGCAAAACAAAGGATGCCACATTTCTCCTTTCTTCGCTGGAATAGTGAAGTAGACTTAAATTTATCTGTTTTCACTTCCTGTTGTCTTTAATTTTCCAGGTTTCAACAAGAGTTTATTATTATCAATGTCTGTGCACTGGTTGTACATGAAATCAGGAGCCAGCAACTATTAAGGAATACTTGTCCGTAAGTTGTCAATCGTTAGAGCATAGTTCATGTAATATGTTCTTTTTCTGTAACATGATAGGACAATGATAGCACATGATAAAATGTAATTTTCATTGTGACAAAAGGCTGTGCCACTTTTACTTTCATCTTAAACATTAACTTGTCCCATTATATTGCTTTCAAGAAGCACATCATAGCTAAAGTCCTAATATTAAACACAAATTTGGTTAAAGATCAAAAATGCATCATTTAGAACAATTTTTGTGCCACATAAAGGTGACGGATCTTTCTTATGAAAAAGAAGAATTAACTTTTTGCAAGCAATCTGCTCCCTTTTTAACATTAGCAGTGTTCTGTTGAAAAAGAAATTACCTCATTATCCTCGGAAGGCTGGGCACATAGGAGCAGCATGCGTGACAAGCCAAGCCTTTGGATGTGCCAAGCTGAAAATGTCAACATACTACCTTGAGAGTGCACATTAGACTCAGGCGGTAATGGCTGTCACAAGACAGATCCCTATTATCAAGTCCATTAAAGCACCACCCTCCTTCCCAATGAAAAAACACCCAACAAGCAGCAGGATTTTAAAGTTCGAAATGAGCATCTGTGGATAAATGCCAAGGTGACACAGTGTGCATTGTGCTGCCAACAACACACATTCCCGAGTTCATTAAATATCTATCTGGAGGAGACGTCTGCCAAAACATACTGTACCTTTGCACTGTATATGACTTCTGTATTATTTCTTTATGCAAGACTGCCATATAATTTTATATGTATGAAAAAAGGTAGTACACAGCAACTTTATTACAACTCTAAGAGTATTAACATCAAAATATGAAAAGCATAACATGACCCCTTCATGTTATGCTTTTCATATTTTGATGTTACATATATACTTGTTTGCACATGTCACAAATAGTCAGAAGCCTTAAGGTTGAGGTGAGCGTGTGTTTGCATGCTGGCTGGTAATGAAACGCCCAGGTATCAGTCTGGCCATTTCCATGTATTTACCATGCTGACCAAGGTGAAAAAAATAGTGCTGTAAGGAAATACCAAAGTCAACATAATGTTGACTGTCACTGCTTTGCTCATGTATATGCTGACAGCTAAGAGCTTCTACCCCATACTCTGGCCTCCTCTGATGATTAGAATTTGAAATTTGTAGAGTATTATGTGGTGGTCCTGCAGATAAAATAACAACGCAGTCCATTACAAACATTTACCACTGACTATATACAACCACAAGTGAATTCCAGGCCTCGGCTAGTGGCAGAAATAGACCTACACATATCAGAGTGGAGGAAAGAGTGGGATCATATGTGGATCACTGAGCTGGTCAACACATAAACGAGCTCTAATCAAGCATTAGCCAGTGTGATATACAGAATAGATATATGGGGTTTTGTCAGATTGCAGATAAACATGTTTTCAAATAAGGAGACGGGTTAACAGTAATTACCAATCACTGACAGAAAATTTAGATTACCAATCGGCACAAGCCCAAGTCGAGTACAGCATAAGGTATGAACAACATTAAAACTAATTAACCATGTGATATATACATATATACACATATATGCACAGTATATTACAAACAACAAAAATGTACTTGCTTGTAAAAGCTAAAATAGTGCGTAAGCTAAGTGCTAACTAAAGACCTCATACTGCAACAATGCTTTTCTGTAAACACGCATCACTATTAAGGCTGGTCGTGAGGCCTATGTGGACATATGCGTGTTCATTTTTAAACTACCTCCAAATTCAATTTGCCACAAATGTTCTAGACTTAATGTAAAATTTAAGTAATGAGAAGGGACCTCACCAGAATTTGTTTTAAGTTAATACTTAAAACAAATGAGAGATTACAGTTTGCATTATATAAAATTATACAACATTTAAAAAATATATTTTTTTAATTATGGCTTATTGAGTGTAGAGTCATGGGTGGAAAGTGCAATTTTATCAACAAATTTACTTCTTGAAGTGATTGTATTTATCAAAAGTCAGAATAAATGTCAAAGACCTGTCAGTTACACATCTTTCTTTTTATTTTACTGATTCCAGGATTAAATAGGCATGAGGCAGGCAACTGCTACTTGAAATTAATAAGCAATTTTACATTCACACATAACCCAAGAAACTGTTTAATTCTAGGACTTCTTATTGTCTCAGATTCTAAATGGCAAACGACTAATCATTTCTTGAATTAGGATCCAATTTCCTAATCTTCAGTCCTTCTTTGTTCTGGGCTATAGTTTATTTTTTATTAATTTCCCCTTTGAGAGATGTAGTGCATAGAGAAACAACAAAAAGCGGAAGAGAGGTTCTTCATGCATGAAATGAAAGAGGTTTGCCAAAGGTAAAAGCCTGCATACACTCCAGTAGCTTATTGCATTTTACTACTCTGTGTTAGATGGACTTTGTATTCATCATCTTCCACTTTCCATGGGTGTATAACATTTGGATGTTCCCTGGCAACAGGTCTATGATGTCAGCCATATTTGTATGCTAGTAGTCATTTGCACAGTGACTGGAAATTGTAGCAGTGCATTAACAACCACACAAACAAAACAAAAAAAAACACAGCTTTATACTGTTTTTACCATCACAAGTGAGCTATGGAAATTGTTTGCAGCAGATGTAATTATATTAATTCAATTACACCTCTTCAATAAATAACAATCCATTGATAGGTGGCACAGCTTTTGAAATATTCTTTTAGTCCCAGTCGTTCTTTGAATTCCTATTAATTCATGTTCATCACTGAATGCCCTACATCGGTGAATAGGCTGCACTTACATCTCCAGTGACATTTGACTTTTCTACTGTGTGAGATTCCAGGTACTGCCCAAAAAAACCACAATGTTACATACAGTATTTTTTTCTGTGTCACTTCAAAGTGTAGCATAGAAGACACACAGGCCAGACCATCTGCTGTAGATACTGAGGTAATGTGAGAAGACAGGGCACCTAGTGGAAATATGATTTAGTTTATGTAGTCCCTAAGTATGCTGTCATCACCCATAATGCATGAAGAGAGCTGGCAAAAGTAGGTCTATTACCATGTTGATAACATCAATTTGAAATGTCAGTATGAGGCAAGCTAATACCCAGTCTTGCAAGGCTGCTCTCTTCACCTCAGCCACAGGATTCCTGCATTGATTAAAATCACACACCAGCTATTCTTTCATACACATTATGTGTCACTACCTCCTACAGTAATTACATCTACCTAACATCACCAGGATGTTACTGTTGTCATATGAGACATAGTGTTTTGTTCACTTGCAGAGACGCCACGCACACTGGTTTTTGGTGACTTTTACCGTATTAACTGTGTGGGAGATTTAACACTTTGAACTATAATCTGCAATGATAAAGTTGAAATGAAAAATCTATGCAAACGTATAAAAATCAAATAATCAAATTGTATTTGCTGTATTATCAAATTACCTTTATAACAATACATGGTTTAAAAATTGAATGGGGGTTGAAAAATATTCCGAGGCAACTGTAAATATACAGTTTTAACTGTGTATACTAAGAAATATTTCTCTTTAAGTGGATTTTATATTTTCATGTTTAGTGTCTTTAGAAAAGAAAAAAAACTACTGAGCATCTTTCAAAGTTCTGATGCAATTTAAATGATGTTTGATTGATTGTTTTTCTTGGATGGTTGACTACTTGTTTTCACATGCACCAACACTTTTACATGTGCTGTAGTACTTGGTGCAGCAGCATCACATGTCTCTTGACCAGTCTTGTATTTCAGTGATCAAAATTCAGAACTTCAAGTTCAACTGTACATCCTGTATAATTTGGATCTTATTTCAAGAAGGGTAAGATCTTCATTTATCTTTGACTGTAATGTCAAGTATTTTTGAACAGATGAGATTGAAGACTGATTACACATTTGCTCACCACTTCAGAAGTGTTTAGGTCACTAATTGAGAGACATAAATCCAGCAAAGCATTCAAATGCCACAGTAAATCTTCTTGTTTAGGTAAACCATTAGAGCATACAGTGGCAGCAACTGCTGTACACAAAAATATCATGCAATGTATTAACTGTGGACAAAATTATACCAAGTCCCTAAGTCCTTATTTAAGCTAACTGTTCAGCATTAGCATTCATATGAAATCAGATAAAGGGACAAACAAATTTGTTAATGACCAAAACTGAGCAACTGATTTCCATTGAGTTAGTAATTTGTGCATATTTGCAGTGGTAAAATTTTCTACTGCAACATTTTAATACACAATATTATATGTAACAGTTTTGTTTATAATTATGAACTTTCTATTGGCATACTATCAAAAAAAAGGGTCCTTTATTTAGTATGAGACACAGGTGGCTTCCTGCTGAATGTCTCTTCTGTACAGTGCTCCAGTGATCACTGATCTGTATGACCCAGCAGACCTGAGCTGCCATCTGTTTGAGGACTCCTGCTGCCTTGTCTCAGTCTCTCAGATCTTAAAATGTTCTACGTGTTATGTTTCTAAGCCCCAATCCTTTTCTCTGTCCACCTGCATTACCACCATTCTTCTCTCGGGTGTGTATTTCTTTCCCTCATTTATTCCCGGTACATTTTGATCTTTACAGCTGCATGTATTTGCAGAGCTTCAGTATCTTCTACCTACAATGTATTAAAGCAGATAAATCATTGCTCATTAGCTCTGCAAACATACCTGCCCTAGAAAAAAGGTAAAACCTCTCACAGCTGAATGCTATCCACTGATACATCTGCTATCCCTCATATAGGGTCTCTATCACCTGCCAGCACAGCACTATCATTACAATGTTCAAAGTCTAACTGCAAATTAATCAAGGTCTCCAGTCAGCCTCATGGTTCTCTGCTTGTATATAATTAAATGTAGACAGTTTCTAAATCTACATAGACGTGCTGTACAAAGGAGCAGAAGCTAGCCTGGACAACAAATCCACCTACTAAGCTTTAGCATATCCCTTCATACTGTATTGTGTGCATGCATGCTTTCATAGAGAATACAAATTGAGTAGGTTCCAATAAATGTTATTTTGTAAAGATCTAAAGATCATCTGCCTACTTTATTGAGTTTACAAGCTTTTGTATGGGCCATGTGCTGTTAATTGGCCAATCTCACCCTCATGCTCTACTGAGATCACCCACAGTTTGTGTGCAGACCTTGACATGAATTCTGCCTCCTACTTAAACCTTTGACAGAGAGAGTAAAAGCATAGTTTTTCCACACAGCAACCTCAAATCCACTTATGATATACTGTACACCATATGTATTAGGTGATCCAAACACTGAATGCTCAACACACTTGCATACAAATCTTGGCAACATAATTCAATCTGGTTTGGCACAATATTATCAGTACAAACATTAGAGAATAATATATTGCACCTGAGATAGGAATAAAATACTGGCATTTCTCATGTTCACAGTTACTCCATTTTGGAGTAGAAAAACAATACATTAGGTCTTGATGTAATGGAGAAGGTGGCAGAGTGATGTAGCCAGGGGCCTGATGACACACTGAGCAAGATCTAAACTCTATCGGCAGCATTAATGGATGGAAAATGACTAGACCATGCCTGTCAGCGGTCTCACCTAAATTACCCACTTCCATCTAGAGCCCTTCCTGCTGTGCACTTGTTGGTGTACCTCTCAACCATGATTGATAAGTGAAAATTAAAGCTTCCTTTGTGGGAGGGACAGCTTTAATATACCCCCACTACAGACCACCTGTTTAAAGGATGAAGAGAACAGGTCAATTCTTAAATTATAAACAGCTGAAATTTAGCAGCAAAAATGTAATGATTTACAGTTACAATAAACCTACGATCCCTACCTGAGCCGATTATTTAAAACCAACATATTTTAATATGTAAATTAAATATGTAACATAAAAATGTAAATTAAATGCTTTCCTAGATTACATTAGTAAAAAATAACCCCAAATCAAAATTCCCTATCCCTTCTATCTTATGAAACCTCTAGTCTTGAATCAAAGTATTAAATAATATTTTAAATGAAAAGAGAAAACATTTATAGAAAGCACAATATCTGTGCTTCCATGAATTTTTTTCACACTGTATCTGATCATATTGCGTCTTTCCTGGAGGCTTTCTGACAGTAACATTTACAATTATTTCAAATTCTTTCCCATCTTTTGCCGCAGGTTTCATTTTACATCTTCTTAACTCACATTTCACCTGCCTGTTCCAGTGGTTGCTCTAGGCTCAGTATCAGATGTTTTGTTGCTTGCCAGTGCAATAAAAAGAGTGCCAAAATATATATAAAATTCTTTTGATTTGTTCCATCATACTCCATGCACATCTGTTCTTTATTTATTAGCACACATCTGCTGCGTTTATCAGGCTCAGATCGGTTTCATTCACTGCCACTTCGGTTCATTCACTATCAGTGAAGAGATCAGTCGTTTAATGTGTGTGTAGAACTTGGCTCTCTTATCCTATTGAGTCCCCTGGGTCTATTTGTTAGCTGTCAGTGACTATCTACCTTCATCCCTGCCCCATTGTGTTTTCTGGCTCATGCTGCCAGGAACTGGATCTGTCAAATGGCCGTCCCCGTAGGGTAATAGCAGAGCTCTGCATTTTGTTAAATCGATCCTGGGAGACATATAAAGAAAGAACAAGAATAAGAGCGCAGGAATGAGAGGAAGCGCATTAAGACCACACAAGGAAGCTAGTTAGAAGGTGATGCTGAGGAGCAACCACACAGGTTCAGGCTGACAGACCACTAAGATAAAAAACAAGATGATGGATAGTGGAAATGGGAATGAAGTAGCAAGGGAGATCTTCTTACATAACAGCTGGCTGGTAGGTGAAAAACATGAAGGATGTGAAAACAAAGGGAAAATGCTGACTGAAAGAAAAAAAAAAGAAGAATAAAAGAAAAGTAGTGGTCGTGCTGACAGCACACAAGACGACACGGCACAGTATGTGTGATTTGCGTTTGACCCGCCACCGACGCCTTTTCAACATGCCAACGTGTGTGCGTGTGCGCATGTGCGCGAGTGAGCGAGAAAGAGAGCGAGACAGAGCGAGAGAGAGCGAGAGAGAGAGAGAGAGAGAGGGGGGGGGGACAAGAAGTGAGACTTGGCAAAGGTAAGGGGGAAATAAAAAAGGATGGAACAAGTCTGACTGTAAAGAGGTGGCAAATAAAAGGAGGCAAGAAAGAGGGAGAGACCAGTGAGTGAATTCAGGTGAATTTCTGCTGCAGCCAGCTGGATGGCTGTCTGCAACAAGGGCAATACATCCTCATTAGGATCCCTCTTGCTGCCCTAAACATTCAGTACATCAGCAGAACTGCACATAAACACACAAAACCTTGGCAGGAGTCAAATGTACAAATGGCAACAGACATGCATGAGAGTGGGCAAATAAATCTAAAAATAACAATGTCAGCCAGAATGTGATGAAACTAAAATTTGTGCACAGGAGTCAACTCTTTAAATTTTTGTCCAACCTTGTCTAGTGAAAAATAGCGTGCCAGATAAAGGGAAAAGTCCTGCAGTCAAGGGCAGACTCTTGTATCAGTCATAAGCTCAAGTAATTAGCTCAAGTTAGAGAAGCAGAAGCATCAAGTTTTAAACTGTACATCTTTGTGTGTTGTACCTGTTCTGTTATTCTGGAAAGGTCCAGAATTTTTTTCCATACATTTAAAATAAATTGTAAGGAAATGGAAATAAGAAATTGATTTTCCACCAAAAACGTTATCCTCTCGTCACTATTTAACATATTTACTGTACTTCGCAGACACTTTTATCCAAAGCGACTTACAAAGGAGAAGACACAAGCAATTACCATTTTCGGTTTCCGTAAATTTTACAACAAAGAGCCCTGATAAGGCCCAACATATTCTCACCCCTTTAACACACACAGACACACAGACACACACACACAGACACAGACACACACACAGACACACAGAGCTTGGTGGTTACTCGAGACAGACTGGCGACCTGACAAGGACAGACGGCAACATCTTTCTCTGCCCTTCCCTCCAGCCCTGAGGGCATTGATAAGAGCAGACATTTTAATTTGCTAGGTCAAAACAAATGCCTCCAGACTGTGCTGGTGGGCCCAGGAAAACCTAATGGTTCTTGAGTACCACACTGGAAGAAGTGGTGTAGACACTCATTTATAGTACATCAATCTGCAATAGTAGTTATTTTCTGAACGATTCTTTCCTAAGAAAAAATTTAAAATAAAAATAAAACAGCCATTAACCAACTTAGAACTGGATCCAAAATGGAACCAGCCATTGCAACCAATCTCAAAGATGCATCCCATGATAACCTGTCAATATTTGCATAATTTCTTTCGGTGATACTGTGATGGAGAAGTACCGATTTAGGTTTAAAGATAAATCCTGAAACTGGCAGAGGTGTTGCACCAGGCTCATTTATACTACAAGGTAATCCCTTTCTCTTTATATACAAAAAGAGATCATGTAATGTAAATATAAACATCTAATGCAATGTGTTCCTATTCTGTTTCCCTTCAGTCCTGGAAATGTCCTTGAACAGTTTCAAAGCAGCCACTATATCATTAAACCGAGCCATTACACATCACTATAAAATGATGCTCATCAAAAGCACAGTAACATGCTCATCACAGATCATCCCATGATGCTTTGATATTTTTAAACTCTGTATTACTGGGGTGACCAGTTGTAAACCATATTCACTTTCACTAGAATATGAAAAGCATGGTAATCACGCGAACAGTACAAGTGTCATCATGACGCTGATTCACATAGTAACAGCACCATCTAGCTAAACGTGATACACTGAAAAGATTAAAATGGTAAATACGATTCCAACTAAAATACGACTTTGATGTTATTCTTTTATAAATAGGATACTGAGTCACGCCTAGCCACGCTGAATATCATCTATTCCCTAGAGTATCTTCATAATCTCTTACAAAACACCTATGAAGTCTTTTTCCTTCTGTGCTCCTGCTCAGAATGAGCAATGGTTCTTGTGTTAAAGCTTCAAACTGTCTCATAGTACCGTCATCTTTAAACACAGCTTTAGCCTCATGACAGTGGATACCATGAAATGTTCCTATGACAACATTATCAAACACTTGGTAGTCCTATGCAGGAATCAAGACTTTGAGTTGGCACATGGAAATGCTCAAAGGAAATAAACATACAGGAGCTTTGAAATACAGCCTTTAACAGCAAAATGTTTAATCATGTGCCTTGTAAAAAAACACAACAACTGGCAACTGTAATGCAACATTGTCTTCTTGGTGATGAGCTGAGTTATTTCTGAATGCATCTAGTAATCTAGAGCACACAACAGAAGAGGATTTTCACATCATGCTCTCAGCAGGAGCCACGCTCACTATGCCAAATAAAAATATTTCTGTATACATTAATTTTGATTTTGGGGGGTGGGGAGGGGTATTACACTCTTGTTGTTTTAACATACTTTACAGAATGAACAGACTCAAAAGCTGCACTACAGTGCACAAGATGACAGAAGAGGCAGCAGGTAAAGTAAGTCAGCCCCGAAAAGCAGATTTTGTGTTCCCATGTGGATTTAAATGCAAATGGCAAAGGGAATATTTAATGAGGAAGCAAATCTGCAACAGCAAACAGAATCAATGAGGTGCTGTTAACAAGAAAGACAACACCACCAGGTAAACATAGCTTTTGTTTGCAGGAACAAAGCCATTTTGAAGAGTTTCACACTGAAAAACTATTTTTTAATATTATACTTAAAGACCTTAAAATGCATTTTATTGCATTTTGGCAAAAATATCACCTTTAAAGAGTAGTTTTAATGGATAAATGCTGGTTTCAGTTTTAGTCTTTTTGCAGTTTTCTGCCTTAAGGTAAACTAACAGCCTTGATATCATAAACACAAAGCGAGAAGGATCACTTTATAAAATAAAAACATAAAAATATAGAAAGTTCAAAAAAGGTCTAAGTAAACCAGACTGGCAAGTTCACATCACTCACACATGACCATCAAGTCATCTGCAGATGAAGTTTTGGATTTATTTCAAGGTGATGTAAATATGTGGATGGAGTAAAGTAGGGCAGAGGGATACGCGGGTGTTGATTCAATGGTATTAAGGAGTCAATTTGGAGCATTCTTTGATGCCTGCCCTGGTTGGTGAGATTCTTCAGTAATGAGCAAGTTCAAGGTTTTTCGTTCTCTCATCAGTGAGCTTTAAAAATCTTGCTTGGCTCAGGCTGACAACGCGTGGAGCTGAAGAGAAAGGTAAGTTCTCAGTGTGTCAATTTTAGAAATAAAATGCAGAAGGGAGAACAAAAATCCATGCCTTTTTTTGTCAAGGATTAAACTGTGAAAGTCAGAACAGATACCCAAACACTGAGTCTCATCAAATGATCAATGTAGATACAATTTAGAAATTCAGAAAGTAGTGAAGAGGATACGTTCCTAATCTTTGCATTTTCCCTCATTTTCATTTTCAAACCTCTAGGTACCAATTTCTTGTAAAAGACAGATATTAGCAGTCTAGATTGCCATTAGAAATTAAACTAAAAGTCAAATAAGAAAACCATAACACCAAACTTTAAACCATAAAAAGCCCTGTCCAGCAGACATAGCTCAGTAACACTAGAGCTATAAGCATCCTAATAATTTGTTTAATACAATAACTGGTCTATTTCAAGTAGTTTCAGTTGACAAGAAGTTATTGACAGAGCTGCTGACTGTCATGCTCCACTTTGGTAATTGTTTTTCTTTAAGTAGTTTGAGCCTGAAAAAAACAAAATCTGTATTGCCTGATATCAGTGGCTGTGGCTGAGGGGACATACATCAAACTAAGCAGCACCAGTTTTTCTCTGTTTGCTTGTTTTAGCTCTCCAGTGTGCACAGCGCATTTGCCTACATGTTGTGTACACTTGTGTGCTCTGTGCACATTGTGCAAACTCTCATGTTCATTCTTTCTGTTTAAACTAAAACATAAGCATTTAGATTTTTGAGTGTTATGGATGATCTCTAGAATTGACAGATTAGACTTGATAATTACTCATTTTTACCCTGATGGATTGTCAGTGGTCACAGGATTGGACTGACAATAATGTAATTAGTAAGTCAATCTTCTTCAGAACTCTCTCTTCTCATTCACTCACTATTCTGGTGAAAAAAAAGACAATCAACAATTAGAGTCCAAGAAGAGTAATGTGCCAGAGATTATAGGTGAAGAGCAGAACTGCAGGGATGTGCCCAGGATTTTTTATTTTCACATTGAATTTAGTGAGCACACACACACCAGCTCAGCCATGTGCTGATAGCATCTCATTTTTTGCGATCAATGTAGTTACAAGGTTACTCGAGGCTTACTAATTTTAGATGTGTGAAGCAGCTCTGTTAGGCCAGACAGCACTTCCCTCAAGTCTCATGTCTAGCCTCCATTTCAGGCTGTCTTTCTGATTCAGTTAATCATCTCCCCTTGAAAGATAGCTATCATCTTGTTAGGGTTATATGATAGACTGCAGGACTTTCTCTACCAGAGAAAGGCACAGCGCCTCAGTATTTCTGTGGAGCGCCTGAATGCTGAACGTATACTGTAACAACAACAGCGGCTCATCTCTTAGAATAATGAACTCCAGCACGGCTCCACCACTCACTATGACCTCAATAATGAACATACAGTAGAATAATTTTCTGACAGTTTCTAAAAAACTAATTATAACCTTGTACAAGCAGAACTCATGGCAGAGCTGCTGTATTGGATTGCTGAGACTGGGGAGACCCACTGTGACTTCCACAGAAAGGATTCCCTGGCTTACTTCAGTGCTCAGTAAAGAGACAAGTTTGGCAAAGACATCTATGTCATACACACAACAAAAGCGCACACGTACTCCAAACACATGAACACAAAATGCTCATCATTCAGGAGCTGTGGAGAAGAATGAGCCAGATACTGGCACTGACCACAGGCCTTGTTAAAAATGCCAAAACAAAATGCCGCACTAATCCCAATTAGGCCTCTGTAATGAGGGGAGTCTGCACACAAGAAGGAAGTGCCAGGCTGCACCCCCAAAACTCAATTACACCAGTAAGCCTAGTAATGTGTGTAATGTAATTTGTATGCGTGCAAGTTAGATATAACTAAAGAAACAGCGATGGACACAAAGTAAAGAAGCAAAGAGACTGTGTGGGTGCAGAAAAGGCTCCAACTCCAAAAGACCACACACAGAGCAAGGCTTAATTCAAAGTCAGGATTCTTTAAGGGAGACAAAAATTCACAAAAGAAGTATCAATGCAGCTGCAGGCAGAAGCCATCTGAAATAACCAATAAGTCAGAACAAAAATTGTTACTGAGATTATCTGACAAGAAGATCACCTGCAGGTCTACAAAAACAAAACAAAAAAAAAAAAAAAAACAACCTTCTCAGTGAAAGTGCACAAAAGTAACAACAGGAAAATACAATGTCCCCATTAATGTTAAGTGTCTCATAAATAATACAAAATGAAAATATAAGAAAATATTCTAAAGCATGTTATTTTGCAGGAGCACCCACTTACATCAGGTATGACTCAACAAGTGTGGAGTGTCGATTACACACAAGTAAAGCAATTGTGACGTTTGTAATCTCCTTAAGATGCTGTTCTGATTGACTGCCATTTACACTTGAAAATGTGATCTTTAAACGTGCAGGAGCTGCTCTAACTGTACTTGAACTAGTACACTACCACAGTGATAGGAACGTCTGAGTTTATTAAACATTAAGGAAGATACAGTTATAATTCTTCCCCCCCATCAGTTATTTCAGCATGCAGACAGACGTGAAGGAAAAAGTTGTGAAAGCCATTCACACTTTTACTCTGGGACCAAGTTCTTGTGAATATTCTCTTGGCTGTAAGAAAACTTCAGCCAAGCAGAATAAGGCGAGGTGATTTCATTTCAATACAATAACAGTCTGATCAGATCACACAATTACACATACACAGATTACCTGCAGGCAGGAGCCATATTCACAATTTGATACAGATATAGTAAAAGATTGAAATTGATTTAACTTTTTCAGAAAGTTTATGATTCTCCAAACTTTTATAAATCCTTCTTGTCTTAATTTTTGTGGTCCATGGGAAAGAAAATGTATAACTTTTTGTGCTGATAGTAGGTATAATTTTTTATTTAATATTTAATCTGTCTTAAATGAAATCTGAGGAAAAAACTTGTTGCTCATTTCCTTGTTTCACTTGAAGATGTCAGATGGTACATGGCACAGTGATCGTATACTTTCTCACCAGCTTAATAGTTCTTGACTGATTGGGGTGTGTGTGCGTGTGTGTGCATGTGTGTGTGTGCGTGTGTGTATATATAAGGAGGATGGAGGTAGGGCATCTTTTATAAAGGTCACCGAGTCCCTGATTAGACACATCTGCAGACTATTAGCAACAACAAAACCGCCATCACCACATTTCTCCAATCAATGAAAAGGATGCCATGTAAAAGGACACCTAACAATTGTATTAGCCTGTTCCATTTACCTCCTCCCACATAAATGTGTGAATTTCTTGACGGTGAGGAAAATATCACTCAAAAAATGTGAAGACTTTGCCTACCTTTTATCAGAGTATTACACTGCTACGAAATAGATGAACAAAAATTAATTAAAATGAAAAAGATACCTGAAGGTTGAATTGGATAATTGTTTCCAATGCTATTACAGGTCCTAAGATTCATACATGGAACACGCGTGTGTGCGTGCGTGCGTGCGTGCGTGCGTGCGTAAATATGTGAATATGTGCCATTTCCCTTTAATTCTCTTATCATTTAATGTTTCAGGGAAACTTTGTCCTGAATTTTAAGCTTACCACCACTATTGAAACACCACAAGAATACCTCACCTCCAAATCCCTTCACACATGCATGAACAGCCATAATTGAATTCCTCCCATTTTTCATAGTAAGTGCCAAGAAGCCCTAACCTCTGGTTATTTTTATGTTAAAGTCACTGCCATTCAAAGTTTGAATGACAGTAGCATTCTGATGAACTACTTGTTATGTCTAATCACCACCACCTACACACACGTATATAATATCACTTGAATTACACTGGGTTTCTCAATGCACACATGTCTGTCACCTGTAACTGTCACCAATTTCTCTCCTTTCTTAATGACTTAATTTGAATAATGACCTTGAGGAGAGGAAGTACTAATACCATTAAGACATGCCCAGTAAGTAAAACATGTTTCCTCCAGAAGTCTCTCCATCTTTTATCAATCTGTCATCTATCCAGGAAATATTTGACTCAAGTATTTTTGTCATTTCAACACTACACGGTGAAAGAAAACCTTTAATAGACTGTCATATTTCAGCTACGAAAATAACCCCAAGATACTCCAGCTTCACCAGCAGGATTACAGTAATTAAAAACAACTGTGTATTTGAAACTGCATCCATTTTGTATGGCTAAAAAGGATTAGTGGAGAGGGTTTACAAACTATATTCTAAGAACTAATAGTACGATTAGAAAATATTTTTCCTTGTTCGCTGAACAGGTCAAGTGAGGACTAAACTAATGCAGAGAGTATAGCAATAAAACCCCTGCCTTTTATCTTGTCTATTTTCTAATCCTTTAATTTCCATCACTCTAGCTTTGTTTCTGATCTGCCTCACTTTCTCATGGTCCTCCGCTGTGAGCTCCATCCTTCTTTATTTGACTCTCACTGTGGGTCTCCCAATCTCTTTCTTTTGGGCCCTAATTTCATCAGCATGGGACACGAAGACGCCTTTTCATCTCCACCTTGTAAAAATGCATGACAAGAAAGTGGGAGCTGAGAGCCAATCTTAGGACAACACACAATTAATCTCCTTTTTTTCCTATTTTAATCTCCACTCTCTCCTTCTTACTCTGGTCTTCTTTCTCTCCATCAACCCCATGTTCCTTCTATAAGCAGTTATCCAGACCAATAAGGAAACAGGAGCCTGGTGATTATCTATAATTCCAATTACAAAGACAATAATTAGAGGAGAATCAGAGGTCTACCAATTACAACATACATCAGCTCCTTCCAATGACTCTGCTTTAATTAATCTCCAATGCTTGAAAATAAGTGATGCATAATTTAAAAGTGATTCATATGCCTATTTTTCTATTTTTTAATTGAAAGAAATAAAGCCATGTCTTTTTCCTCTGTTGTCTCCTTAACTGCACAAATATGCTGACTTATATTACTGATACATATCCTCCACAACTGTGCTCGAAGACAAAACACATCCACTGGTTCTGCTGCTGTAGAACAGACCCCTGCATTTGTCCGCAGCCCATTAAAATATTTATATCTTTCACGGTCACCTATTTACAGAAAAACTGGTATTCATAGATAGTTCAAATGTAAACAGATGATTTTAGAGACATAGTGGAGTCATAATGAGTAATTGCATAATGCTCGGGTTATTCTCAATGGAAAGCATGCATTATTTATTTTTATTTTCATTTCACACCAATAGTGGCCTTGGAACTTATTGTAAGTCAGGACAAAATAAAAATGACTAGTCAAGTATGAGAAAATAGACAACTGTAGCTTCAAGGATAAATGTTTTCTAAAACTACAGCTGAGTGAACCACAAGAAATTGTGCTACTGAATCATTTGAGCTATCAAGCAAACACACAGACAGTCAAGTTAATTGTATTTAATTAGATTTTCTGTACAGCGCCAGATCACATTAGAAATCATTTCAGGTTCCCTTTCCTATAGAACAGGTCTATACATTGAGCAAACAAAACCATCTGTTGATATGACTTCATGACAGAACAGGGGCTAATTCCACGAATGGTTTGACCTGTGTCTACCCCCCCACTCCACCCCCTCCAAAAACACACCCACACTCTTCAAACTGACACTGACATTAACATAGTCAATTAGTTAGTAGAAATCAAGCACCACATTTAAATAACTCTGTTTTCCCCCTCAACCTGAAATACCATAAATTTCAGTCATTCCTAATTATGCACTTTGCTGGTTTGTCATCCAACTGCCACTGCCGGGTAGAAAATCAGCATTATGTTGGCTTGTTCTATTATTTGTGTCAAGATGGATAGGTGAAAACTAAGCCAGGGATTTGAGTGCAAAAAAAAAAAAAAAAAAGGAGCGTATGTGAACTGCCATGCTGAACTGAGCCAAGCTGGCTTAGGGCTTTCAATGGGTGATCGCATTTCTAGCCTTTCCAGGGGAGGCCTCGGCATTAGAAGTGCTTACTCACCACAGAAGAGACTGGACCGTGCTGTGACGTAAACACAGAGCTTGTTGAATTCAAAATTAGCAGCCCCAGGGAAAAACAGTTTATATCAGTGGAGAGCATTCAAAATCAATTAGACAATGGATAATCTAAAGAGAAATACTGCTTCTGAAATGACCAGGGCTATGCACTAGGAGGACAAAGGTCTATTACTAATTCAGCTGAGTATTATGTGTCTGTGTCCCATCAGTCACTGCAGGGCACAAAGAAGTAGGGAAAATCTCCTACTACCTAGTAGTGAACCTGGCCTACTTTAGCCCATGGAAATGATGGTTGAGCACTCAGCAATCTTAATTAGTGAAATATTAAGACCTCTCATAGGCACTTAAGCTTTGATGGATGCTATGGACCTTTAACACCTAGTGATGTCACAATAGTGAGCTGCCCACACTGACCCACTGAGGGGAACAAATAAAGGGACTCAGCATCTGACTGACGCAACATTAGTAAGCGTCTGTCTCCAGTCAGTCAGACCAACAAGGGGAAAAGATGTTGATCCCACTATAAAAGATAGAAAAGGGGATCAAAGTAAGAAAAGGGGATCAAAGTAACACAAGAGTTCAACGCCACTGTCTTAATGTTTCATTATCATTGTTATTGTTTCCCCTTGTTTATCTCTATGGGTATACGCATCTTTGTGTTTGCCCTCTGTTCATTCAGTTCAGTTTTATTTTTTGTTATTTTCATCTCTCTTCCTGTTTTGTAGCCCTCTCCCCGTCATCTCCCTGAGTTGATGGCCTGACCGTGAGCTGACAGGGTAAGTCTAAAAACTGTACACTAAAAATTATCTAGTGTACAAATATCACAAAGGAAAATAAGAACATTTAATTATTTTACTTGTGCACCACTTGTTTCTAAATTGCCACCTTATTGAGTGTGTTTCTAGGCTTCTGTGAGAGATATAATCTGCAATCATGCACTTTAAAGAGCGCATGTAATGCAAAATCCACTTTTTGGTCATTTTGGTACACATAACTCTCGTCTATGTAGACACACACCAAATAAGATAAGTGATAATAAGAAGTGCATTTTTGTTTTTAACATTATCCTATTTTGTGGAAACCAGCGCTTGAATGGTCCATTCCTTTCAATTAACAGGGACATTTTCCCTCCTCGGCTTGTCCCAAACACCACCCAGGACAACCTCTGAAAAAACTTGCAGTTCGCCATTGTTTTTTCTCGCTACAGCCGACTCGCTCTGCAGATAACTAAATGGTTACAATTACCAAGTTTTTTGTCTTGTTTACTGGGTTAGCTTGTTAAATGTAGCTACAGTAGATGCACAGTGATGCTACACAGCACGGAAGTGCCACCTTCCGTGCCGTTCTGTTTTTTTAGGCGTTTTTTAGGTGTCCACACACATTTTCAGACTTGCTAACAACTATGACCTACACGGTTTCTGAGGATTAAAATTGACAGGCACATTTTGAAGACTCTAGGGACCTGTTTTTAAGCCCCAGCATGGATACAATATGGGCTCTTAAAAGGATGTACTGACTGTTTTCAGGTATTCTCTATGCGTCCTCTTTCACCAACTCACTGCACTGGAGAAAGCACAACAGTTGTGATGAGACAGTGTGCAGTAGTTGAGAGAGAAAAACACCTGAGGCTTGTCTCTAATGTTTTATGGAAAATGCATAACTTCTGTGCCTTCACATCAGAGCTGTGCTCCTCCAAACTGTTGAGGCTTTGAGCCAACTGAGCCATTAGGGCTGTACTGTACTCTGAGATTGTGTTTGCTGGGCAAACAGACAAAACATCACACATCTCTGTTGACAAAGGGGAGAAAAATATTCTGCAACAGGACTGGGCACACAATAGCACAGTCCTGGATACAAAAGCTATTCAGAGGTGATATATGCTCGGTGAAAAGATACAATAATGCAATACAGTGCTAAAATCTACACAAGCTACAGCCTAACTAAAAGTTGCACTGTTAAAGCTGTTTTTGTTTTGTTTTTTTCATTGTTGGAAAACATACAACCAAGACAGATTTCAATGGATGTTACCATGGTGGTGAAGAGACAATAATGTCTTACAAGCTTAACGTTGGCACACACCTTACGAAGGTGGAGCTGATTATGAATAAGATTTGGTCGTGACAACTTATCAGTTGAACTGGATCCACTCCAGTCTGTGCAAGTCAGTGAGTGACAGTTAACTGTCCAAGTTTTTTTTGGCACAAGAACAAGATTCCCATCCTTGCTGGTTTTCTACTGACAGAACTTGTAGGTACATGCTCCTTCCATACTGTCAAAGACTAGAAATCTGTGACAGCTGACGGGAAAAAAAAATCTTTAATTGTGAACTGTCCAGTGACTGTAGGTCTCAGTTTTTAGGTGTGTCCCCGTTTTTAATAAATGTTCGGTGTCAATTTGTGAAATTGAGGTTGCACCAAAAATATTATACATTCCTTTAAATCTCACTTAGAGAAATAGTAACTCTACTGCAAAAAGTTTAAACCACTCACAGCAGGGTTGTTGAAGACTGAGCACAAAAGGTCAAGGTCAGTTTTTCAAAACTTCAGACTGCACACTTAGTATTGATTAAAAGTGTTTTGAGTTATATCAAAGGCTATATATACACACACACTGCATGATGAAGAGGGCCCCTGTGTGTGTGTGTGTGTGTGTGTGTGTGTGTGCGTGTGTGTGTGTGTGTGTGTGTGTGTGTGCGTTTCACATCATATCAGATCTGGGCCACTTTAATATGTGGTCCTAAACTGGATTCATATCTAATGTCTGGCAATGTGACCACTGTCCAAACACAGTTAGATTAAAATTCATGTGGCTTTATTAAACATCTTAGTCATCTTATTCACAGCACCTCACAGTACGGTAAATCTGTATATACGGAAGAGGATTAGGGCCACACTAAAAAAAACAACATTATTTGAGTTCTGACTTTAATCTCTGAATTCTGAGTAAAGAATTGTGACCTCTCCCAGGAATTCTAACTTTGAAGTCAACATTCTGAGATTAAAATCAGAACTCAATTAAAGCTGCAACAACGCATCGATTAAATCGATTAAAGTCAACTACTAAAATCATTGGCAACGAATTTCCTAATCGATTTGTTGTGTCGCGCAACGCGGCGATATTTGATAATAAAAAAAAAAAAAACTTAAGTTGAGTGCGGAGCGGAGTGATCACACTGTCTCTCTCACGCACTGACAACATGACAAGTAAGCGTTAGCTCGTTAATAACAGTAGTAAAGCAGGGGTGGTATAGTTTAGGGCTGCAAGGATTAGAAAAAATTATCGAGACATTTTATCTAGAATTGAGGCTCCCTTTACGTCATACAACTCGCGTTAAACAGGAAGTTCCGTTTGTGTTTCACACGGACTGTTATGATTGACGCTCATTCAACAAAAATGGTAAAGCAGGACAACGCGGTCCAGTGTTTACATTGTAAAACTGAACCATTATACCACAAACATACAGACTTGACAACATTACTCATGTTTTTGCGGAAAGTGGAGCATCAACAAGGCGATGTAACATGACGTAACCCCAAAAGACACACACCACGGTGCTTCATATTAAACTATACAGCTGATTGTAAGCAAACGAAACCATCTACTTCTATGACTTTAGCGCATTTTCCTTGTTATGTTTCTAGCAATAAATAACATATTTCTAGAGTCAGGAGAATTCTGTATTCAGAATTGTTTGTGTTTGGAAACGTATATATGGATCTATGGACATATGGATATACGTATCATATGGATCCATATGAACATTTACACAGTGAGAAGTTCTGTGTATTTCTGGAAACATTACGGGCGGCCAGGGCGTTTTAAGACAGAAAGTGATGAACCTAGGTTTTACATTGGGGAGACAGAACAGGGTTGGAAATGAATACTTTTCTTGTTTTTTTGGTTTTTATCCGATTCATCAAAAAAAATTATCGACAGATTAATCGATTATTAAAATAATAGTTAGTTGCGGCCCTAAACTCAGTTAATGTTTTTATTGTGGCCCTAATCCTTTTCCACGTGTACCGTTATCAAAAGTAATGCAACGCATTTGAAGAATGACCACTTGTATGAATGAGTCTGTGTGTAAACATACTTTATCCTTCAAAGATATCAGAGCTAGTACAAAAAAAATGTATACTAAAAACTTTTTCTAACTAGGCAATATTTCTTCTAGCAGTACAGTACATACAATACTTAACTGCACTCAAAGCAGCACGCAGAAAACAATATGACCAACCAGGAGACACCCAGGACAGCACATTCATCATGCGTCTTCCTATCCGCCCCCCAGTTTCATAGTCTCCTTGTGTGATTGATAGTCAGCATAACTTCGACTAACGTGTTGTCCGACTTAATTAGCAAAGATGAATAGCTATGTGTTGAGGCAGTGTCAGTGTTGTTTGTAAAAAAAAGAACCTGTGTGTGGAGAGCTGCCCACCAGAAGCAGTGAAGAGTAAATAACAGCACTTTGCCAGCACAGGTTAGTGTTGCCAAGGTGTACAGTGCATTAAAACAAAGGCCAAAATTGTTGTGAGCAACTTCATATGGTCGAGTTTAATCTTTAGTCACTCTGTCTAAACACCTTGCATCTAGTTTCTTAATGTAGTCATGCACGTTCCTCCACTCATCCTGTTTAACATTTACAAAGATAAATACTTGCTGCTCTAATTACTCACTTCTCCAATGCCATTAAATTATTTATTATACCGTATGACTCTTGAAACTGTTGCAAACTCAAAGTAGTTTTCCCAAAACAATCAAAGGACTACAGACCGCAGAACTACAAACTGTAGTTCTAGGATAGCTGTACCTCCATGTGAAGATCCAAATTACTGATTCTCCCTGAAATCACTCAATCATATGCCTCATTTGAACTGGATTTATTTCTCTAGGGGACATGGGGTGACTTTAACATCACCTGTCCATCACCTGCAGGTTAGTGATTCTTATCTCACCCAAAGAATAATGGTAGGTAATGTATTACCCCACATATAAATAAGCTGTTTATTTTCTTCTAATTAATTTAGCTTTAAAGCATGGGAGCCTTGTAAAAGGACTGTTATGTGTTTTCTAACAATAATGAGATCAGGCATCTCCTTTAGATCTGGATGTTGTAAACAGCGCATGGTAAACCACGAGGTGCTAAATCTTTGTTGGCTCAAGACCTTGAGACAAAGGTCTGGTCCTAGCAAGTTAGTCCTTGCTCACTGACAAACAGCAGGGGAGCAGTACATTTAGGCACTGTGAGCCCTGACAATGAAAAGTGACGGAGCGTTCGTTCTGGACATTTTACTCTTTTATAAGATATGGTTTTGCCTACCCAGACAATGCCAAAGTTTCACACTGAATGCTTTAATAGAGGGTTTTTTATAAGAACAGCAATTTGTGTAGTTTTTATTTTATAATAGTGCTGAATGCTCAGATTGGCAGTCAGTGCACATTACTGTACATGATTTTATCAGTCCTGTGTCCCAATGTTAAAATGAACAAGCAAAGCTGAGCTGTCAACTCAACAGCATGAGCTGTTTCTTCCGATTTGTCTGGAGGTCTGACAGATGGATTTGATGTGAATCATATTCAAAACTTTCATGGTAGCAACAGCTACAACGTGTCTCCTGAAAGTGATCAACTCTCATAGTGGAATCAAATCAAAAACCTGCAGCTTAACACCATTACTGAGAAACGATGTCAATGTTCATGGATGGATGGATGTTTCTGAGCAATACAGTTTTAACCAGGGGTTTTAATTTTGGACAATTCCTCAGAGTTGATGGTGTTCCCCATTTAAAAAAAAAGTGAGGCTTGAGGGTGTATTGGGGTTTCACACCACTCAGACTCCTTTAGGAAATCCAATGACAAGGTGGTGATAAAGAGACAACAGCTGATTGTCACACCTCCCATACAGAGCAGAAGAAGAAAATTGCCAAAGGCTATCCTAAGTGAAGATACAATTCTACAAACGTTGAAGAAAAATTAATAACTTCAAGAAATTCATTAATGGATTTAATGCCCGCCTGTGCCATGAATAATTATGTTAAATCGAATTGTTCTACTGTTTGTTATTGTGAGACTCTGTGGCAAAAGAAAATTAGTACATATAGGAATAATGATGCAGTTATTTTCTGCCAATGTTTCAGCCTCAATAACAAAATCACCCACTATATAAAAAAACCCACCACCAGCCTTTGTCCAACAATACACATACACAGAAGAAGAAAAGCCTCTGAGTACACTGACAACACAATTTAACTAATCTAAAAGAGTCTGGATTAAAAGGATCAGAACAAAGCGAGCCATGTGAGATGAGGGTAAAGTGGTGCAACAACCTACAATACTAAAATATTTGATCCTGATTGAACTGCTAGAGCAGACCTGCATACCCATGATAAGACATTTTATTTTAGGCAGCTATGTAATGTGTTATATTTGAGAGAGTTGAGGAGGAGTGAAGCCTGAGTGAGGTTTGAAATGAGTATTTTGTTTAATTTTCTCAGTCTACTTGTTAAGCACATAGTCATCATGTCCAGAAAGTATTTGGATGAATAAGCTATATTTTGAAACCGTGATATGAGTATACTCTCGTATGGAAGTTTTTTTTTTTTTATCACATGCAGAAACCCACATTTATTGTAAACAAGGCCACTGGGCTGTTAATTATGAATTAGCATCTGTGACCCTAAAAGGAGTAATACTAATAAACTTTATTTGAGTAGTGCTCCATGTTTGGGGCATCACATTAACATCGGGCAATTTTACTTTGCTCCATCAACAACATGTATTGTTAATGTATTTATTTGGTTGGGGATACAAACAAGAGCACTCAGTCAGTGATAAAGGCACTGAAGTGACTAACAGCAATCACAACAGCAATCACTAAAATTTTTACTTATTACCATCAATTAGTGGATAGGCATATGGAGAACGAATCAGAACCCAAACCCTCTTTGCCAACACGAACTGAGTCTGGCCTCATTCAAAACCCAGAGGAAGTGAGCCATGAGGCTGGCAGAACAAAATTACAGGATGGTTCAGCAATGAGGCCGTCCATTATAAACAAACTACCATTAACAACATTTATAGCCAAGCAGAAAGGATAACAAGCAGCACGATAGAAAACTGGTCACACATGTATGTTGTGTGGGCTAGGGTGAAAAGAAAATGACTTTCCAGGTTCAACAGCCATTTATGAATTCTGAATCATCTTCCAAAACAAAAAGTTGCAATATGAGTCAGTAATGCATTTTGTAAACACTAGAAGCATAACGAGTAGCCACTGGAAAGTGAAAATGCTCCCTCCTGCTTATAAACACACATCATATAGCATGTGTATCTCTACCCCTCGCTGCCAGGTGTGTCCTAGCTGGCCTGGCTACAACAGGGTCACATCATGCCTGCTTTTTAAATGAGATGATGGCTCTCTGCAAATGAGGCATGCAGAGAGGGGCAATGGTAGGCTGCATCAAAAACATTCACCTTCGACTGCACAGCAGCTTAGGTAAACACGAAAATGCACAAACTTGCATATAAACAAAGAGTTAGTTGCCAGACACTCATTAAATCATCAGCACCTCCTGAAGTCAACTCATCCAGTGGGTGACATAGAAGCAAGCTAGCAGCACCCTTTTCTCCATGCTTCATTTACCCCAAGAGGACGGGTTTCACCAAAATATACACCGTGAATATTTACATGCAAGCTACTGCTGCAGCTGAGAATTATGTCTAAATGTTCAGTAGTCAAGATTTATTTTAGAATCATCCAGTTTTGTCCATAAATAACGAGGTATAAAACGAAAAACACTAATCATGTAAGAGCTTTTAGAGAGAAAGAGAGCAGACTTAGGAGAAAATAGGATAATGATAACAGGTAAATAGATAAACATTTATCTGAAAAATAACTATTCTGAATGAATAGCAAGCTACACCAGACCAGATTGTACATTTATCCAATACCAATGACGACAACTTCTTAATTCATTTTTCTTTTCAGTATTTGTTTTGTCCACAATGGAGGGATGCCATTTGGTGATAAAGCAGGAATCCATAACGTGGTTTCACTTTCTCCTCTGACCTGTGAAAACAGTTTGGCTTTGTCTCATGAGGGGAAGGTTCTGAGTGAAAAATTAATCATTAAAGTATGTGACAACCCCTGCCATGGGTGACTGTAAGAGCAAGGAACTGCAGTTAGATCAAACCCAATGGCAGGGCAGAATAACTGATAAGACCTATGACTCCTCTGACCGAAACAATGGAATAAAGCCACCAGAGGCTACAGGCTCAGCAATCATACAGTATGTCCACAACAAAGCCAAACACAAACTATTTGGGAAATATATTACTTTCTCTGCAACACACCATCTCAAGAGGGGGGGAAAAATCATCACTTCATGAATGGAAATAAAAATCAGGATGTACAAGCTAGGAATTGAATCTGTGGGGCACTGAAGTGTGCAACATATATGATACTTAAAAGAAAACTGTAGTTTTGTCTTTGCTTAACTAAGTAATACTGTGTTACAAAATAAAATCTATTTTAATTTTAGTATTAGGCTTACATTAAGTTGGTAACTGCCAATTTAATTTCTATTAACCATAGACAAACTTTATTTGAATGTGAATGTCTCACTTTAATGTGCAAACTACTTTAAATACCTTGAGTCTTACACAATCTCCTTTTACTAGAGTTAGATATTTTCATTAAACACAACAACAGTGAGAAATAAGGTGAGAACACAAGAGAGAGAAAGAAACAGAAGGGATGGGTCAATTACACGCATGACATGCTGTATCACAGTGGCTCCATCTAAATGTTTTTCTTCTGCTTCATTCTTTCTTAGATCTTCTTGGACTGAGTGAGCATATTGGTAGGTCACTGCCTAACACACCCGGTTTATTAAACATACACACACTGAAAGGTCAAACTAACAACCATGTGTAAATAACCACAGATGAGCTGAGAGCGTTCACACTTCAATTAACTAGTAGTAGAAGCTGACAGAGTGGAGATTTATCAATCAAGCTCTATTGCAGTGTGTTTACATGCACTCATGTAACCAGGTAACAATCTGCTTTCTTAAGTAAGCTGATTTCTTAACGGTCATGTAAATGGGAAACTTAAGTTACCATAAATGAGGTAGGGGATTAGAAAAACCTGATTTCCCTAGGTAGATTTCTCCCAGAGAACTCAGATTACTCTGCCATTTATATACACGTAACAGGGTTTCTAATCGACGCATGTGCATAACAATGGCTGCTGACACTCACAACTCCACTACTTTAAGCAGAGAGGAGCAGCTGGAGGAAAGGGGTAATTATTACATGGAGCTGCCTCATTTATAAATCAAGTCCGCCCAAAATCCCAACACACGTATCTAAAAAAAAAAAAAAATAAAAACCACCAAGAAGCAGTTTTTTCTGTTTTGATTTATGAACTATGCTTCCCAAATCAGTCCAATGTAAAGGATAAATCAGATCTCACTTTCTGCCTGTAAACGTGGATTTCCAGTAACCAGGTCTCGTCCAACTACTCTGGAGGTACAACATTTTGTCTACTAACCGCATGGTCGACCATTCAATTCCCTTTTCCTCCAGTCCACATGTCAAAGTGTCCTTGGACACTAAACTAATCCCCCATGTTGCTCCATGTGTGTAGTCGCTTTAGATGAAATCGTCTGCCAAATGACTGAATGTAAAGGTTATGGCAGAGACTAAAATAACTACCTATGAGATGTATAAAGGACTAGTGAGGTTGAGCTCCAGTGATGTGTTTTGCTCCTCTAACCCCCTGCAGCAACGTCATTTGGAGTTCTTTTCAGCCAAACTCAGGCCACTGCTCTGCGCCTTCAAATCAATCTAAAGTGGCACATTACACAAAAAGCTCTAGAGCTCCTCTGCGTTTGGTGTACAAGCTAACAACATCTGGCACAGATGAAGGATCAAGCTCAAAAAAGTCCTCTCTTTGCCAATTTCCACAAGTGTGGAATCATATGATGATGATAACATTGGATTTATTTAGTCTATTATGATTATTTATATATTTATTATAATTTAAATTCTCCAACTGTACTCCCACATTGGACAACTTTGTATTTAAATATTAACTATAAATAAACAAAGTTGACTTAAAAACTCTTAATCTGAATGTATTGAGCATACAGAGTGATTTTCTGAAAAGTTAAGATGCTAATGTTAGTCTACAACAAACTGTGGGCTATAATATTATGAACATCAATGAACATCACCTGTAAATTAGGTTTTAAAACATTAATAGAAGTAAATGCTTGATGCATGCCACACATTGTACAAACAGCACATTAAATCATTTCAGTGTTTTGATTCAGATAAAGGCACAAAATCTAATTTGTACGTCTTCATCAACAAAGTAAACATGAACCAAACACAAAGAACTGTTAAAAAACAACAAAAAAAAAACAACAACTGTAACATCCTATATTTGAAAACTATAATATACAGTCTCCTACTGTCAGGTTTCACCTGCGCTAACTTAAATGTACTTAGTTTATTAAAAGCAAAGCCAGCTCACTGGATGTGTCATGTACAGCAATTAGATATTTTCAAAAAACTAAATATACAGCATGAGCACAAAGAAATTACAGTGAGCTGTCATGCCTTTTCTCAGGCTACGTACTAACTATTCAATACAGCAGGCCTACCACTATTGCTTAATTATGCTGAAGATAGTGTGTGAGATGTTATCTAGCTTTAACGTCAAGATTTGTGATTAAGTTCAAGTTTAGTGAGTGAGGTGGGAGGAGTTGGTGAAGAAAGAATACATCTAATGAACAAGTAAACATATAATCTTCTCACGTATACAAAAGCATAAAGCTGGGTAATGAAAAGGTAAGGATACTATGACAATGGAACTCCGATGTGAGCCAAATACTATACAAAAAGGATTTTATAAAAAGTCAAGTCAGTTACTTTGTTGATGAAGACGTACAATAAAAGTATCCCTTTTATCAGGGATAAAACTGTAAATCCTGTTTGACCAAACCATACATGGGTCATGCTGAAGATTATATCACTTTTTAAAGAGATTTACTGACAATAACAAACTACAAACCCATAGTTTGTTTAAAATAGAATTCAAGTATGGCATTTACTTGGCTTATAATGTAATTAAATAACATTAAAACAATAAGATAAAATAGCTGTTTATTTTGCTACAAATGTTTTTGTATTCATACTTTTCTGTTGCAAGTGTTGACTGTCATTGTAACAATAAGTGACTGGTTGGTGAGTTCCAAGGTAGCCTGTACTGTACCTGAACTGACATGACATCACCAAACAAAAAACAATCGCCATTATAATCTATGAAGCCAAAACAGCCAGTCCTACATCTTCATTCATGCAATTATTTATTAATAAGTTAGTAAACTTGCTTTGGTGAATTTCCATGTTCTTATAATTATTCAAAGTAGAGATGTGTATTTTTTTACACTTTTAAACAAAAAGAGGAATGAAAATGTATCTGTGTGGTTATGAAAGAGTGTGTAGATGTGTATGACCATTTTTGTTTGTGTGCATACGTATGGGCATGTATGTACCTGTGTATGTATAAGAGAGACTGAGTAGAGCTGAGAACATGGCTGCTTGAAGCCCCTGGAGCTCAGTCACAGAGACAGAATACTGATAGAGAAATCCACAGTCTTCACACTCCACTAGCTCCTATCTCTCTATCTGCCCCCCAAACCAACCTCCACCTCACTGCTTCACTCTGCGCTCTAGCCCTGATCTATCCCTTCCTATTTCAGGCTTTCTCTATCATTTTTATATTTGATTCATGCACACTCTAAATGCTCATCTCCAACAATCCATGTTTCCTCCCTGGTCAATATTCCCCCCATATAATACCATTTTATCTAACCCCCCCTTCAATTCTTCTACTCTTAATATTACCATCTCTGTCACTCAGCCCATTTCCTTCTTTGCCACTATCTCTAAATGCTTGTTAGCTTTAGCAAGACTCATGAGTCCCTCTAGCTTTGCCATCTCAATTAGGAGTCCACAGCACTAATCCATAGTAGGGACTAACATGAATACTTTCCCCTTGAATATGTCCACGCTAATATGGACTTGAACTGTGTCTCCACTGGAGTGAACCAGTGCTGTGTGCTCACATAGCAGCATCTTGACAAACTAGCGCAAAGTGTCTACATGTATTAGTTTAGATCCTTTGTAGACCTGATTTTTTGCTTACTCAATTGGTTCTTTCTCAAACACATGACATGTAGTGTAAAACCAAAAACAGCTGCTTCCTTTACCATGGGGTAAACCCAAGGCAAGCAGCCAACATTCACTTATGTTTGTGTGTTTCAAAACCTCTATTATGTATAGAGGCATCTGTTTGAGCTCTCTCCTGCTCCTGAGGCAGTGCATCTCGTTATAAACAGAGAAAAAAAATCAACACTCCTTTTTAGGCGTTGAAGAAATGTAATTACTTGCACATATGGGCAGTGCCTTCAGCCCCCCTCCAGTGACATAGCTTAGTGTAGGATTATGACAAAGTGGGCCAATGTGATTCCATTCAGTGTCCAAAGCCATATGAGCAGAAAAGACAACAGTGGATATTTTCATGCCAGCAGGAGGCGAAGGTACAAAAGCACATACAGTGATGTCTTGCTCTGCACTAGCACTGACACACACCGACACTGCTTTTCCTGTACAACGTTCATACTAATTGTGAATGCATATGCAAAACTTAAAAATTTGTCTTACCTGATGTAGAGTAATGGTAGGATTCATTCAGAAGCACAGGCGAAAAACAGAAAGAAAGGAGTAGAGAAAAGAAAATTGGGGAGAAAAAAAACAGAGAGACACATGGTTAGTCATGCACTATGCCAAATCCATTTAGGAGTGAGTTAAATAGCATCATTGGCAAAGTGACATCTATCAATGTCATTGTTCCTACGTCCATATTTGAACAGTCATTAATCATAGAGTCTGGACTGATGTGGGCCACAATGGCACATGACGTGCTAGTCCCAGACCTTGATTATAATTGGCATGGACACCTTGTTGGAACTCATAAAACCCTTTGTGTAATCTCAGACAGTCAGGCAACTTTTATGGAAAACCCGCACTTAACCAATCACCCCAGGTCCAGACCTTTCCAGTGCTATAGCTGTGATATTCATTCATATAAGCGTAGACATAGCTTTGTGTTCTCAGCTAAAATGAGAGTAGGTATTCCTGCACCAGTCTCTGCTGTACTCACCATTCGACATCCGTGTGCAGAAAGGCCAGCTTAATATTTCTAGATAATATTTTTGTATTTGTCATCTAAAAGATATCTGATGAATATTGTATTTCTGTTCAATGAAGGGTCAAGAAACACAGACCATGGCTAAGTGGTGTCTGTCCATAACAAAACAACAACTATTCAGCTTAAGTTCACAGTGGATTGTTCCTTTAAGCAATGTCAATTCCAAGCTCCCCAACATAAGCTAAAATGCTTGGAGTTTATTGTCTCAGAAAATTTAAGTAGAAAAAAATGTATACTGATTTCCACTTTCATGTGGAGCCTTCCCTTTTTAGAGGGTAGCTTTTTAAAATATTTATTTATAAATTATTATTATAACCATTTTGTCTCTGTCCACTTTCATGCAAATAAACTATTGCATTTTATTGCACAACTGTTCCAGACAAAAGCTTCATTTCACTTGCCCCACATATATACTCATACCTATATATGTGGGGCATATATAGGTATCATATATACAATACCCAGTGAAAATAGTCTTCAGAGATTGTAGAAAATCAAGTTAAGAGGATTTACAAAAATCTCATATTAGATATGTAATGAAATACAATAAATTTAAGCTAAATTGTGGGCAATGTCGTACTTTTTGATGGCATGAGACATACACTGAACATATTATATATGCAGATGATTTTGTAATGAGGTATGTTGAAACAACTACATCACTGTAATTTACAATGCAAAGCCATTCCTCAATTAATCAAATAGATGAATATAAAGCTTCTACTAATTGCAATCAATGCAAAGATTTGCTCAAAGCAATACCATATATAAGTGGTTTCCCAAAATTGCTTATGAAACTGTTCTCTTTAAAGAAAAAGAAGAAAAAAAAAACCTGACCCTGCAGGTACAGTGAACACAAACTTTAGCCTGGTCTGTCAGCCTGAGCTTGAACAGTGAAACCAGCGGGGAGCTGAAAGATTAGTAAAAATATCTTGTAAGGTCAACATGTTGACTCAGATCCAACACACTGAAATCTGTGGAAGGCATTTTTAAATCCCATATTTACACACATAGTGCCAGATTTCTACATAAGAATAAAGCATAGTTTAGATTTGTGTTATACACCTTCTCTACACAATGATCTCTCAAATTATTATGCATAAATGTGAAAGGGGCACTTCACTGAGTACCTGGATGCTTCTAAAGATGACAGGTAAACAGAATTTCCATTTCAGTGCACCTATTTAGCAAGTGACAGGTAGTCTCAAACCTTCAGGTGAAGGATACATCTGGAATGAGGCGCGCATCAAGTAAATCTGGCAGTGTGAGCTGGTATGACCCCTGTTTGCCGCTTCATTGTGCTTTCCTCAAGAGGATACAAGTAAATAACAAGGTGCTCATCTAATTCAAAGTGCAACTAAATTGTTTTATTTTATGCATGAATTGATGTACTTTGCTCGTTTGAAATTTGGTGACATAGTTTGATGCACTCTGTTAAAATAATACTGTTCTGTTTTACCTTATTGTGAAGGTGGTAAGACCAACTTTTCAACACTCATATATGAAAGTAGTAAACCAGATCAAACAGCAAGAACCATAGCAATTCTCCTCCCTGCAAGAAGTAGTACACTGTGGAAGAAATGAGGCACAGGCAGGTTTGGTTCACTACCAGAGTTGGATTATGTTACACAGTCATGTCACATTCGTGTTAGTGCCTCCATTCGAGCAGGTAGAATTACAGCGAGGTTGCGTGAGCTTTGGAGCTAAGCGTTTTTGGACTGTTTGTTTGGACTCTTTGTTGCTAAATGTGCAAAGTAGGGTACTAATTCACAGAGCAATACCCACAGCCTGTTCACATTACAATCAATGGACATACAAAGTAAAATATTTTAATAATGCACTTTTAAAATACTGATTCTGTTTTGGAGCTACCATATTTGTTGGTTTTCTTAGTCCATAATTTGTTGGGTGCTTTTATTGCAGACACTGGTTGAAGGTCAAATTTCCCTTTGCAGATCATTAAAAAAAAAATGTAAAAAAAAATCCCTCTTTCTTTTCCCTCCTTCCTTCAGAGGCACTGTTTCCTCTTATCAGCACATTTGATCACACTGCTTTTAAAATGGGTGGCCTGGGCATAAACACTCTTTGCTTTGTTCTCTCCTCACTTGCCCTGTCATTGCAGTGTTCAATTAGGCCCTGTGAGCTCCTGATCCAGCCCATTTTAGCCTTTCCTGCAGGCTCATTTAAACACCTTCACTGTGACCTTCCCTACTGCTCGTCTAGCTTGAGGAAAGCTACACACACATAAACAGGTGTACGTGCACACACTTCTAAATGCATACCTGATTAATCACAATTAATGTGCAATTATATGCTAATAGCATGTGAGCATCTGTGTTTGCACGAGTGTAAGTGTCTGCATTTACCTAGTCGTGTGTGGTTACAAATTCCTTTCAGCATTTGAGTGTTTGTATTCTGACTGCTCCAACCACTGAAGCGCTCTGTGTGACCTCTCCGTGTCATCATCACTGCAAAAACCTTAATCTCTCTACACTTGTTTCTATAATTATGTAATAACGTCTGTACTGCTTAGCTGACAAAATGTTCCTGCCTATCAAGTGTTGCTGCTGGTTTGTTGCCTAAGTGTTTTCACTGCGAGAATACCAGGAGGAATATTACTGTTAGTATTGTACATGGATAGAGTAAGTTTTAGATAAAGCAAGTGGTCACAGTCAGAACCAATCAATGAATAGTGCTCATTTTAATGGACAGCAAGGACCACAGGGTAACAGAACATCACCCAAGGACAGCTATTATTAGATGTTTGTAATTATGAGTTGCTTGTTCATCTGTGGTGCCCCCTCAATCATAATCAGAGTGACACAATCACAACACACATCAACACACAAAACAATATGCATACCTAAGCATCTGTCACTTACAGCAAAAAAAGATACCACTCAGAAAGATATATGGTATGAGGTGAATATACCAGGTGAGTAGAGCTACTCTGATTGAACATGTTTGTAAGGTCGCTAGAAGACAATATATGGTTATTTTACAGAGGCAACAGTAACCAGGCTTAGGTTTATTTCGGTTTTCCTAGCATGCAGTTTAGTGTGCTCCTTTTTAGTTCTCTCCATAGCATAGCTTCACACCACTAGCTGCTAGAAAAGTCTTGCAGAGTTGTGACACTGCTCAGGTACAGAAATATCCGAGTGTTATACTAAGCTAAATAAGAAACAAATTTGTATAATTAAAAGCAAATTTGCAGCAATTTGCCCATTATGGGGGGTCATTTGAAAGACCTCTGAAGGTAAAAATGCCACCATCTAATAAACACTATAGTATTATATGTACAGTATAATTCACATTATATCATTTTACAATATCTTTAAACTTAAGTGCTATCACAATTAGGGACCTCTGACCTGTGTGCAATCAACTGGGTGTTTCCTAAAAAGAAAACTGCACTACAGCTGTTTCTATATCATAATCTGACACCGTGCGTACGTGTTAGATAAGGCTGATAGAAGTTACACTTTCAGGGAACTGTGAATATGCCAATGTAGTGTATATGACATCCTTCCCTGCAGCTTACCATCAATAAATAGTGGACTTATGTCAAACAAATAGTCTTCTACTCTATTGCTGCAATATAAAGGAAAATGTCTAATAAACCCCACAAGAGTTTAACTTCAAGTACTAATAAAATACCAGGAACAAAAGGCCATTTCAGAACACTTCTGTTGTGTATTCCCTCTAAAGGAGTGACACATAGTAAAGCTTTTTCAGGAAGTTTTCCTGGACCAAGAAGGATTTGACCAGAAAATGACAATTATGTCTGTTATTTTAGCAGTATTGTGCTGGAATTACTCTTATGTCAGCTAAACTGTAACATATAATGTATGTATTATAGGCTTGGCTCTCTATAAGGTGCTCCGAGCATTAATTGAGCGTCTGGTAGAGACTAATCTGGAAGCACAATCACACCCTGGAGAAGTATTAGAACAAGACTTATTCAATTACAGGAACAGGAGAAATGTCAGTCATTATTTGTAGACTTGGTCTTTTCCCTATAGAAATAAACTATTTACAAATCACCTTTGCTATCTATAATTCCCTTCCACAAACTGTTTCAGTAAATTGGATGTTTGTAGTTCTCATCTGAGTTACCTCCCAATCTTGTCCAGGACGTCCAGCTTGTGATGGAAATGGCCTAATACAGTTTGCCTAGACTATGCTTGTTTAGCCTAATTCAGGTTGTGTTGGAAAAGATTCTGAACATGGAATACAATTATTAAGATGATAAATATGAGGATGTCTCTTTGTGCCATTACTGACACTTTGGCCATATATTTAATCTCATACTTCAAAATAAATGGACAATTTGTGTGGTGATAAATACTGAGCCAAAAGTCAAGTCGACTGTCTTATTTTAAAAGTATTTAATAAAACTATTAACAATAACAACAATAAATAATAATAATAATAATAATAATAACAATAATAATAATCCCACTGGGGATGTTCTTTGTAGCCAGACAGCTTTATTTTAAGCACCAAGGGTTATGGGGTCAGTGTCCAGGGACACTTTGACACGTGGCCGGGAATGGGGAGAACCGAAAAATCGAACCAGTAAAGGTTGATTTCATACAGACATTGGTCACCAAGTCCTTCCATTTTTTCCCTTTCCCTTTGAATAGTTCCTCGTGTTTGAAGTGACTGAACCTGGCAATTATGGGTCAGGGTGATTTGTTAGAACATGATCTAACACTGTGAACAAAGTTAGAAAATGATCTGGTTCACAGGGTCCAGTGGGAGTTTGAGTTGGGATTTTAATAAAGTCTTTGATCAGTGTCTTGGGACTATCAGAGGGATGTTCAAGGATACCAGAGAAAATGAGACTGTCCCGTAGGCTTTGTGTCTGAATGTCTAACATGAATATGTTCATGGTTTTATTACACTGCAGGAAAGTTGTGGTTGAATTCATACCTTGAGTAAAGTTTATACAGTCGGTATTGTCAGTAGACAAAAGGTCCAAGAAGGATAGATGGAACATGCGGGACCGAACCATTAACTCATTAAGCCAGTCATTTAAAAGAAAAAAAACACAACTGTTAAATTGTATAGATATTCTATTTTGATTGGTGCTAATTAATGTGATTACCACTACTCCGTGTTACTCTGCTTGTGTCTTCACTTTTAAGCGTAATCACATTATCATAATCAGAGTATGGTGGTCATGTGAACTGCACTACTTGCATTATTGCTTTTATCAAACTATGACTGAACTTAGGATGTGAAATTAGTAAACATGACTAATAGATAATATGACATATCTGGACAGCAGAGTAAAAACAGTGCACTCTCCTCTGTTGTGGGGGTTAACAAAATGTGCATGCATTTAACCATTTAACCTTTTCGACTATTTAACAAAGTCCAGTTACAGGACAACTATGCAGTCATAAACAAAGCCATAAAACTCTTTTACAGAGCATGAAACCAAAGTTAAGAGATGTTTTCTTACTGCTACTACCCACTGCACACAGCAAGCTAATGTGAACCCTACCATATGTCAACTTAAAAAGTGTCTGAATTATTGTTTACTTGGAGGCCAGAGAGGCTCTCTAATGCACTTCAGTTCTTCAAAGAAACTGCTATTGACAATCTCTAATACACTCTTCATTCTATCACCTGCCCTTTCTTACTGGTAATACGGGAGAAATTTTATTGAACCAAACACCCTGGATGCATGGAGCCAAAGAAGAGTCTGGATGTAATAAATGTGACACATCATACTGTCAACATTTTAAATTTCATACAGCTCGTTATTTTAAGCTGTCTCACCTCTTGTAACGCCAGCTTTAGTAATACCGCTCTTGTGTGCCAACAGCCGTTTGAGATGCCAATAATGTTTAACATACCACTGCCAAACAAGAGACCTCTCACTTCCAAAAAGCTGTTCCATGTTTCAGGCAAAATCACAAACTCTACTCTTCACATCTTTATAGGTAGTGGTGAACTCACTTTGTACAAAGTTCCCTCTAGTGCATTTATTCAGCACTGTACAAAACCTTTGTGACACTCTAAATTATCAAATTAGATAATAGATGTCTTAACTTATTTTACAATTTGTTCCAAACAAACTCCCTGTGCTGATCTCTCAGCAACTACTTTTATTTTCTTTCAAGTTATGTATATTGTTTGTGTTTTTTTAATAAGACAAAGCTTGGAGCACACTGCTAATGGTTGATGTACATGCCACATAACTTCCCCCCAGCTTCTTCCAGCCAGGGACCTTTGTTACATGTCACACTCCCTCTACTGATGTTTCCTGTAGGACTCTCTACTGTCAAACTACCCAATAAAAGGTTGAAATGTCAAAAAATAAAATTCTAACCTGCAGGATTGGTTACTCTCATATTGGCGTACTGTAAATTTGGCATGAACACACACAACACAGGTGTTAAAAATATGACAGTATGATGGAGAGAGAGCTTGGGGGTGCAAGCCTCTGTGCAGGGCAGGTTGAGACCGAGTCACATTCTGCCTGAGTGTTTCCAACAAGCTGCAGACACAGCCATGTCAGCTTTCACCACTTTTTACCTGCAAAACACCCTCAGCTGAAGCACCAGGACAGCAGCCAACAGTAACTGCAGTCATTATGCTGACTCAGGCCTTGCAATCACATTTGTTGTTACCTGTTCTGAAGGAACTGAGGCTATTTTGCAGTTTGTCGTATAGTGACGACAGCGTCATTTAACAACACACTGCTGTCGTCATCCCTTGTGAAGCTGATCAATCAAGCATAGCAAGCATTTTAGAAAAAAAGAAAGGGAACACACCAGACATTGCATACAGACAGTGTGTTAAAATGCTGATGATTCACCTGAAGCACAGTTTTGATTAAAGCACTCAACCGAGTACTTCCTTAGTCAAGGTGATTATTGAGACACCTGGTCCTAACATATACAGCGGGGGAAATAAGTATTTGACACATCAGCATTTTTATCAGTAAGGGGATTTCTAAGTGGGCTATTGA